>JALIZH010032960.1:1240000-1600000 GCA_030522465.1 Rhipicephalus appendiculatus | reverse complement strand
TAGTTGAAATCGAGAAGAAGAAATAGACATGGGCCGGGCACTTAGCGTAGGCAGGATAACCGCTGGTCATTAAGGGTAACTGACTGGATTCCAAGAGATGGCAAACGCGTGAGGGGGGACACAGAAAATTAGGTGGGTAGATGAGATTAAGAAGTTTGCAGGTATAACGTGGCAGCAGAAAGCACAGGACCGGGTTGATTGGCGAAACATGGGAGAGGCCTTTGCCCTGCAGTGGGCGTAGATAGGCTGATGATGATGATGATGATGATGAAGTGTTGTCGTTTTGCTCTACGTGTGCCTCAAATGCATATAGAAGGATCGAAGTTTCTCTCTTTCTGTCTCATTCTTTCTTGATACTCCCTCTGTCTCGTTTACTAGCTTTTTGCCGTGCATATCATTGGCTCGCCGCGCACGAACAGAAATCGAGCCCCTGCCTGCGCCTCCCCCGCCTCCTCTCCCTCTTAGGCATTCTGTTGCCGCTTGCGTAATTTATCGTCGGTATATTAGCTAGCGGTATTTCAATCTCGCGCGCGTAGTGTCGCGCGGGTCTGCGGATTGCCTTATTAAATACACCCGGCTTTTGGTGCGTCAGCTGCTGCGATAGCGGGTCGTTAAATCGTTGGTCTGCGATGAAAGCAGAGTGGCTACAGTGTCACGTGTGTTAAATGCGTATAAAAATGCAAGACGTGTATTCGACATTCAAAAAAAATTTCAGAGAAGGTTGAAGCTACTGTGAAGATGGAAGCCGGTGTAGCGAATATGTCTGCAGTAAATTTATACATTATCATTGACTATATTGAGCGATTAAAGAGACGTACTCTCAAATTTACCATTTGTTTCTCTTGCGCATGACGCGAATTACCTCATCAAACAGTGGTCTCAAATGAACTGATTTAGTGCATGAGAAACGCCGTTGTTTCGAAGGCACAAAAATGGCATGCGGTTCGTTTCTTATGCAAGTGGCTTTGTCTTTGAGGCATAATTACTCACTGCATTCTTCCATGTCGGCGAAATCTTTATGTTTACTTTTACGCCATGTCCATTTTTTCGACGCCATAGTGCTGTATTAGTTGAGCTAAGTCGGTTCGCCGGATATTGTTGTTCTGCGGGTCATTCCGTCCGCGGACACGATCCGCCAGAACCTAACCGTATTCAGTATCGCTGTAAAAACAAAAGAACAACATCAAACCGTATGAAATCTCTGTGCGCAAGACTGAGGCCCTAATGAATGTGCTCCTCATGGTGACTTTTTTTTTTTTTTTTCACCAAGAAAACGTAATGGCGATGTGTGTTTAGCGGCGCAACGTGGAACAGTATGGATCAACATTAAATGGCGAGGAGATAAAGGTGACTTAGGCATTTACGCGAAAATGGTCCAGAGTTGTAAACCGATCTGCCGAGCATCGCGTCGCTAAAGGGCAGACGCGATATGCGCACAAGACGGGCGCTCGGCTTTACCGTAATGTCAGCACACAACTCAACTCGCCCCGCTTTCAAACAAATAGCTCTCGTAATACGACTCTCTTTCTCTGTCACACTCGTTCATGCCGCGACGCACAACGCCTTTATATAGGCTTCGGGCAACGCAACCCGACAGGCTGGCGAAGTGCCGCCGCTGTCTCGGCCTCCTTTCGATACACTCCGCCTGCGGCTCGATAGCTTCGGTGCGGCCGAGAATGGCGGCGTAGACACTGGAGCCGCAGTGCCAACCCCCCCTTGGCTTCGTCGATGCGAAGAGGCGAATGGGTTCTGGCCCCCCACCGCACACTTCTGCGAATCGGGGCGCCCGCCGTACGCGGTGTTTTGCGCTCCAGGCCGTTCAATCGCTGAAGGGCTCACTCTCTCCTCCTCCTTCCTCCTCTCTTCTCGCCTTTAGCGCGCGTGGCGCAGACTTGCGTGGGCCACTTGAGTGCACAGCGTCGGGGACCGTTCGGCGGCGGCGCCGACTGGATGCGCGCTGTTTGTTTTGACAGCGGCGCCCCTTACGCCGCATTGCCTTCCTTTCGCTCTTTCAATGCCCGGAGCGAAGGCCGCTCGCACGCGTGCGTCTCGTACTAACGGCGGGGCATTCATTGTGCGCCCACGCTCCTCGGAGCCGACTTCCCGCTCTTCCCGCGCGGCCTCCGAAGTCGCGCGTGTCCGATCACGGAGGTCCCAACCCCGGTCACGCTTTTCGCGGTGCCGCCGTTGTGAGGCGCTAGCGGTGCCGCGTCGGCACTGGCATGCGCGCTGCATAGAGTTACTGTATCTGCTCCCTGATACTGTAACTATATCGCTGCGGCACGCTTTTCTGCCCTCTTGTTTCGATAGTCTTTTTATCTTTTTTTGAAGGACTGTTTAATACACTAAGTCAGTTTTTACTAATGTGTGTTAACTTCTGAAAACTTTATTCAGAATCTTCTTGCCGCAAATAGAAGTAAGGGAACTACATTTCCCTATTTGCTCACACGCCTTGTGTGACATTTTAGCCTCTATAAGAGCAGGTAGCAAGGAAAAAAGAAAGTTACCGAGAAAATAGAAAGGGAGACGCAAAAATAAACGCAACGTGATTGCACAGGGTTCGCAGAAACTTCTGACTCCTTTCACGGCAAGTCTTAACGCTTTTACGCACACGTTCTTTCTCTCTCCGTCACCATCTACCTCCATCTTATTTTTTTTTTTTTTTTTGTGGAGAAGGTGTGGTGGGGGGAGCGAAGATCTTGATAGAGTTCGCGAGGAGTGCAATATCTGGACCGTGGTCGTACATTGGCAAACGCAGTTTTTTAGTTATTTACTTTCCTTGCATTCCCCATGACAGTGCTTTCGGCTCAAATGAATTTCGAGTGGAAAATCGAAAATATCGCTGCCTCTAACTCCGAAGCAAAAAAAAAAAAACTAATTTACATGAAGGTCGCCGAGCCCCGCTGACGTCATAAGCTTCGCCAACAACCCGCGTGACGTTTTCACCGCGCACCGCCTTTGCGCACGGCCCCTCGACGAAATTGAGCCGCGGGCGCATGCAGCGTCCGTTCGCCCCGCGCACGTAAAGAAATGGCGCACTGCAGGTGGCGACAATGGATATATCGACGCCGCGTCGGTCTACGCTGCCAACTGTCGCGGCGGCCATCTCTCATTAGTATCGATTGCCGTATTGACGGCGGTGCACTGCTCCGCCTTAATGAACCTCGTGTTGACTTGACGGAACTCCGACCTCGCCGCTGTCGTCTGCGTGTCAACGGACAATGGCGGCGCACCTTGAGGGCTGTCTGTATGGGTGTACGCTTCGCGCTGAGGGAGCACGTGGCACAGGAGTCGTGCTCGACGTTCATTAAAAGGGAGCCCGTCATGTAAACAGCGCGACGTGAATCGTTCAGGGGAAAACGAAGATTATAGCCACTGCCGTGCCCCTTTACTCGCAGATGGGCCGCGCTCGCAACGCCGACAGTCGTGTCATTGCGAGAAACTGTTTCGTGCGAGCACTTGTGCGATCTAGCAGTAACATTTCGTACTTGTTTACGGCGACAGCCGCTAAGGGCCAGAAAGCAGGTGCGCTGTATATGTATCGGGAAGCCCTTTTTCACACGACAGCGATATTCCTCCAAGGGCAGCGTGGCGCGGCCGCGTCGCTCGAACCCGAAAACTTGTTTTTCGAGCGGCGCACGCCGCTGAGACTGAGATCACAAAAGTACGCTGGCGGCAGAGCGTTTGCCAATGGTAGAGCTTCCACGAGCAGTGACGCGAGGAGCACGTCACAGGGGCGGGGTCGAGACGCGGACGCGGATCCACTTCGCATCGCAACCAGGAGTCGCGTTGTAGCAGCTGCAGCCCCCCACACTCGCCTCCCCCCCCCCCCCCCACCCCCCGCCCCCCACACCTCTCAAAAAACAAAAAGACCTTTTGTTGTGGGTGCCTCTCTTGGAGGGAACACAGCGCAAAAGAAGACGGGGACAAGGAAGAACGACGCACACACAGCGCTGACTTACAACACTTTTATTCATAGGACGGAAAGGATGAACATTTATACATATTCCACTTACATGCGCAACAACCGCGAAAAATGACGAATACTTTTTTCTCTTTTTTGTGTTTGAACATGATACATAGTGCAAGCACCACTGCGCACAAAGATGTGTAATTCATGGTCTGTTTAGATATGATATTTCATGAGATGAAAGTGCTATCGAGGGAGTACTGATGCACCGGCTATCGAATTTTCTGATGAAATCGGCCTCAATGATTTCGCGTGTCAACTGTAAATTATGCTTAGCCAAGACTTCGCTTTTTTTCAAAGACGGGTGCACAACCACAATCGCGACAATGGATGCCCAAGTGGCCTTGAACCGTGTTGTACACATTGTTATGGTGCTCTCTTAGACGGTCATTTAAGCACCTACCAGTCTGTCCCACGTATTTCTTCCCACAAGACAGAGGGATCTCGTATACCACGCCAGTGGTACAGGGTACAAACCGCTTCTTGTGTTTCACGGAACAGGAGTTACGGCTGGCACTCGAAGCAAACCGGCAGAGCTTCGACAACTTTTCCGGAGCGGAAAACACTACCTTGTCCCCGTCTTCTTTTGCGCTGTGTTCCCTCCGATGTATAACCAACACGCCCAAGCTTCCATACTAAGCCTCTCTTGGGTTATGGTGCCGTCGGGTCAGTTTATACCTTACCCTCACCAGCACCCGCGCCACAGGGTCAAAAAAAAAAATACGGTGCAGAAACCACACAAGATTATTGTCGAAATTGGCTAATATGACGGCAGAAAACCAGACTGACGCACTGCCTGCGTACACGCTGTCTCCGGACAAGAAACTGCGCATGCCTATAAAACAAGAGCCGACATCGCCACAGCCACGTCAGCAACACCTCTCAGGGCTTCACAGCACTCTCTTGTAAACCTCTCGGTACTATTACTGTGACGATAATGTGGCAGCGCTTTACTATATGATATGCTTTACTAATAGCAGCACTGAAGGACTCTGCTAATGGTAAAGCATATCAAAAGCGAGAAACGCACGGCGGCGGAGCATATTTGTTTTCTATACGAAAAAAATGTGCCCCGCCGCAATGCGTTGTACTGTACAGTATGCCTTACTGCACGGCAAAGTTGTTGTGCGGGGAAGTTTACCTTAGAAAATCGTGATTGATTGATTGATTGATTGATTGATTGCATTGTATGTATGTATGTATGTATGTATGTATGTATGTATGTATGTATGTGTGTGTGTGTGTGTGTGTGTGTGTGTGTGTGTGTGTGTGTGTGTGTGTGTGTGTGTGTGTGTGTGTGTGTGTATGTATGTATGTATGTATGTATGTATGTATGTATGTATGTATGTATGTATGTATGTATGTATGTTGAGAAGAGACTGCAGCGCAGAACTAGCTCCCATATTGCTTCGCCACATTGTGATACTCCTGCAGACGCACGCTGTTTTTCGCGTCTCAGTGCACCGTTGTCAGCTCCATCGGACGAGGCGACCCACGGGAGCATGCCAGAAGTGTAGAAAAGCCTGGCTCGACGCGCGCGCTCCGTGCCGAGAACGTCTATGCGTTGCGGAATCGCTCCTTCCAAGAAGAGCCGTCTGGCGCACGGCCGCGACGTTAGCGGCGGCGGCGGCACTGGTTATTTCGCAAAAACTGAGGGAGACTGGGAAGGAGGGGGAGAGTGAAAGGAAAGGAGAGACACGCGGATTCGCTATGCTTTGCTTATGGCAGTGGATCGCGGTCTACTCGGTCGAAAAAAACCCGATCTGCGTGTGCTTTTGAGAAAGTAGTTCTCGCTGTTTCTTTTTTTTTTCTCTCTCATTAGCGCTTTCCGAAGAGTGGCTTTCTTGTTCTTTTCATCTTTTACTTTGACATTCCCTCTAAGCGACCGAGAAAAATTCGCGTTACGTGAAAACAAGGCCCCTTTACTTATTTGCATTCTTTTTTTTTCTTCTTTTTTTTCACCCACAGGCCGTGACGTATGTACGAAGGGAGCGCCGTGCCTTGTTTGATCGGACAGGCTAGACACGTGTGTAGTTCTTGATAGACTGCGTCGCCTGGAAAGAACGGCGTCGCTTTAAACGGGGGAAAACAAGTGGCTCGAGTGAAAGAGAATGGAGAGTTCGTCATGCGTCGCCGTACGTGCGACCGTCGAAGAAGTGCGACAAAAGATCTTTTTACCGCGATGCGGAACTTCCGTGATGTCGCCTTGCGCGATCTTGCAAAAGGGCAGCCCCCGGGGCCAGTGTTTGAAGGTACATTCAGTTGAAACGTTAAACCAGTTTGTACTTGTAAAGCGTACTTCGGAATCTGTACTGTCGTTAAAGGGGCCATCGCCCGGTCACGCAACAATTTTAGGACTTCAGAAAAAATAGAAGAAAGTCTATTGTGCGTATACAAATATGAAAAATAGACTGTAAAATAAAATTCCGGTGCAAAATAAGCCCTACAAGTCTCCGGCTACAAGCCCCGGCGACCGCCATTTTGCCGTGCCGGGTGGGACGTCATATGCTGACCGATTGCACGAGGACATGCGAACCGTTATAAGGTAATATAATAATATCTGGGGTTTAACGTCCCAAAACCACGATATGAGAGACGCCGTAGTGGAGGGCTCCGGAAATTTCGACCACCTGGTGTTCTTTGACGTGCGCTGACATCGCACGGGCCTGTACCATTTCGCCTCCATCGAAATGCGACCGTCGCAGCCGGGATCGAACCCGCGACCTTCGGGTCAGCAGCCGAGCACCGTAACCGCTATACCACCGCGGCGGACTGCTCGCACGTTTAAAAAAAAAGTACAATTACAAATTAGCTGCTTGACCAAATGCGTTAAAATTTCGCCAGCTTGGTTGTGAACGCACAAGGATTATTCTACGTAACACGTTATGATCAAAAATTCGGTATCATCGCCCCTTTAATTTTACTATTACGTGTTTGTTAATGTAGATGAAATAATGAAAGTCAAAGTTTTATTTTTAAATTTCGTGCCCGAAATCTCCGTGCGTTTACGCCAGCGTGACGTCACGGATTTATATGTGTTTTTTCGTATTGCGCCCACATTGGCTCAGAGAAATGTCCTGAAATTTTCGGGTCTGGCCCCCCTTAGAGGACAGTGTACATCATTTTTACAGATGAAGAAATACACAGGCCCAAGCAGACGCCCTCAAAATCTACGATGTCACAGTGATTGGCGCGGGAAATTCAAGGTGGAGTCGCCACCCGCATTTTATTGTTGCGCGTTTTCTGCCTTACCAAGCGTCTTTTCGCTCAAGTGTGGAGATTTAGGTGTTGCGAAGGGTTAATTTACTGATACGAGAAGAATCACTTTGCTCTTTAGTGCCCCTTTAATAATAACTATACCGTAGCTAACTGTGTGTGTGTGTGCTTTGACAAGCGTTCGGATGTCGACTCTCTGCAACACTGCATATGATCCTCTCATACACGGTACCAGGGCCTAAATGTCCTTGTGCAGCCAATCATTAAAACTATAGCCTTTTTTTTTTTCTTTTTTTGTCTACTCACCTCCCCTTGAGTATACCGTATTTATCTGGCTGGGGTCATCCTCATCACATTATTGTTGCTGAGCTTCTAAGGTTTTGCGCTTTCTTCTTGTTTAAAAGAAATGCTAACGGATGTTTGGTTTGTACACGAAAATATAGCGAAGCTCCTTGGAAGCCAGTCTACGTCATTTTATTTTACTAAGTGTAGCGACATTGATTGATGCGTTAACGCTGCACGGTCTAAGTACGAGCGGCTTGCGAGCAATGCAGCGCGCTGTACGCGGCTTGGCATGAGCGCTCCAGGTACGAGCGGCACGGCGCCGGCGCAACACCTGCGCGCGGTCGGTATGCGCTGCGCGCGCTCTGCGAACGGTTCTGCGCATGACGTCGTGCGCTTGCTCGGAGAGGGGTTTCGGAGCGGCGCCGCCGCAGTGAAACACCTGCGCGGTCGGTATGCAAACGCGCTGCATGCGCTCTACGAACGGTTCTGCGCACGACGTCATGACCTTGATCGATACGCTTGCTGGGAGAGGGTTTCGGAGCGGCGCCGCAGCTGTTCCGACGGGGACCCGCTACGACGACGGCGAAAACGGACATTGTGCGAGTCAAGGAGTTTCGCTCCTAAAAACAAGAAAGACCCCTATTGTCTATGTTAGTGTGACCAATTATTGTTTTCCCCCTCTACTTGATTTGATTTATAGAGTGGTTTAGAATGTACTATACCACTTGTGAAACGATCTACGGATGCGTTGTTGTAGGTGACGAGCGTACGGGCCCGTCCCTATTGCTTTATATACTCAACGTGTGCCATTTGTCCACCGCAGGTTGAGCGGCGGCGCATGCGAGCAGCCGCCGGTGTGCCCTTGCATGGCTGAGGACAGCGGCCAGTCATGGGCTTTGCGTGCTGGGCTAGGGAGGTCCGCCAAGGTGAGCACTCTCTCTCCTTCCCTCATTCACTTCTTCATGCTTCTCCACACCAACCACGTTCAGTGCTACGAAAGCATCAGTCAGGCAGGAAAGAGAACCACAAAGAAAAAATTGTGGACAGCTCAGTCATTTGGATTGAGATTGAATAAAGACACTGTTTCGTTTACGACGAATCTCCCTAACCCCTTTACACCACTTCTAACTTCCGTCACGTAACATCCGGTTCATTTCAACTCCCGTTATTCCACGTCGGTCACGTTACTTCTGGTGCCTATACTTGTGGTCTTAGGTAATTCTCGTTGGTATTTTCGGGTCATAATTGGTAGGAGAACTGACTTGTGGTCTTTGAACAATTTCCGGTCTACCCTTCACTTCCGGTTGGAGCCCAGCTAAGGTAGACCTCTACTCGAAACAAACTGAATTCTGTGAGAAATCAGAGAGCTTTAGTCCTGGGGACGCGTAGCCGTTTGGTCCCCAAACTCTCGCGTTCTTTTGTACACTCTAAGAAAAAAAAAAAAGGTGTCCTCTTTCGAGATGCACGTTGACTCTCTTTAGGAGAGTCGTGGACTGACTCTCTTTTGGAAAGTCGTGAGTCCCACGACCTTTCTGAAGAGTGTCAACGCGTGCCTCTCTAAAGGGAGAGCCGTACATGTGATTCTCACGTGTATAAAATAAGAGTCAAAGTTCTTAGAGTGATACTCGCCCCGCTTGCTTCTGTTCGCCAGCCGCCTCCCAAGTAGAGTACAAAAGAACGCAAGAGATTGGGTACGCGACCGGTTGAGGGGCGCCGGTCACTAAAGCTCTATCGTCGTCGACATCATTACACCATTACAGAAAGCGGCTCTGAATATGCCCAGGGAACATGTTCTCAACAGTTGTTGACCGTTATCGGCCTCTAATTATCCCTCCGTGCGGCATCTAAAGCTTCACGGGAGGATTACTGGCGTACAACGGGCGTGGAATCTTCTATCTTTATTATTATATTTTTTTCGTTCGGACATATCTGTCCCGCTTTCGTTTAATAATCGCCCAACGGGGAGCGATACACAGTGCTGTACTTCGCCGCACTGCACGGCTTCGGTGCGATGGAATGCCGTACTTACTCACGTAAGGCCGTACTTACTCACGTAATGCTGTACTTACTCACGTAACGTCCGCATTCCTGTGTTCACCCGAGTTGATTTCGAGAGAATGTGCAATGCACTTCAGCAACAACGACTACCGCGTCGAGACGCAACTATAGACTATCTTCCGTAAGACATCTGGGCGCCGCCATCTTGGGCTGTTAAGTCGATGTTCTCTTGTTTTTGTATATCGCGACGTGAACTAATATGGCCACGAAACATCGTATGCACCAACCCAACCGTTTTTGTGCGCATGCGTCTGCTGTAACCTGTTCGTTTAGTTGTTAAAGATACAAAACACAAAGGTTAACAGCCCAACATGGCGGCACTCAAACACGTCCGTAAGATAGTCTATAGTTCATCTTGTTCAGGCTAACGACAACGAGGAAGGAATACGAAGTACAGCGCTGAATCAAAAGATGCAACACACCTACATCGGGTTTGTAGTAGGCTAATTCTGGACGCTTGATGTCTTATCGTTAGGAGCGAGCACTTGACTCGTACTCAAAAGCGAGTCGGTCAGTTTGTGGAAGATCACATCGTTACTACAAAGAGGCCGAGATCTTTTTTTAAAAAAATGCCACATTTTAAACGCACTATACTTCGTCACATTTATCAACGCATTCTTACAATTTTTATTTGCCGACGTTCACTTATTTCGTTCCGTTCTGTGAGACATTGGGCTGTTCGAATATTGCCAACAATTGGCGAACTTAGCTGTATAAAAATAATTTCGTTCAGTTTTGCGATGCCATCTTTTGCCTACGACCACTCGGAGATGTACACGTCGTATATAAAGCGCTACAAGAGCGAGCGTTACATTTTTCCTGGCGATAATTTTGGTTACCCTTATGGGCACGTAAATTTCGAGGTAATGTTTCTATACGTAGACCTTCGTGAATTGGCGCATACCCGCCCGTGTATTCGCATGCGATGAGCCCACTGCCTCCTGTTACCAGTGATAGGTTTTTGGGCTGCTCATGTTGCCTGCGCGCAACTTTTTACCCTGAACCTCACCTTGGAATTACTTTTTAATGGGAAGAAATGTAATTAATTTCATTCCAATTAATTCGCGCTGCTATGCCATTGCATCTAACAAGTGGTCATCTTTCTTGTGTACCGGCAGCTTTTTAACTGAATGATTGGTGCAACTACTTGTATGGAGCTCATCTGGTTGGCTGAGATGCGTTTTTTTTTTTGTACTTATTTATCGGTACTACGGACGAACGGCCAGAAATGGTGTGGTTGTCTAATACAAGCAAAAAATATTCTGTTACGTCTGTACTGGCTTCCGCTGTGTGTGTGTGTGTGTGTGTGTGTGTGTGTGTGTGTGTGTGTGTGTGTGTGTGTGTGTGTGTGTGTGTGTGTGTGTGTGTGTGTGTGTTTGTTTGTGTGTGTGTGTGTGTGTGTGAGTGAGTGAGTGAGTGAGTGAGTGAGTGAGTGAGTGAGTGAGTGAGTGAGTGAGTGAGTGAGTGAGTGAGTGAGTGAGAGAGATAGAGAGAGAAACTATACATAACAGTCGGTTGTACATACGCGACCGAAAGGGCTATTTGCCATGAACAAATGAGGCCATGCATTTTGCGGTTGTTCCTGAGCAACGCCCATTCTTCAGGACGCCATTTCTGACTTATATATTTTGCACTGAACTTTCTGCGTTCGGCGCTTTTTTTGGTTGAGCGATGCTTCTTCGTATTTCTCTCATTTCGTTGATGTATACCTCACTATATATAGGTCTGTTATCTCTGGACCTCTGTAACAGCCTTTCCTGCTCTCAAGGAGCTTACTCTTACGTTATTTTAAGAGTGTGGATAAATATAGAGGTAGCCCCCTTAACACATATTGCAGCGTTTGCACACTGTACCGTGGCAACAACGCATCGGCTAAAACGCGCGTTTTCGCATATTTTCGCCGCTCACGTACACACGGTGCACGCTGCACTCGTTTCCCTCGATGAAGCCGCAGTAAATTGCACCAGTAAGAAAACGAAATTAAAAAGAAAACACTGAAAGCTTCAAAAAAAAAAAAAACACACACACACACGCTGTGGTCGTAACTGGCCCGTTCGCCATCTTTTTCATTTCTTTGTAAGCAGAAACATAATCCTCGGAGTTGTTCCCTGGGGAACGTCATGCGTGACTTAGTTAAGGCTTGCTACAAATTGCAGCAAATAGTTGCGCTCCCTGCTCCGTATGTGGCTGTTTCTGCGTCGATAATAATTATTTGTTGTCGCAAAAACTTCTGTTTGCTAAATATACAGGGTGTTTTTTTTTTTTTAAGCAATACAGATTTTTCATTAAAAAACTATAATAGTTAGGCACTTGTCGCCTTCGCAGCCAATTTCTAGGCCGAGGCGGAAAGATTTTCTGCCACTAATTAGATCACGCAGAAATGACTAATTAACAAAAATAATTCAATTGACTTTTTAATTATCAATTAGAGGGTGGTTGTTTATATGGCAAAGTTGTTCTATGTCACAATATATGGCGAGCCTAATTTTTAAAAAATCGAAAATATCGCGTGTAGTTTGAGAGATCCATCGTCGAATTTCCACACCGCGGTGCCGGAGATACCGAAACTGACCCACCGGGTGCGCCGGAAGGGCGGTCCACGTGCTGCGCCAAGCAGGAATTCGACGATGGATCTTGGCAGGAATTCGTCAAGCAGGAATTCGACGATGGATCGCGTGTAGTTTGAGATATATATATATATATATATATATATATATATATATATATATATATATATATATATATATATATATATATATATATATATATATATTTTTTTTTTCGGGCGGAGTATGAGTTTGGCGATGCTGTTTTGGGAACGCGCTAATTAACCGGAATGCGGGCTTATACGCCTCCGTACTATTGCGCTCCTCGATCCAGACATTGCGGTTGCAGCTTTCTTCGACAACGTGTAAGAACGAAACGATGCGCGCTTTCTACAGAGAGGCAGTTCCAGCGAAAGCGGGCTCATTGGCGCGGATCCATTCATTCTTCTCGAGATCCCGCTTTCATTACTGTTTTTTTTTTTTTTGCCAGTGTACCGCTTAAGTGTACAGTTACAGTAACGCAGAAACCGAGCGTGCGCACTTAAAGGGTATACTATAAATAAAACGACGAGAAATCGCTGAACAGGGAATACGTCGCTGGAGACTGCAGGCTTCGACAAGAGGGCTCGTCATCGTCAGTGCCCTGACGAAGTGAAGTACACTACTCGAAACGAAGCCACGTCCCTGGCGAAGACCGTTTCTCGTAACGTCCGCTTTGGCGACATTCTCGGTTCAGCGATTTCTCTTCCCTTCAAGCATACATCTTCACCGGAATGCCCGTGCTTTTTCGAGCTACCAAATAAAACGCAATATTTCCAAGCCCTGTTTTCTTTCTTTCTTTCTTTCTTTCTTTCTTTCTTTCTTTCCTTCTTTCTTTCTTTCTCTCTTTCTTTCTTTTTTTTAGTCGTAATAAGTCGGGTGTGTAAAAAGGAAGCTGAAGATCACAGTTGTGTTGCTTATGTCGCGCCAAATCCGGTATACGTTGTGCTGACACGTTCCAGGCGCCCACCGTCGCAGAGAAGAATGGTCTCGACTTTCTTTTTTTTTTTTTTTTTTTTTTTTTTTTTTTTTTTTTTTAATCAAGGACTTTGGTGAGGTGGATTACTTCCCCATATACTTCGAGAACGGCATGCTGCCTTCAACGTGTAGCTGTAGGGCTGAAAACGCTTCTTTCATTTATTTGTTTGTTCGTTTTTTCACGTTTTTTGAACTTTCAAATATGAACCTACTTCTGGACGCGCTTACATGTATGTCTCGTGAACCTGCTTCGCGTTTGAAAAAGATATAGGCAGATACTTCTCGGTCTCCTTGTCGCGGTTTAGTTAAAGAAGGGCGGTTCCACTGAAAGCGGACCTCGTTTTACTCAAACTTTTTGGGAATGTCCACTTATTTTTTTCTTTGTTCTCACATACGGTCCACTTAAAACGAAAGCTTAAATCTGTCTAAGCGTATCAAGTGTGTGTTTTTTTTTTTGTTTTTTACATTTTTCAAAACCCCTTTTCTGTTATTCTTCGTTTATTTTTGCAGGCTTTGAATACTGGGTAAAAGAAAAATAAATATGAAGTAGCTTACGCGCAGGTGGATTATTATCGCTTATGCATGAGCATAAATTACCTGCCGTGCTCGTATCGTACGATGGTGCTTGTGTGGAACGCCATGTTTGCCGATTACCGAAATCAATCGTCGCTGACCATGTGGGTTAACTGGGGAAAACTTTTTTTTTTCTGTTCGTCAGTTTAACTTTATTTTCTTTGGCCACTTAAAAGCACGTATATTAATGTTACAGTGGAACTCCAGGTAGTTTGGTCTAGCAAAAAATAAGCGATTGGAACGAACCAGGGCTTGATATATACAGCACCGATAAGTCGCAATGGTTTAACTTTTTTTTTCTTTTTTATTGTGCACAGGTAGCTGCTGGATGTTGCTACGACATGCTAATGCGTAAGTGTATAGGGTACATTGAGAAAAACGCCTAAGAACGGAGAAACACGTGCACTCTAAGAGAGAGAAAAAAGAAAAACTTCCCCATCTCCCGCTAAAGGGAACCATGCGTGGATGCGAAGCAGCGGGGAGATGGTTAGCTTGAGCGGGAGAAACGTCGCCGCTCCCGTTTCGCGGCAGTGGCCCGGGCGCTCATCGCGGCGCTGCACAGGAGAGAGAATAAGGTGCGCGCGCTCCGTCATTTTCATACCGTGGAACTACCGTGGGGCCCCCCAGCAAAGTACGGAGCTGTCGCACTACATGTCGTGCGCGCCCGAGGGGGGACCGTAGGAGAGGTGGAGGGGACGCGCATGCGCTGTGGGGGTGTGGGACGCGGGTGCCGCTCCGTAGAGTAGAGGATTCCTAGATGAGAGAGAGGGAGTGAGCGTAGGAGAGGCGAGAGAGGGGGGAGGGGACGCGCATGCGCTGTGGGGGGTGTAGGACGCGGGACGCGGGCGCCGCTCCGTGGAGTAGAGGATTCCTAGAGGAGAGAAAGGGGGGTGAGCGTAGGAGAGGCGAGAGAGGGGGGAGGGGACGCGCATGCGCTGTGGGGGGTGTGGGACGCGGGAAGAAGGGATGGACTAAGCCCCCCGCAAGCACATGCAAGCAAGATCAAGGAATGGAGTCAATCTGGGCGACAGACACCGCCTGCCTAGCCATTGCTAAGCAGCCCCTCTGTGCTCTCGGCCATGACTCTGGTGACTGTGGTAGTGGTTGACGGCCTTATTGTACTACAGATTTCTGGTTCGCATAGTGGGTGCTTCCCTACTTCATGAATGTGGCCGGACGCGGAACACGGGTCGCGGGACGCCGGACGCGGAAGGGACGGACAAAGCCCCGAGCATAAGATGCTTCGCATCTAAAAAGGAGTCCGTCGACTCTCTTTCGCTACGTATATGACTCTCACATGTATAACTCTCTCTAAAGAGTCACGTTGACTCTCTTTAGGAGAGTCGTGGTGCGCACGACTCTCCAGAGAAGGGTTAGTGTGTCTCCTTAAAGGGAGTTATGTATCCCAGAACTGTCCAAAAGAGAGTCAATTGACGTGTCTCCCGTAAGAGAGTTATACGTGTGAGATTCAAATCCGTAGCAAAAAAGAGTCAGTGGACTTTTTTTTTTTAAGTGTGGCTTATTTGGTGACAAGTCGAAAACGAAACTATGCGTTTTCTTGCTTTATTTATCGCAATACGAATTCGTATCCGCTCATACGTTTTACGGTAACCTTTTGTGCTGTCGTGTTGCTGTATTCCTTCTTTCGTGTGTGTCTCAATTAGCGACAAAATAAGTTGCCGCCTAACTATGCGATACGGGTTTATTCGCGTTGAGTTATGAAGTATTACGAAATGTATCGTGATTCACTGTAGATGCTTAAAGCGTACTTTAATCTTCGCCGCGAGCCCTGAAAGCAGCAGCCGTCAGCGCGCGATTTGCTATACCGACTGCCGCGAACCGGTTGTCAGATCGCGTGTTTTGGAAGCCTGCACGCAGAAATCGAATTCTCGCGGTAGCCGCTTGACCGCGCAGGCGTCCACGCCTCCTTGGCCTTTTCTACCGCACGTGTCACAACTTCTCGGACTTCTTGTTTCCTTGTCTGAACGCGAGGTCTAAAGAAAGTTCTGAGTTGCCGGGCGCGGCGGTGACTTCGTGGCTATCGACGGGTGAACGGCTGACGTTGGAACGAGCGCGCACGCGAACGACGTTGTGTATAGATCCGCCTGAGAAAGCCTTTCTCTCTTTCTTTCTTCAACAGACAAAATATCCGTTCTTCGTGCTCTCGTCTCAGCGCTATGCGGATAGCTGTGAACAAGGCAAGCTGAAGAAAGAGAAACGTGCTTGATCTGTGAAATAATAATAATAATAAAAGGTCTTCTTCTAACGGGCCTCCTCTACCATTTCGTCTCCATCGAAACGAGACCGCCGCGGCCTAGATCGAACCCGCGACCTTCGGGTCAGCAGCCGAGCGCTGTAACCACTGTACCACCGTGGTGCGTACAACCCGAGAAGTAAAGCAGGTGAATGCAGAAGCCGCAGCTGGTGAATTTGTTGAGGACAACTATAGCGTGACGGATAGCGTACGTGACGAATATCACATCTTTTATACCGTGTACCAAAAGAATTTGGTTCGATTAAATCCGCGGCGGTCACGTTTCGATGGAGGCGAAATATTACAGGCCCATGTACTGTACCATGTCCACGAAAACCCCAGGTAGTCGAAATTATCCCAGATCGAAATATGGACGACACCGAAGATGATCAGGCAAGCACTGTGCTTGTGTTCGTCTTTTCTTCAGTTTCGTGCATGTTTCAGTACGCGCTGCCATATCCAGCGCAAAACGTGGCTGCTGGCTCTTCGGTAAAGCGTAAAAAAATGCGCAGCTATATTGTGCGGTCTTATCGCTTTCCTGCATTTTTTTTTTTTGCCCATTAAATCTAATGCACAAAGCAAAACAGTTCTGTCTAGCAATCATCATTTCAACAGTGTGCGGCTGCGCCTCAAAGCTTGCGTTTCGGTAATTGCAACGCAAGCTTTCCGTCGAGGCTGCTCTCTAAGCGAATATCGGTCGTAGTCATTGCTGCAATGAGCGCATGTACGAGCGCAGTTTGTTTGCGTATATTATGCGACACGTAAAATGCGCACATCGCTCTCACGATTGAGCCATGCTCATCAGAAGAACCTCGGCATTCTGTCCTCAGTCCGTCGTCGTTTGTTGTTGTGGTCGTTCCCACCACTGCCGTCCCTTTCCTTCATGAATCAATGGCTCACGCCGCCTCAAGAGACATACCTGCCAACACTCCCGAATTTTGACCTAATCTCCCGATTGTACGAATGCTATCTCGAATCTCCCGAAAAGTGGCCGCCACAGCAGAGGCGCTTTTCTTTTTTTAATCATGCGCGCAAGACAGCCTTTCCTGATACGACAGTTGCGGTGCTGCGGAAGAGCATTCGCCACTACACTTCTAGTATACCGTAGAGTACCGCTAATTCTACGCATCTGGGCGAAGGCCGGCGGCCACGAGACGCGCTCGCCACCTTACCAAAATATGGCGAGGGAAAAGGTACCACAAATTTTGCGTCTGTCTGTTTTGGCCCCCCGCATTTTGTACGCTAGGCCTACGCCGCCATGCAGCCTATAGGCGTCAGTTGTGTTACGTGGTTGTAGGAGTTGCGTGTTTCCCCGAGTTCAGTTGGAAGGTCGATGGCGGTGTCAAAAGCAAAGAAGTACTTGCCAGTGTTTCTGGTCTCATGCACAGTTGAGTTTCCGTGCTTTGTGGCTTCACGGAAAGGTGAAAAGTACGAATTCTGTACCACGTGCGCCTGTGATGTAAGCGTTTCGCACGGCGGCAAGGCCGACATAAAGGTGCACATCGCTTCACAGAAGCATCAGAACTACGTTCGTGCTGCGGAAGGGCAGGGCAACATCGGAAGTTTCTTTCAGAAGAGCTGCGAAGACAGTGCGATCCGCGCAGAATGCCTATTCACGAGATATCTTATGGAACACAACTTGCCGCTAAGCGTTAGTGATCACGCGGGACCGTTGTTTCGGAAATTGTTCCCGAAGCGCGAGGACGCGCAGCGGTACAGTTGCGGACGTACGAAAACAACTGCAATCGTCGGGGAAATGGCTGCAGATGCCGAAGACACAATGGTGGAGGCTCTGAAACGCCGTGCTTTCGCAATCCCAGTGGACGGAAGCAATGGCAGAGGGTCGCAAATGTCTCAGTCTCAGTAATTCCCGATATGCAACCCCCCCCCCCCCCCCCCGCTGCGGTCTCCCGAATTTTCAAGCTGCGAAGTTGGCAGGTATGAACGAGATTGACCAAGAATTGGGTGAGTTAAGGTATAATCTGTCAGACGTGAACTGCACCACCTATGAAAAATGTCGGATTGACCTCTGAAAGAAGTCGCACGGATCCTTATGCATTTTTTCCAAGTCGCCCAAAAGCTTTCCGCACCTAAGGTGGTTTTGCACTGCCTCCGTGATCGGAGGAATTGGAAGCTTTCCGCACCCAACGTGGTTTTGCACTGCCTCCGTGATCGGCTCACCTTTGACGAAGCGACTGTGTCATGGGACGACGCCATCGTGTGACGTCACGTGATGGGAACTTATAGTGACGTCACCATTGCGTCATGATGGCGTCACAGATTTTCGCGACCTGGGGCGTCATTGCACGATGATGATTTTTCGCATCACTCGTGCTGACGCCGACGCCGCCGACGGTCACATTTCGCGTCTAATGTGGCATCTAAGGCTTTCGCCTCAATACATTATTTGCACGTCTCACTTCATGTGCGTTTTAGCCGCCATTATCGTCGGCCCGAATGTCCGTAACGGAAGCGTAGTTGCGAATCAAGAAAGAAGACTGTCGTGCACTGCAGCTTGGCATCTCTTCCTAAACTCTTTATTACACGCCATCCAATAGGCGGACGCTGCCCCGGCTATCAAAGAGAGCGTAGAAACGCTCTCCCGCTCGCTCATCGGCTGAGCATCGCAATAACTTTATCAAAAGTGGTCCTCAGACATCTTTTTTCTCTGGCGGGTGCTCGCGAATACTGCGGAAGTTCGCGCGGACTATCAGGCTTTCAGTGAGCGTGTGTCGCGCACATAAAAGAGATGTCCCGGTTTAATGAGACTCAAGCCTAAGCGTCTTGACCAATGCGACAGCCTGTCATTGCTCGTCACCGTTATGGTCGCCTCGTTTCGGCTGCGTCTAACGAAGCGACAATGACGTAACCGTTGCTAAGGGTTGCGTTTCTACTCTTCGTAAGGCTAACGTAATCGAAGGACAAGTTGTCCAGTGAGACAGACGGTATGTATCCGTTCGGTACTCAGAGGCAGATAACGCGTATACTGTGCCCAACTCGTCGCGATGTCCGTGCTTGACGTGGACGTCTGCGACCACAGTGGACTCTGTCGCGCCGCATTAGTGCAAAGCCCTCTCTCTTTCGCGGTACGAAAATAACGCCGCCCGATTTCTTTTATTTTTCTTTTGTTCGGACAGTCGCGGAACACACTCTCATCAGGATGGGGGGCTGTCGTCGTCGTCTTCTTCTTCTGCGAGTCACTTCCGAGACGACCGGAAACGCGTTAGTGCTGAGGCGTCCTACTTCCCCCCTCTGCGCTAGGGCGCAGGAAGTCCGGCTGTCCACATAAGCTTCGATCGGTGCTTTCTCATCCCACGCTCCTCCCCCTGTTTCTTCTTCTGCTGTCGTCGTATACTCCACTGAAATAGAGAACGCGTCTACTCGCTCTTTTTTTTTCTTCTTCTTCTTCTTTCGGTCTATCAGTTCTCTCGCTGTACACTTCTCCGTTTCTTTTTCTTTCTTGACGTTTCGCTAGGTACTGCTCTTGAGGTACCGTATGGGCTCCGAACTCCCTAGCTGCCAATGCATGGGCGTGGATTCCGGAACCCGCTTTGTTGCCCACGAACTTTTTTCTTTCTTTCTTTCTTTCTTTCTTTCTTTCTTTCTTTCTTTCTTTCTTTCTTTCTTTCTTTCTTTCTTTCTTTCTTTCTTTCTTAGGTTTGTAATATCGACCAGTTTTTCACCAAACCCGGAGGGCAGAACCGGTGACTGAGTGAGACCGAGGGAGAGAAAGTGTCAGGAATGCATACAGCTTTCGGGGGGGGGGGGGGCTATTTTTGTAGTTGTTTTCACCATGGAACTCGCATGGCGCAGTGCTCAGCCCGCGGCCTCCGAAGTTCGTGTAGCTGCGCTGAAAGCTGTCGTACTCGCCCTCAGATTTTCCGAAAGTTTGCCGTATATATATACCGACCGTTTCCTTTCTTTCTCTCGCATTTTGCGAAATGTTTTTTTTTTCTTCTTTTTTTATGTCAACGTCACTCGCGTAGTTAGGGTCTGTGTCAGCTCGGCAGGACGGCAAACACGGACGGCCGGTCGCCAACGAAAAGTTCGAAGATACAAAATAAAAAGATATAGAAGGAGTAAAAAAAATATAGACGGGGAAGGAAAAGCGCTTAGGCGTTGGCTAAAAAGCTTCCGTCACGTCAGAAAAGGTTGAGCAAGTGTCACTCAGGTGGGCCTGAGCATACGCATGATTATACGCGAATCACTTTTTTAGTGAAGACGCTATCACGCTTGCACACGCTAATGTAGCGGCATGAGTGAGACGTCAGTACACATTTTGAAAGGGGCGGTGTCATCTGAATAGCGGAAAAAAATTCGTCCATAGTTTTGAAGAAGAGGTTGAGAGAGAAGGATGGGGAGGTAGACTTCGTTTTCGCTTGGTATATAGACCTATTCCATGTTTGAAAACAGCGGTAGGCTCCGTCGACATACTGAGACGCTTGTAGCGACGTCGCGGCGTGTATGTCGACGGCGCCTACCGCTGTTTACAAACATGGAATATGTCTATAGGCAATCTCTTGCGCCCGATAGAACGGCGAAGTTTGCGTTGAGGTGGGCAGTAATCTCGAGATCGAGCCTAAATCAGTCGAAATCAAGAAGAAATGCATGGGCAGGGGCACGTAGCAGGATAACCGCTGGTCGCTGAGGGTAACTGACTGGATTCCAAGAGAAGGCAAACGCGTGAGGCGGAGACAGAAAATTAGGTGGGCAGATGAGATTAAAACGTTGCAGCAGAAAGCACATGACCGGGTTGGTTGGCGTAACATGGGAGGGGCGCCTTTGCCCTGCAGTGGGCGTAGTCAGGCTGGTGACGATGACGCTGTAGTGAGCGTCACGCGATGTAGATCTCGCAAAGATTATTATGCAGTCAAGACCGGTGACGTTATCTCGCAGCTAGCTTATTATAATTATCAAGTCATGCAGTTGCCACAAGCAATCGATGTAGGGCTTTTAGGTGCGAAGCAGCTATTTGACTAACGTGTGTAACGCCGTACGTTACGTGCATCCGTAGGAATGCGCCGCAACGTTCCCCTCGCCGTAGGTGTTGGAGCGTTGCCAAGTAGGTCACGCCACAGCTGCGCGTGACGTCACGCTCCCCTCGCACGCTTCCCTCGCTCCGCCCGCTCGCAACACCTCTGAACGTGTCACTTCTCTCTCGCTTCACCCACTCCACCGCTCGCAACGCTTGACCGCATGTCGAGTGGAAACACTCTTTCGGCTCGTTTATCTGCGGTGACGCCCGTTTCAACCGGGTCAACGCCGTGCACCGCTGCTGCTTCGCATCCCATCAGGGAGTGTTCCCTTCGGGGGAGATGGTCCAAGTTTTTTTTATAGGGCCCTACAACACTTTTCCAAGTAGCCATGGAATGGATTCACTAAAGGAGCTTATTGCCTCACGAAATTCACGGCCGCAAAAATTTTTAGAATCCGTCCAGTACGAGCAGAGTTACAAAGATTTGTCGCACACTGCAACTGCATTCTCTCTTCTCTCGTCCCGACGAAAGCGCTGGAAGCTAAGCGGGGAGGGATGGCACGGGGAAAGAAAATACGTCACGCGCGCCTCGTGACCTTGAGCACTTTTTCTCTCCTTTTTTTTTCTTCGAATGCGCGGCTTTTCCGTGCGATTCGCGCGCGCACGCGTGGACAAGTCGCGGCCTTCCGCGGCGGCCCCAGTAATGACCGAGCGCGCCATGCCTCAAATCAGCCAACGGCTGATATTTGGCCTGTGGTGCAGTGATTTTAGAGCCTGTAGCGTGATTTGTCGAGAGAAGAGAAAGCGATTTTTAGCGGACTTTGAGAATTTATTGTAAATTCCAGGCCGCGTGCTGCGCTATAATATTTGGTTCGCGTGTTCTCGGGAGCCTCGACTACCGATCGGCAGTGTTTTCTGGCCATGCTCAAAAAGTGTTGCAGGGCCCCTTTAAACGGAACGACAACCGCCCAGAACATGAAGTGAGTTGACTCCACTGATGGAAAGATTGTCCGTCGCATTGACTCAAACCAACCCTGTATTTTTTTTTTTTCGTGAGAGGTGGATTTATATTTTTATTTCTTCATTGAAAGTCGCGAAAAATGACCTTTGGCGCCTCTGGTGGCAGAAACATGAACGGTCCGATGTACCCGGTCACTTGACCGTTGATTGCTGAACACAGTCGACGATTTTTTTGTTAGTATTGAAATATTGTTCGTTTCTTTATATTAACAGATATTACTCTATAAAAATGTACATATTGGCCTGCGCTAGTCGTATGCATTGAAGTGGCGCTGCCTTCGCGTGACGTAGGGATCCCATGCTTGTCAGTGCATGCTTCTTGAGCAGCTTCAGCGTGCTCATTCAACCGTGCATGCAGTTTCCAGGTCGCTGAGATTTTGGAGTGACATAGTGTTGCTACCTACACTTCGTATCAGAAATAACGCGCGCTGCTACGCGGCGAGGCCGTCCATATGCGTAGTGACGTTTTCCGATGACTTGGCTTGGCTCGTGTATTGAGAAAGTAACGACGCCGGGACAAGCCACCCATGACACAGGCGCAGGCAACCTTGGGCGCAGGCGCACACAACGCGGTACAAATACAGGGAAGGTGTATAAAGCCTCATCATCTCACTGTAACAGCTTGTTGTTTTCGAAAATAGTTGAAAAGCTCAAAATAAGGGTCGTTAAGCATAGTTGCAGGAACTCCTGCGAAAGCAGAACGACGACAGCTTTCACAAATCGCGAGAAGGGCTAGCGGAACGCTATCAATTCTCAGCGTTGCTGGAGGAAAGGTACAAGGGGGTCAGAAGTTCTCAGGCCTCGCTCCCATAGGAATACATGGGATAGTGGCCTGGGAACTTTTGACCAGCCTTGTACGTCCGTGTTTTAGAGCCCTTCAGATCGAAAAATACTGCTTATAAAACAACTACATGCTTTTCGGATTAACTATACTGCAGCTATAAACACTAAGAAGGGTGAGTTTTCTGTCGCGCCGTAAATAACTGGGTCGAGAAAAAATAGTTGTCGGTCCCTCTGAACACTTAAGTGTAACTTTTGACGATGTTTTGTTGAAGTGTGTGGACTCCCTTGAAAAACTTGCAATATTTCTCATTACGATTTTCATTTGCGTATACAGAGAAATGTACAGTAAGGAAAGATCTCTCGAAACTATTGTTTCTTCTAAAATTGGCGACATGTTACGTAATGATGGAAGATGAGCGATCCATGCCGTGGTTGGGGCTTGCTGGCAGTTGCGTATCAGTTATCATATCGGTATCAGTATGGCGTACCTGTTGTTACTGACATATCAGCCGACATAACATAATGCCGCATTTTCTTTCGCATGTCGGCCGTAATCTCGCCGCCCCGGTATGTACTGCTTTCGTGCCGTTCTAGATATCATGGGCGTCTGCGGTAAACGCCTTCGTGTATACTACGATAAGGAATCATTGTACTGCCAGCACAACGATTGAGTCGTTGCAGATTAGACGAACGGTTATCAGTGACTGCGACTGCTCGGGAATAGAGGTGGGCTCAGTTTCGACGATGAGGAGCAACTTTGGATCGGTGTTCTGAAGAACTGATACGCACTATAGAAGAGATGATTCCCGTGCGCGAGAATCGCAGCCGAGCTGGTCCATGTCGCGCATATCTGTACACACTGTTCAACCACATCGCCGGCCGTCTGTGTATGAGCGCTTTGTGTTGTGGAGTGGGCGGTTACGTACATTGCTCGGAGTAAGAAGTCACAGCTCTGATGCGGCAATGCTAGCGACGAGGGAATCCTCAAAACGAGGTATTTAGATCCTTGTTTGTCGTAATGACAGTCAAGTGCTTGCCAGCGTTGTTTTTTTTTTTTTCTTTTGATGGTGGTGATGATCCGTTTCTTGATGGCGCTTACCGACTAAGGAAGATGTGCCAAGAACTGGGCGGCATAACGTTTAAGGTAAAGACCTATCAAGCTAAGAGAAACTGGAAATCTGGATTAAAAATGAAACATGGAATAAATGAAAATGCTAAGCGAGCAAGCGGTCAGACTATGTGATGGAATTTACGAAAGAGATAGTAACCATGCAACGTGATGGTAAAAATGTGGATATTAAGTTATATAATGAAACGATTTGTACTTTTGTATCTTGTTGTTGTTCTCTCACATATGGCTCGTACCCACACTGGTGGATTGGCGAAGAATTGTTGGTATGAAACTTTAAACATGTATTAAATAATGATTTAACAGAAAAGAAAAGCGAATATATTGTACATTGCGCTGTCTTTCTCTGTAAATGGTTAGCACCTACTATGGATATTGATCAATAATCGGTTGACTTATCAATGTAATTATTTAGTCGAATATGGGGCGAGATAAATCGGCCATGTCTTGTCGCAGCGCCCATTCTCACGAACTTCCCTGACACCATAGGCGTGCGCACGAGAGGGGGCAGAGGGGGCGCCCCCCTAGTCACTCAAGAAGGGGGGGGGGGCGCAAAGTCTGCCCCATAAATTGACTTAAGGGGGGATGGATAGCAAAGACAGGTGTGCAACTACCATTGCCCATCGCTCCGTTATTTTTAAAGCAAACTCCACCAAATTTCGCAAGTGGCTTGAATGGAGATTTTACTAGACGTTTGGTGAATTTGGCAAGAAAATACGAAGCCATTCTAAAAATAATAAATAATAAATCATTTTACTATTTTTATTTCTTGAAGGAATATTTGTGAAAAAGGTTTTGAATGTAAAATGGTGACATCTCTTCTGGGTATTACATGGGCCCAGGGTATCCTTCTGAACCAAAATAATAATTGTAGGCTTAACCATTCTTTAGATAAAAATTTAGATGTTTGATGACTAGAATTTCAGGGCTATTTTCTTAAAGAAAAGACTTTCTTAAAAAATGCAATTCTGGTGGCAACACCATTCTTTTGCTTCAGAAAGTGCGCATGTTATTCAGAAAGAAGTCACAAGAGGTTGCACTTGATAGCTGGAGTGGTTACATGGAAAATGTTCCTTTTATGAAGAAAAGTAGTGTTTGGAGAAAACGCCATTTAAAGTTCGAGTTGCCGCGGTGCAGTCACGGGATAAGGCGCGTTTGGGGCATTTTTTTAAATGCTTTCCACTGCGCGTAAACACGCGCCACTTCGTGGAGGCACTTATCAGTAATGCTGGAATATCGTGCTATCAAAATTGAAAAATCACATTTTCAGTCGATTTTGGCCTCCATCCCCCCTTAATAGGGAAGGGGGCGCTGCGACGAGCCTTCGCCCCCCCCCCCCCCCCCCCCGAAGAGGAACCCTGCGCACGCTTATGCCTGTCACTGCATGTACAGTCATCAGCAAGCTTAACACGAGCGCTCCGCCGCGTGTCCTGAAACAGTTTGATTGGCGCTAGCGCCGCGTAGCTTTGGGTTCTGTTGCCGAGATGTTACCCATGCATGCGGACATACTATGCAAGCATACCGAGGTATTATGTCGGCAACAGCGCCAACGCTTCGCGGCTGGCATTAGTCAAAGTAGTCCAGGTCACGCGTCGGAGCGTTCGTGTTAAGCTTGCTGACGACTGTACGTCTATAAATGTCGCTGCACAGAACTATCCTTAGTATCTACGCCCAGCGAGTGTCAGGGTCCATAGCTTTCTGTAATACAGGGCGTATACGATAAGCGCCGCAGCAAAATGATAAAGCTCCGATTATGACTGACATATCGGGTGCGACGTGTCTTTCCTTCGCTCCGTGCTTAGCCGTTGTGTTTATCTCGCGCGATGTCCTTGCACCGCACGGTGAACTCTTTTTCGAGCCCTATACTTCCTCTTTTACAGCGTAAGGTGCTCACTATATATACGACAGCCGGTCCGCCTCGGTGGTGTAGCGGTTATGGTCCTTGAACCCGAAGGTCGCGGGTTCGATCCTGGCCGCGGCGGTCGCATTTCGATGGAGGCGAAAATGCTAGAGGCCCGTGTGCTGTGCCCTGTCAGTGCACGTTAACAAACACCAGATGGTCAAAAAGTTCCGGAGCGGGCCTCCACTACGCGGCGTCCTTCGTAATCATATCGTGGGTCTGGGACGTAAAACCCCAGGTATTGTTATTACTAGAGACCGGATTATAGGCAAATGCCTATTTTGTTCCTTGCGTTCCTATCGCGCCACTTTGATATATGAGCATGAATTAGAGGTTAAGAAGGGTTTTTGTAGTGTTTTTATTGTGCCTATAAATGCCTATTTTCGGCGTTCATGCCTAAATGCCGATAAGTGCCTATAAATGCCTATTTTCAAAATCGGTGCCTATATCAACACTATTTAAGCTCAAATTTTGTTTTTCGAGTGCGGTTTGTGACCGTTATTCATGTCACAGGGCAAGATTGACCTTTCCGAACTCTACAAGGTTCAACCAAGTTCTCTAGTTCAACCAGCTTCCGAAAAACAACCGATTGCAGCAGTGAAATGGGATGTGGCGGCCACCACACGCGACAGCGCCGACATGGTGCGAGCGGTTGGAGGAGAGGAAACGACGCCATGTCTGCAGCCCTAAATGGGAGCACGTCTCAGCGTCTTCGGGGGAATGAGGAGTGAGAAATAAATGTAGGAGAAGGAGAGGAGAGTGGCATCCATGGCCTAGGATGTGCCGAGGGAATTGAAGGACCGCCCTGAAGGCCTGGTTGTGGCGGTGGGAAGAGAACAGGAGGTCCCTCTTTGTAGCCGCGGAAAGGTGCAGAATGAATGCAAAACCGTCGAGAGCCGTCAGGGTAAAGGAGAGTGTGGATCAAGAGAAAGAAAAATGTGATGTGCACGTGGCTTTTGTTTTGTTTGTAATTTACTTCTTAAAGGGCCCCTCACCAGGTCACAGAAGAAATTGTACTTAGACACTGGAAGCTGTTGCGTGCCCAATAAAGAGCAGTGTACCACGATAATTTTTCAAATTTGTTCGTTACGAGCCACGACCATGATACGAAGAGGCAAACTTGAAACCCTTGCAATTGCCCTGTGTAGCCATGACAAGCCTAATTCCTTTCCTGCCCTCTTCGGTATCGGAGCCGGAAGATCGCATGACGCATCCGCATCAACACGTCATGTGCATGCGAGGTCACGTGCGCATGACGCGCCCGAGCAGTATGCCATCAATGTTGTGTCGTTTCGGCATTCTCGGTTGTGTATTGCCTGTTTTTTGTGGGATGGATTCCTCTGTGCGCCTATGTTTGGAGAGGCTGGCACGGATCATGTATCCTTACCGCTATACACCGCGTCGCACCGCTGCAACTGCTGTCAGAGACGATGCACCAAAAACACGCCAAGATTTGTCAGGGCTGGCGCCGGCACGACGCGAGAACGGCGAGAAGACGAATGCATGTGAAACGGAGTCCGATTAGTGTGTAGCATCTCGCTGTGATTCGAAATAAAAATAAAAAATAAAAAACGCGCTCACATTCTGTTTGTGTGTCATTATTTCTTTCCGCTTTCATTCATCTGCTCAACTACAGATAACACAAATTACACGTCACCTCGAATAATTCTCGCAATGTCACGTGCTGTATACGGTGAGCGACGTCAGAGCACCAATGTCTACGTAAAAGAGCGGCGTGAGAGTAGGACCGTTCCTTGTTGCACATCATCCCCCTCCATCTTGGGGCGCGCGCCCGCGGGAAGGGCAAGCGGCGTTCAGTTTGAAATTTCACGTCTTTCCGCGATGCGTGTCATTGCAAATCTTGCAAAGTGCATTCATTAATTACACTTGTCAGCTCGAAATGCTCAAACCTGGTGAGGGACCCTTTAAGGTGTTCACCGACAGGAGAGAAAAGGACCCAACGCGATTAGACCCAGCTAATGGGAGGCATCCCTCCATGGTCTGGCTATCTCTTCCTGCACTGCCCTTCTCAGCCGTTCCAAAAAAGAAAGATATCCAGGAGTGTGTTCATTTGACGGTGGACATTTGACTTGCCATGCTAGACAAAATAAAAAAAAAAGGAAAGACCGTATCTGCGAACTCTGCGGGAAATGCATGGCTGTGTTCAACCGTTGGCGCCTTTCTGCTGTCATAAACAATAACATTTTCTTGCTTCCTGTCGTAGATACAGGTCGCGCACGTCTCTGTTTGAAATTATTTGAATTTATGTGAAGATTTATTGTGCCTATATTTACGATTTCGGAGGCCTAAAACAGTGTTTTACCTGCCTATTTTTGGCGCCTAAAACGCGGTTTTTTAGTGCCTAAAAATCCGGCCTCTAGTTATTACTATACGACAGCCGATTTTAGTACCGATGTCGTCCGGGGCCACCGGAAGTGTCTGTCGAATCTGTCGCGCATAATCAGAAGAAAAAGAATCCAAGCCGGGATCGAACCCAGACATTCCATGGCAGTGAAGTATTCTACCACAGAGCCACGCCAAAGACCCTATAGAGGCGCTCTGCTTGGCTTTGCGTAGAGCGCTGCCCCCCTCCCCCCCCTAGAGCACTCAAGTTTACGCTTCAAGTAACCCGTTGATACGCAAACCGCTAGATGTCTGCGGGCAAACGAAAGATTTCCAATGTGGCACATTACGAACTCGTTAAATATTGCAGTGAGCTTTTATTTCTTTCTTTCTTTCTTTCTTTCTTTCTTTCTTTCTTTCTTTCTTTCTTTCTTTCCCCTTTTTTGTGTGTACGCGCATAAAAAAAAAAAACGGGGAAGAAAATGGAAGGAGCATTATGGAGTCATTTCCGCCGCCATTAAAACGGCCCTTCATTCCGCCGACGTCGGCTAAGTAGAGCGGGCGACATTCCGCGGTCTTGTCGCGTGTCTCTCGCCACCTTCGTATTTAGAAGGCGTGCACCATTTGTCACCGTCCAGACGCGTTGATGACACTCCATCGTCCCCCGCCTTTCACAAACATGCAGTTCCGCACTATTTAAACTCGGGCATAGGCGGTCAGTGTGACGCGGTGTCGGAGGCCAATGTGGGCGCGGTCTTGTTCCACGTAGCGTATACATATATATAAAATACGAGGATACGCCCGGCGAAGGGCTGTTGAGGGGAAAGCCGTGTGGCGTTGTAGCGTCCGAGGCCAAGTGATGCTTCGGTATGCACCGCTAAAGATTCGGGGCACAAGTCTATTGAATAGAGTTAGATGAGGTCAGCAAGAGGTGGTGCTTGCGCTGCCCCCCCCGAAATTTTGCGGGAGGGGGGGGGGGGGTGTTTTGCTGAAAATGAATAAAAATAGGTGTTTTCCCCAGACAGTCAAGCCCTTCTGAAAATCCCCCCCCCGAAAAAAAATTCCTGGCTGCGGGCCTGCCACCCACACTGCTGTGGAAGCATGCGTTTTGACCAAGCCGATTCGGCCTTCAAATACAGTTGACGGAAATAATAATAATAATAATAATAATAATAATAATAATAATAATAATAATAATAATAATGAAGAAGAAGAAGATGATAATGATGAAGGCAACGCCTTCTTTCCCGGCTTTTGGTCTTTTTTTTTTTTTCAATCTGTGTTCTACATGCATCACCCCGAGGATCTATTTCGTATGCACCTCGTCGGTGTCACGTAACATTTTCCCGGAATTCGGCGTATACACTTAATATTGCAATGCATCAGGAAGCAAAGCGATACGATGCTCGTACTGCTGATAACATCCTATGCGTTCTCCTCCGTCCGTATTGTAAGAATAAGCGTCCCTCTAAATTTTTTAAGTGCGGAGCACTCTAGGGGGCAGCTTGTCGTATGCTGTCGTCGTCGCTTGGCGTAACCCATGCAAAACCACATATAGCAGCGCCATCTGTTGTATATTGAGCGCGCGCTCGCGCCAAAGAAAGACTTTTTTCTCTTGTTCTTCGAGCGCCTTGACGATGATATTAAGTGCGGAGCACTTTAAATAAGCCATGTATAGAAATTGAAAAACCGAGGAAGCAAGCGAGAAATTGAGAGCGAACGAAAGGAAGGGGAAAAATAGGAAGAAAATAGAACTAAATAGAAATAAAGGGAAAAAAAAGATAGAAAAGCTAAAAAGTACAAAAAGAAAGAAAGAGAGAACTGAAGAGAAACAAAGAAGGCTGCCCAGCTCCGCACCTCCTTCAGGCCTGTCATCCCTAGTGCGAAGCTCCCTTAATTTTTTATTGTATGTTTTTTTCTAGATGTGGAAACATGGGGAAAATGTAAAGTTGAATTCCGATAAAGCATATGAGCCAATAATAGCTGAGCACATGACAAACAATTTGAAAGACGTGTCGTAAGGTTACGCGAACGAGAATAAAAGAAAGAAGGGACAGAAAGAACGCCAAAACTTGTTCTCGTCCATGACCTCGCGCCACATATTTCAAGTATACTATGCACCAACTAGCTCAACATAGCGTGTTCTTAAAACAAACACTTCGTCGAAACCCGACGTTATTTTTAACTGTTACATAACGGCACTTTGTCGGCGCATACGCGGTCACCGCACGGTGGTGGTGGTCCTGTGGCGACTTCGAAAGCATATAACACACGGGGCGAGGCGGGAAGAGGCACGCACACAGCTGATCAAACGGCGTGCGTTCGCACCGTGCCATCCATCAGGGTGGCTGCGTGCGCGGACGCGCCCTTGGCTCCGTGTCCGGAAAGGCGTTGCCGTGGCCCAGGGCGGGGCCTGGCCCGCTCCTCGGCCCCAGAGGCCCCCCGTCGGAGACGGGTCGCGGTCGCCGCCGACGGCCGCCGCGCCGTCGTCGTCGAGAGAGAGCAGCTGCCGTGTCCGTGCGCTCGCCCCGTGGTGCCTGTGGGGAGCGCGTCGCCGTGTCGCCGCCGCTGCGTCCGAGCAGCGAGCGCGTGGCACGATGCTGATGCCCCTGAAGCGCGAGTCGCCGCCTCCTCCGCTGCCGACGCTCAGCGAACGCCGACGGTCCAGCGCGGCCGCGCGGCGCCGGGCGTCGTTCGTGGACGCCCCGCCGTCCGACCAGCCCGAGGACTTCGCGTCGCCCACCGGGGGACCGCAGGATTACCGCCCCGGTGGTGGCGGCGGCAGCGCCAAGCGTGAGTTGCCTGCGCGATTGCGTCCCCTCTCTCACGCGCGCCCGCGCTGAGCGTCTGTTGCTTTTTCGGTGGCATGCCATGCATCTCCCACGCGCGTGAGCGGGAAAGCGAGGACGAGAAGAGGGCCGTTTTGCGTAAGCCATAGGGCACGCCTCTCCGATGTTTTGACACGAAATACGCGTCAGTAATGGTAACGTATACGTTAGTGGCATGGTAGAAATAAAAAACACTGAACGCCGACCAAAAAGGTGTTGTTGAAAATGTAATAACGTTTCATTACATCCCGACGAGACGAGATTTCGTCCAATCCTCGACTTCGTATATTTTGGTAACTGACATCTTTCTTGCGTGGATTGGGTTCAACGGGGTGCGACATCTCTGCCAGGATATAGAGGATGCGATGTGACGGGACAGTTCAGTCACGCAGGTTATCTTTCGTTTTCCCGTCATTCGTAGCAGCTGCACCGTCCTTTGCAAGTTTAGTTCGGTTTACACGAACGCGCCGTTACGTGAGGGGAACTACACACCAGCCTCACCCGACCCGGCACCGTTCACGGTGGCGTTTCGCGAAGCGTATATTGCGCGAGTCAACCCGCCTGTTGCGGGTTGACCGAACTCACTTCGACGTTCGCTCTGCGCGAGTCGCTATCTTTTACGGCAGGGGTCTCAAACTCGCATCACCTGCCGACCGCAGTCGCCAAATTTAGTCCCGCAAAGGGCCGGCACAGTGAATAAGTGAGAAGCGGGGAGGGGGGGGGGAGGAAGGGAGGGAGGGAGGGAGGGGGGAGGGAGGAGGGTGGGGGGTGGAGCGGATTCAGTTTGAAGAAAATGTCAGCTAACGTTGCCATTTCAAAGAAGCCCTTTCTCATACTTGATATAGTGGTCATTTATTTTTACAGGGCATTTGGCGTCAGGTTTCGAGAATCATATCAATACCGACTAAACAATGACTAAAATCAGGACGCCGATCTTGAAGTATAAAGCTTTATTTTTCAGCACTTATGTTTCAACACAAGGTGACCGCATGGGTGCCTCAAGAAGGAAATGATTAAGACCAGTCACGTCTGTTTAAGCGAAAAATAATGCCAGCACCATTTTAACAATGTCGCGAACAGTCACAATTAATGTCATAAACTAAAAGTGGGACGAAGACTCGTGTGCAAGCCGCGGGCCGCACGCAAGAGGTCGGCGGGCCGCATGCGACCCGCGGGCCGCGTGTTTGAGACCCCTGGTTTACGAGTTTTCATGGCCTATACCTTACCGGGCTCAGCCCAGGTTAACCTCCCTGCCTTTCTTCTACCCTTATTCTCTCTCTCTCTATGGCCTATACCTATAACCCAGATTAGGTTAAGAAGTTTGCGGGTATAACGTGGCAGCAGAAAGTACAGGACCGAGTTGATTGGCGGAACATGGGAGAGGCCTTTGCCCTGCAGTGGGCGTAGTCAGGCTGATGATGATGATGATGACCTATAAACCGACAAGTCGACCCGACACGACGCACTTCTGATTCGTGCAAACGTCGCTTTCGCCGCAGTGGGGTGGGATGCGGCCAGCTGACCGCGATATGGAATGGGAGGAGCGCCTTCTGTCTGTCGCCGCCGTTTGTTTTTCTTTCTCCCGTAGGGAACAACGCTTCCGTTCCGCATTGATTGCGGGGGGCCGCTTGTTGTTCCCCCCTTCCATCACTGCTTGGCTTCGCTTGGCTTTGGCTCGACGTGGGATGCGGGAAATTGTCGATGCCGTTCGGTTCCCGCCATTGTTCTCTTGCCAGCGGTGAGGGAGAGGAGGGTGTGGAAGGCGGAGGAGAAGGGCATGTGTATATATATACGCAGGAGGAATAATAGGCTTTCGTCTTTCTCTCTTTCCCATTGTCTCGTGTGCCGCAGCAGCGTGCGCGAGATCGCGCCTCAAGCTGCCGCCATTGTCAATCAAAGTGCTCCCCTGCTCGCTAATTGACGCGAGGAGAGGGGCTGCACATAGCGCCTCAAGCGGGTCTCCCCTTCTTCTTTATGTCGTTGGATCTTTCTTCATTGTTCTTTGTTTGATCTATTTATTTATTTATTGTGAGTGAGTTACACTGTCGAACGGCTTGACAGATCCTTTTAGGAGAAACTTGAGTCGTCTGTAGATAGGACGTCAACGAAGAAATCATTTTAAAAAAAAAGCTTAGCTTAAAATGGACTCGTCCGTGGAACGTATCTATAAAGGAAGAGCTTTCTTTTTATGTCAAAGAAACTCCGGTAAGTTTGTTAAAAGCTTACGTATACGCAATGGCACTAAGCGCTTTATCGTAAATGAAAGGACTGTCGACTGAAACATTCGTTGAAGCCTTTATAAAAGCCATGTAGCGTGTCCTTAAAAAATTTTGTGAGGTGCCGCATCGTCTTCTAGTTTTTTTTTTTTTTTTTTTTTTTTTTTTTTTTTTTTTTTTTTTTTTGTTATTCCGTTTTTTTCAACGTCGAACTCCAAGTATGTTCACGTTGAAACTACGCAGCGTTACCTTTCGCAGACATACTCGTATTCGTTGCGTTTGTTGACAAGACATACATAGAGATGGAAGCTGGACATCAGAAGTAATAGAACGGGGAATTTTGCTAGAGTTGTAGGGTTGCGTTAAGGAGCATTTATTTATTTATTTATTTATTCATTCATTCATTCATTCATTCATTCATTCATTCATTCATTCATTCCATAGGCGGAGAGTACGGGGGGCTCGGGGCTCGGCCCCCCCGGCGCCGTCCCGGGATATTTTTTTAAGAGCTTGGCTTAGGTCCCAGTCCATTGACAACGAGCGTTTGGCCTCCTGTCTGGGAGCTATTTATTAAATGCGAAGCATTTCTTAGCGGACTTCGGCGACTTTGAGCGTATCTATCTATCTAGCTATCTAGCCGCCTACGACTTTGTGCTCTCCTGGCCGTATCGTTCATGGGATTTATACCAAATTTGGTATGGCATAACATGACTGTATGAAGAACATAAATGGCTGGTCATATCATGAAAATCATGACTAACTTGTCATGAAAAGTATGATTTACATGCCACGCTCATGGCGCGCTCGCGGCCGTTTCGTTAGCTTGACATACACCAAATTTGGGATTGAGTGACATGACTGTATGACGAACATAAATGACAAGTGGTAATATGAAAATTATGACTTGTCATGTGCGACATGACTTGCATGCCACGCTCATGGCGTGCTCGCGGCCGTTTCGTTAGCTTGAGATACACCAAATTTGGTATTGGTTAGCTTGAGATACACCAAATTTGGTATTGAGTGGCATGACTCTATGACGAACATAAATGACAAGTGGTAATATGGAAATCATGACATGTCATGAGCGACATGACTTGCAGGCCACGCTCATGGCGTGCTCGCGGCCGTTTCGTTAGCTTGATATACACCAAATTTGGTATTGAATGACATGACTCTATGACGAACATAAATGACAAGTCGTAATATGGAAATCATGACTTGTCATGTGCGACATGACTTGCATGCCACGCTCATGGCGCGCTCGCGGCCGTTTCGTTAGCTTGATATACAGCAAATTTGGTAGTGAGTGACATGACTGTATAACGAACATAAGTGGCAGGTGATAACATGAAAATCTTGGCATGCATGTCATCTACAATGCCATTTACATGCCACGCTAATGGTGCGCTTGCGTCCAGTTCGCTAGCTTGACATACACCAAAATTGGTATATCGCGACGTGACTGTATGACGAACACAAATGACAGGTCGTAACATGTAAAACATGAAATGCAAATTATGTAAAGCATGATTTGCTCCTTCCTGGCTGCTTCGCATTACATCGATTCCCACAGTGCGTGGGATCTGCCGCCTTTTTTTCACAGAGGGCTGTTTATACCCCCTTTTTCATTTCAAGCTTTTAAAATTCCGATCATGGACCAGTGACAAGTGAAACACTCAGTTAATAATTCCCCGCAAAGAGATTTGTATCTGCAGAATATGTGGTGTTAACAAACAAGTGAGTGTTTTTGGCCATCACAAATTGAAGATTAAAGCTTCGTATACCAGCATTAGGCCACTGTCTTATGTCTGGTGCATGTTTTAACAAAGTAATGCATGTCAATAAAGAAAATAGGTGGGTCCCACTCATTGTGGGAATCGATTTTATGTGATGCAGTCACCAAGTAGCAGCCTATACGGCATTTTTCGCTTTGAGCGAAGCGTTGCGAGGAGGATCGATGTCTTTGTGTAAGTTGAAAAATAAATCGGGAGTCATCAGAAGAGATATTCATGCTGATATCGTGGTGCAGGCGCCAAAGAGAATAAGGTGGTATTAAAGTCTTTAATTATATTCTTTAATTTAGGAGGCGGACATGCTCTCTCTCGCTCTGTCTCGATATATATATATATATATATATATATATATATATATATATATATATATATATATATATATATATATATATATATATATATATATATATGTGTGTGTGTGTGTGTGTGTGTGTGTGTGTGTGTGTGTGTGTGTGTGTGTGTGTGTGTGTGTGTGTGTGTGTGTGTGTGTGTGAAGCGAGACAGGGAGAACAATGTAGAAGAAGAGCAAGCCGGGCCCCGCCCCCTCCGGCAAAATTAAAACTCTCCGCCTATGATTCATTCATTCATTCATTTATTTATTCGAAGTACCTGCAGCGCCCTAAGGCATTATTGCAGGGGGAAATGCACAGGGTAACATGTGCTTACATAAAAAAGGATAACTATGCAAATAAGATTAACACAAAAACAGAAAAAAAAAGAAAAAGAAAAGTGTAGCTATGAGTGTAACAGTATATCTCTGAACGATATGACAGTCCGACAATCTCCCGCAGAAGCTGATTCCACTGGGAGATTGTGTGCGGAAAAAACGAGTGTTGGTAGACGTTTGTTCTGCAAAAACTTTCTCTTATTTTTAGAGAGTGGTCACTTCTGTGGGATAAGAAATGGGGAGGTGAAAGGTAAGGTTCCTTATCTATTTTAACCATGCCGTGAAAACATTTGAAAAGCATTTCTAATCTGATGTTTTTTCCCGCGTGTACGTAGTAATTCCCTACTCCAACCTATCCGTAAGTGCAGTATAACACTGAACGTGAAGTCAGTTACAACTGACAAAACGGGCTGCACGGTTTTGTACCAGCTCGAGCATATTAGATAGGGCTTTACTTTGCGGGTCCTAAGCCACACAGGCGTACTCTAATATAGGTCCGACGTTCGAAAGACGAAGTAATTCTCTGATTTTGGGAGGAGCTAAGCGGAAGTTCCGTTCAACAAAATTTAACGTTCTACAGGATCTCGCTGTAACATACTCAACGTGCTTAGTCCAAGTAAGATTTGGCGAAAAATAAACACCAAGGTATTTATACTCGGTTGCTCGCGTTAGCTGGACGGTGTCTAGTGTGTAATCAAACAGGTTATGGATCGTGTTTACGAGTGAAGGACACGCATTGACACTTACTAGGGTTCAGAGACGGCAGCAACATTTGCTATACCTTGACAAGTACGCTTGTCGAAAAGATGGCGCTGGCGACGTTTTCTTGTTGAACAACTTGTATGCTTGCCGCGTTTTTCAGCGGGCTCGTGTATAACCAAGAAAATGTCTGGAGGAAAAGTGGGACGTCTTTTTATATATAAGCTGATATCGTGTTAATGTCCTAGCTTCACCTAAACAGCTCATTCTATGCGATACTATTATTGCTACTCTTGAACTAATTACGACGCTGACATATAGATATCCGTGTTGCAGTTACGCAGCTAATGATCGTACGAAAACATATTGCTTTATATCCACACATGATCCCTAGCGCCGCAGGGTAGTGCTATTCCAGGCACGACGAAAAAATCCGGCAGATCCCACGCATTGTGGGAATCAATTGCCATGCGAAGCAGTCAGCGTCTGCGTAAAGGGTACGTTCCTAGTACTAACGTGACTACTGATTACGGCTCTGTTTGCCGGTATACCGGCATGCTGGCCTAGCAAACCAGTGCCGAAGTTCAGGCCAGTGTGCGTGACGTGCGTTGCGTGACGTGGTTGGCGGCGCGCAAGCGTACACAGTACGTGACCGCGCAGCGCGAACGTGACGTCAGGCCCGCTGGAACTTGTTTACTCAACTGGCTTGTAAAGCGTATCACTGCTTAGTACTGTAGTTACGCGCGCTTTGCATCGCGCTGTGCGAATCAATTAGACGTACACGCACATTCAGTCAGAGGGCACGCGAGTTCTGCGAACTGTTTTATAGCGCCGTTGCGTGTCTCTCGCGTGCTGCTGCTGCTGCCGCCGATGCTCACGCCACCCTCTGCAGCCGCTGATGGCCGCAGCCTACATATCATTCGCGCAGGCTGTCTCCTCTCCGGCGAGTCCCGGCACGATCCGGTACAATAGCGGGCAGGCATTCGTTCGAAGAAGCGCCCGACGTCGTACGTTCGGTAGGCCCCTCACCCTCAACACCCATATAACCTCTCTCCTCCCACGCTCTTCTTCATACGCGTGTGTAAACGTGCGCGCTTGCGGTCCGTCGGTGTGTACAGTTGCGTGCAGTGTACTGCCGAGGCCCAGTTCTAGCTGTTCGGGCACTAGCCTGCAGATGGACTGCTGTATTGACGAAGTTCTTTTTTTTTTTTTACTAAAGTACATCTATACTTAGGTTGTTGAAACGTTATGTAGCCACCTATATATAGAATAGCGAACTGGCACGAAGAAGCAACGCGCACAAGGCGAGAGCTTGTGTTTGTCTTCTCATCTTGCTCTCACGGGTGCCCTGGTTAACACCGCATTGTCTGCTTCGGAGAGCGCACCCTTTTCGGAGCGCAAGATGTCACAGGGCCGTGCAGGCTGCGGTCGAGGTTCACTGCGAGGCGTTGTCAGTTCGAACAACAATAGCACTGTTCACATTTCTAGCGCGGAACTACCTCACCTCAAAAGTCTCTGGATCTGGTGTATACACGCCCGTGCATTGCGCTGCGGATGAGGTGCGTGCCCGGAACATTTGTGTGTAATCGCCTGTGTATACAGTGTCACCGTTATCCGGCGAAGTTCGCTTCATTTTTCTTCCGTTTCACCTTCTCTCCATCTACGCATGACTTGCAGTGACGTCAGTGAAACCGCCATGTTGGTGCAAGAACATGGTGGAAGGCGAAGCGTGTGATGTCATGTTAATGTTATCAGCATATTGCATGCAACTTCTTCCGTTATTCTCAAGTATAGACCAATAACGTTGCGGCTGTGTATTGATCACTTTGAATCAGGTTAGCTACCACGAGGCAGTGCTGCTTTGACGTCATCAAAGCCGCCATGTTGGAGCAACGGATAGGTTAAGATGCTGCGTCCATCACGTCACGTGCAAGCTATCAATACGAAGAGTAGCACGCCAGATTCATCCACACGACCTCCCTGCTTTTATCTCATTAGAACGCGCGCTATCTCCTGCCTTCACGAGCTTGCTTTCGGAGGGGCGTGTTTTATTGTTAGGAAACATGAAAAAAAAAAAAATGCTCGCTATATTCTGCCTTTCGTCGTGGGGGCACGGCTCAGCGCCTTGGGGGAAAGAGGAGGTGATTAATGATGAAAATTCAGGAAAAGAAGAAGGGGTAGAAGTGCTGCATCTCGTCGCCCGGAATAACGGTTCCGCCATGGGGTTTTTAAACTCTCGCCTGGGACTGCTGTCTCAGCTGTCATATGCCTCGTTGAACGTTGAAACCACGGCTTCTTTCAGCTCGCTAGAGCGTGCAGGAAGTGTTCAAGCGGCGACGAACGCAGGTGCGGCGGTCATTCTCGACGTCGGCTCGCGATTTCTGTGGCCCACACCTGCATATTCCTCTCCGCGGCGAAGTATACGAACGGTGGCTTTCAGTGAGAAAACGTCACATGTGTCCCTTCTTCAACTGAACGAGTTGAAATGCTCGTGTGGACGTTTCAATCGCCTGGGCTGGCGGATAAGCAGAGGGAGGAAAAGGAGAAGGATTAGCGAAATGCAAGGAGATCAGCCGGGACTGAGCGTGGTTCGATTCCGGAAGTGGAGGAAAAGATGGAAGAGAAAGTCAACTGTTGGTGCCAACGACGTAATAATAGTTATCTATCACAGACGGTCATTCGACCCGGTAGCCGCCAGAAATCGCAGCAGTGCCCTGGTAGCATTTTGTAGCTGCTAGATTATTGACAACGATCTCAGGGATGCATTCGTTGCGCCTTTGCGGAGAGAAAAACTGTGCGTCTTGCAGTTGTGTCTATTTATGCGTATTTCTGCACAGTGTAGTTATAGTATACGTGACTGTTTTTTTCTTCTTTATTTAATAAAAAGCTTACCGATTATAGCGTGTAAGCTTTCTGAACGAATTTTTCACTAAAGCGGTGAAACTCGCCGTGGTAGCTTAGCAAGCAACGTGCTGTGTGTGCTGATAAGCTCGAGGACGCAGGCTTGACTCCCGGTCATGGCTACCGCATTTCGAAGGGGGGCGAAAATGCAGTTGTATACACCCGTATACATAGGCGTGCGCAGGGTTCCCCTTCAGGGGGGGGCGAAGGCTCGTCGCAGTGCCCCCCCCTTCCCTATTAAGTCAATGTATGGGGCAGACTTTGCGCCCCCCCCCCCTTCTTAGGTGACTAGAGGGGGCGGCCGCCCCCTCTGCCCCCCCTCGTGCGCACGCCTATGCCCGTATACTAGGGTTTATAGGTGCGCGTTAAAGAACCTCAGGCGGTCAAAATCAATCCGCAGTACATCCCATTATGGCGGGCCTCGCCGTCGTATCGTGGCTTCGGCTCGTAAAACCCCGGAATTTAAGTGTAATGGCGGAGTGACGTCACTGTATTTGCACACTTCCGGATCGTGACCCTGAGGAAGAAAACTATATTATAGCACGGATGGCCCCGAACACATTGCGCCGAATTCTCAGAGAAGGGGCACCCCGCCTGTCGTATAAGGCACGTATGATGACGCGCCACTCCCCACGAGCAAGGCCAAGCGGATGGACGGTCAAGTGCTGTGTGTGTGTGGGCGAGAAGTGGGGGGGAGGGGGGGAGGGGGGTCGTAGTACCACAGTGCGGGAACGCAGGGGCCGCGCCCCGGTGCTGCTGGCTGCGTGGCCGTCAACGTGTTACGGGAGCCTGCGCGCATGCACGCGATGAAGTCATTATCGTGTCGGTTCGCGCGAGACGGCCGACGATCGTGTTCTGTCCTGGTGACGTGTACGCGTCTCGTCCTTCTAACGCAACTGCCGCCGTGTCTATCAGAGAGAGGCGCTTTTAGCCCATCGGGTAGTGTTTGTGGTAGCGTTACGTACATAGCTCGTCTTCCACTTGAGTTAAGAATAGACTGAAGCAAGGTCATTATAAGGATAGACAAGGGTGGTGTTCGCAACATTCCCAGGCTTATTTGGAAGTCGGAACGACAAAAGCAGCGCGGCCGCACTTTCTAAAGGTATCCGCCGACCTGCTCACTTGTTGGACTTATGGGACGGGTCAACATTCGATCCATCCATCCATCCATCCATCCATTCATTCATTCATTCATTCATTCATTCATCGGCGACTCACGAAACTTTACTCGTGGTATCGAACTTAGATCGACCGGCACACGTGGCCAGACACACGACGTACTCGTCTCTCTATTGAAAGCGATATCACGCACAGCACGAGCAGAGCTTCTGCACGTAGTCGGATACGTTTCCTGTGGTGATCCGAAAAGCCGAGATCATAATTTATAGTTTTGAAAGGCAAGGATCGTTACGTTCCGAATTTTATATAAGGCGGAACTCTCAAGTACCGGAATGATCAGCGTTACTGTTTAATGTCTCCTCCTTCTCCTTGTATACGAGAACAGAGCGAAGTTGTCGTTTGCCTTCCTTGGACTATTGTGTCGGTGGATGAAGTTAGCGGCAGTGATATGAGTCGTTTGCCGTGTTCGCCATTGTGCGCAAACGAACACGGACAGTCAGTCTTTTCTTGTATAGTTAACGTATTATGGAAATATATTAACCGAAACAGCGATGTAGTATCTATACTCCATTTCATCACTTCCATCCCATCCGTCCGTCCATCCGTCCCTACATCCATCCCTCCGTCCGTCACTAAATCAATCAATCAATCAATCAAACGAAATCGTGGCAGGTGAAATACACACATGCGTTTATCGGTACAAGATATTCTAAATCACGAAGCAGGAATATAAGGCCGACTCATCCGTGGCACTCTCTACAATATAGTTCAGCTGCAATATTGAAGACTAGTATATAGTAAAATATATTACAACCTCGGTTTGTGTTTGTTGGTTCATTTAATAAGTATAGACACGCACGTATAGACACGCACGGAAGCCATGACAAAAAAAAAAAAAAAAAAAAAAAAAAAAAAAAAAAAAAAAAAAAAAAAGGAAGATACACGTAAAACATGATGGACGTAATATAACTACACACGTGTACGTATAAAAGGATCGTCTCTCATAGACTGTAACCGATGTTCCTTTAAATGGTAGAGGCCCGTGTACTGTGCGATGTCAGTGCACGTTATTAAAGAACACCAGATGGTGGAAATTTCTGGAGCCCTCTACTACGACGTCCCTCATAATCATATGGTGGTTTTGGGACGTTAAACCCCAAATATTATTATTATTATTAACCGATGTTCCTTTACATGCACCGCACTTGGTTAGAGATGCTCAAGTTTTCAGCCACCGCGATTACTGTCGGCGGCGCTTCATGATCGTCTCGTAGACAGAGATGGGGACGTGAGGGCTCTCGTATACATAGCAGTTCCTGCGCAGGTGCCCCGTTCGCTGCGTGAGATATATATATATCTCTATATACACACATGCATGCTCGCACATACAGGCAATGGCCACGTACTCGTCTCGTCGTCGCCAATTGGTCGTTGCTTCGAGCGTGATTCGGCGATGAAGCGCGCGTGCGTGATCGCGGGCTTCTACCGCTGCGGAAAGCAGCGCAGCTGTTCCAGGCCTCGCCGTCGCGTATGCGGCGACGTACGTACAGCCGAGCTTCGTGTTTGCTCGCCGGGGCCTTTCCTCGCGCGCTGTATTTTACGGCCGACGTGTCGAGATATCGCGCGGGCCTTTCCAGTATATACACGTACTGACGGAATGCGCGCCCGTGAGGATGTCCTGCCCATATGGGATGTTACTATGCATGTTGACATATCCCGCCACATCGTCGTCAAGCTCTGAGACTGTCTTCGATAGATGCGCTGTGAGCGCTGCTTTGTGTTGTAGCGTCCGCATCACTTGTTGCTCGTTTCCTTTTGACTTTAGTTTCTTTTTTTCCATATATTTGCTATGCACCGGTGTATAGGCTATAAAACTGCAGTGCAACGTCGTTACTCTTTCGGCCCTGGCGTCGTCTATTCACGACACCACACAAAATCTCACCTAGCACCTCGTAAACGAAAGCAAAACTACTAATTCTTGGGGTAGTATTTCTTCAATGATCCGCACTGCGATCGAAATCACCACTGTGCCATTTTTGCGGAGTTGGCAGCCACAAAGAAAAAGACGCTTGACCGAAGTCATGGGTGATGCCAAGGCGGGTAAGCTGAGCCGGGTAAGCGCCGTTTTCGGGACGAAGTCCCGAAGTTGTTTCAAGGACTTCCACACTGCCAAATACGACGTTGGGTCAGATTCTGTGTACTCTGCAGGAATAAAGAATTCATTTTTCTCATTTCACGACCATTCAGCCCTGATGACTTAATTTGACACAATGTTTGTAAATACATAAATAATCACACCATTGGCGCAATTTGTTGTCTGTGGTCTTCTGAGGTCCTCACTATTAGGAAAACATGTACGAAAAATTATCCGATAAAAATAAAAATTCCAGGGCTGAAAGGGTTTTCAAACTGTCTGCATTTTACTTCTCCCTGGTCGACTTCACCACGTGGCCACTTCCGACTGGCACACGAGGTTGCTACAGGTTCCCTGATTGGCTCAAGACGCCAACATGGCGATTCAGAACACCGCTCCAGTCTGCGCTGCTTGGTTAAAAGTAGTATGGAATCGCTTGTTACTATGTGGTCAACCTGCCAGCCAGAAACTTGCATCGGCGAGTGGACTTGTCTTCTTCAAGGCTGCAACTCTTGAAGCATGACCTCCGAGGTTGAGCTCCGGCAGGTCTCTGCAGGCGCACAATCTCGGAGGCCATGCTTCAAGGCTGCGACCGCATTGTTGCAGCCTTGAAGAAGACAGTCCGCTTGTCGAAACGTCGGCTCCGGCACACGCACCCTGTTTACGAATTTTTTCGTCCCTATACAGCAGGTCACTTTAAAGCTGCCGGTGGTAGCGAGAGTTAATTGCTCCTTTCAGCTTCTTTTTCAGTGTGCACATACTTTTACATGACGTTGAGAAAGCGCTTCGCCATTATTCCATTGCTATCGGTTGCACTACGTTTTTGTTCTACGCTCCTTAAATGTTTACTTCTGCGTCAAGCGTCGGTATGCTTACTTTATAAGTACTGCTTCATCATCGCGGCCGCAGCCTTAGTCAAGCTACATAAACCAACTTTTTTTTTTTTTTGCCCTGAAATTCATTTACCATATCGCGCTTTCGTTTGAACGGTGTGATGAAGCGGGTGCGTGGCACGGCTAAGCCAACAATCGCAGCGCTGACGAGTGCCGTATAGGCGGTAACGGCATGGATATATATATATATATATATATATATATATATATATATATATATATATATATATATATATATATATATATATATATATATATATATGCACACGCGAAGTGGCAGCGTTATGCTAATGCGTTCCCTCTATAATAACAAGTCACGCACAGGTACACATTCGCGGCTACTAGCCGTGCACCTGCGACCGAACTTCGAATCGAAATGCAAATGACAAAAAAAAAAGAAAGAAATTAAGCGCATTGTTCAAATATGAGATTCGAATTATCCGCAACACCGTCCACGGAATCCATCTTGTTTTGTTATCGCTTCCATCCTGACAACTGACCTATCTTTCTCCTTGTCATCTGCACGTAATGGCCTTGTGTAATCTAACAATAATAATCATAAGAAGAACAACAACAACAATTTCAGATGCACTCGGCAGCGGCTTTCGTTTATGCCGCAGTTTGGTGTGTTTTCAGGTCTCCACACCGCGCGGACGATGAAAGCAAAGGAAAACAAATCGAAACGTGAGCGTTCTGTTTGCGTAGCCTTATGTAAATGCGCGACTGCCGTCAAATCTCGCACGCAGTTCGAAGCTTTCTTTCCTCTTCCTTTATTTTAATTTTTTTTTCCGTGTTCTGACTCTGTACATTTGCTTTACCTATATGCGGCCAGGGGATCTATAGCTGTATTTATCTTTAAGGCGTTAAATATTCTGGTGACCAAGTTTTCCATGTTTTCATGCTTTCATTGTTCCCTCCCGAAGAGTGTAGAGCGTATAACCATGTAGCCGGACTTTCTTTTGTATATCTAACATTACTTTCGTGACTTCATGTTCTGATCCTAAGTGCTTGCAAGCACACTGTTTAAAAGAAGGTGAAGTGTTCTGGTCGTACGTGACCAATACTTGACCGTTTCAAAACTTATTTAATTTGCCGATAGAGTTTCATATTGTTGTTCTTTGTACTTCGCGGACCCTACAATTCATTTCGACCAGCCTGATCGTAATGAATACGTAAACAAAATAAACGTTATCATTATTTCCGTTCCACTCGCCGCGGTGGTCTAGGAATTATTGTGCTTGACTGCTGACTCGAAGGTCGAGGGATGGAATCCCGGCCGCGGCGCCGCATTTCGATGGAGGTGAAGTGCTACAGGCCCGTGTGCTTAGGTTTAGGTGCACGTTTAAAGAACCCCACGTGGTCGAAATTTCCGGAGCCCTCCACTACAGCGTCGCGACCGGCACCCTCATAATCATATCGTGGTTTTGATTCTTAAAACGCTGCGAATTATTAATTATATTAATTATTATTTCCGCGACGTCGTCCATTGGTGTACACGTATATGTGGCAGGGGCGGCGACGCGTTGGTGGCTTATGAGTGCCGAAATGCGGTAGATATTGCGCGGGTAACCGTTGCGAAAATGTCCTCACCCTCCCCAAGTGATGTGTACAAAACTCTCGCTTTGCGGTCGCTGGCAGGGCATCAATCTTCTGTCTCCGGCGGGCGAGGGACCGATTGATTTCCGGTTCCCTGCGTTGCACCGGCTGAGACGCCTCCTCCTCGCCATAGTCGTCTGCTCCTCTTCATCTGCTTCTTCGTCTTCTTGGTGCTCCCGCCATCAGACGTGCGCGGTTGAGACATCCAGCCGAGAAGTGGGGATGAGCGTTTCCGCGGAAACGAAACTCGATATCGCGCGAGGCGACTTTTTCGGCGAAACGACCGTGGTCGTCGGGTTCAATATTTTCTTCTTTTTTTTCTTTTTGTTAACGGAGGTATGTATGGTACGCTTGTGTTGTGATTCTATCGATCCGCCATTTCGAGGATACTCCGCGCTCCTCTCTTTGCACACCTGATATCCGCAAGGTTGTTCTCTCTAGGCGCGTGTGCCGTTGGCAAGGTGATATATCGTATCGCGACCGAAGAGCCCCTCGGGTAACGTCTTGCGTCGGAGTGGAACCGCTCAAAAACAGTTGGCATGGCGCTCAATACTGGTGGTGTGCTGTGAAAACGGAGCGCACCGAAGACGGCGAAAAAGCGTGCGTGCGTGCGTGCGTCTGTGTGTGGATGTGTGTATGCGTGCGTGCGTGCGCGTGTGTGGGTGCGCGCGGGTGTGTGTGTGTGTGTGGGGGGGGGGGGGGGCGTGTGTGGGTGTGTGTGTGTGTGCGTGCCGCGCGTGTGTGTGCTTGCGCATGCGTGTGTGTGTGTGTGTGTGTGTGTGTGTGTGTGTGTGTGTGTGTGTGTGTGTGTGTGTGTGTGTGTGTTACAGAGAGATAGATACACTTAAGATGTTTGTATACTTGACAGTTTGCGAAATATCGGGTTGTTGTTTTTTTTCCTATTACACGCTTTGTGAGAAGAGTTTAAACCTGAGAAACAACCTCTGCTCACACCGCAGAACTGATGTGCGCTCAACATAAAGTGAAATTAAGTATCGCATTCGTATGATTACGTTGCACTGATAGAAAATGCACACTTAAGCGGCACCACCTACTTGTCTAAACAAACAAGCGAACAAACAAACAAGGTTTTTGTCCATCTGTGGCTTTCGCGTGCACGTCACAGTGTTGTCTTCAGGTTTTCAATATGCCCGCATAAACAGATATACCGAACGTACCTCAATCCCACTTTTCAAGAAAGGCTTAAAACCTTCCGCGATGTTATTGTTATTATCTCTTGTGCTGGTTCCTATTTCTGCGAAATTACATCTCGCAAACATTACAGTGAAATGCACACTCCGTAGCCAGGTCTTTATTTATGCCTGTCTAAGAAGGTTTGAGCTGATGTAACATAGGTTAGGCTTTTTTTTTTTTTTTACTTTGGATTTGCCTTGTACTTACCGCGTCGTTCTGGGCCTCACTGTTCTGTTAATTAGCCCGTAGATTGCATAATGATACTCAAGATAACTTGAAAGTAGTGCTTGCGAAAATTCCGTGACTATAACAGCGTGATGCATGCATTCTCTGCTCGTCCTCGGAGGGTCGGCTTTCCCGCACAACTTGCGTTTGCGACGGCAAAGTACCCTTCGGCGGAGCATGTCAGAAAACGGAGGGCCGCTTGCATCGCACAACAATCACTCACTGCCTGGTTTCGTGGTGGAACTCAAGACTGAACACTTTCGTAATAGCCCTATAATTGGCTTCCACCAATGAGTATCACTAGTGCACAACGGCATATTCACTGCGGAAGCACCACAGTCGGCGAGTCACTCGTCGTCTCCGCGTACTAGCCGTGCACGTTTGGAATGTCGCAGAGAGAGAGAGAGAGAAATGCCCCGAATGAAACAATGGATCACGTCACGCTGCACTATAGAGCATGTCAAGCTTCTCAAGAGCGACGAATGGGGCGGCACAACTGCGCATGTCTGAAACCTAGAGTGAAAGAAAGAGCAGTAAGAACGTAAAGCGCTGAAGTCGCTTTGAGCGTAAAGCGGAATACGACTTCCGAGTCGCAAGCATGTCCCACTCACACTCTCTAAGAAGACGATCTGTGAGAAGTCGAATTCACCTATGCACCACTGATGCGCGACTTCTCGCTGGGGCCGCAGCCAAGTTACCGGCGCACCGTACGGTTTGTTGCCTGCAAAACCGTCTTCGAAACCACGAATGCAGTCACCCGCCCACTGGTTCTGCACGTTTTCAGCACACCCTCAGCATGGAAGATAGCGAACCGATCCCATTCTGCGATACCATTCGCCAAAGCTATCGCTGGCGTATGGGCACACCACCACGGCAGCGACGTGTGGCATGCTCGACGTGGAATGAGGAGGCGTTAGTGTCTATAGTCATTGCCTCATTTGTTCTTTCCACGCCTCGTGAAGTCCGAGTACGACAAGCTTCGAGATGGGATCGTCTCCAGCGACGGCAGCCTGTCCGAAGTGCCGCTGGACGCCGACCGGCGCCGATCTTCGACGACTTCCAGGATCAAGAGCAACGTTACGCGCTTCTTCCGCGGACCCACAGGTAACAGCAGAAGCAGCACAACGCACCCACCGACGCGCGGCGCGCCAGCACTCGTATAGACTGCGCGAGCCTGTAGACGTCACTTCGGCAAAGCCTCGCTCACGTTGTGTAGTGAGCGAGACGTCACGGCATGAAAACGCACCAATAACGTGTATGGACATAGGCGTGCGCACGAGGGGGGGCAGGAGGGCGGCCGCCCCCCCTAGTCACCTAAGAGGGCGGGCGCAAAGTCAGCCCCATACATTGATGCAATAGGGAGGGGGGCGCTGCGACTCGGGGGGGGGGAGGGGGGGCGCAAAGTCAGCTCCGTACATTGACATAATAGGGAGGGGGGGGCGCTTCGACGAACCTTCCCCCCCCCCCCCCCCCCTGAAGGGGAAGCCTGCGCACGCCTATGTGTATGGACTTGACACTCTCCAGTGACGCCTGCGCGTACAGGTCTTAAATGGCATGTCGTTAAAGATGGCAGTGATTGCGCATGGTGGGGGGGGACGTAAGTGGCTTAATTTGTCATAGGGAACCTCAGATCCTCGCACTGCGTTTTCCACTTGAACGTCTAACTTTGCACCCAGTGATGCGGCGAACGTCTCCAGTGCAGCAAGTATGGATAGCGTGCACTGACGTCACTAAAGCCGCCATTTTGGAGTACCAACATATGTTGGGGAGCGATGTTTATGACGTTACGTTGATGGTATCGGTGCACATCGCATGTAGGTTTTTTCGTTATTCACGCACAGAAGCCGATAACGTTCCGGCGGTGTCGTTTTAACATTGAAGGAGGTTATCCGCCAAGTGATAATATGCTGCCTTAACGTCAGTATGCTAACAACCGACATTCGTGAGGTCACGTGCAAGCTACCTATAGTTAAATACAACGAGTATGTATGTCGAGCACAACAACCGTCATAAAAATGAAGAAAGGTGGCGAAACGTTTCCGCATCGTAAAAACGTTCCAAGCGCAGCTCTGACGAGTTCGCGTTGCATTTGGTGGGTCAGCAAAACCAGCTGGGTTCCCTTAATCGGCGCTTATTAGCGCTGGCCGGTGATGTGTCGGGCACACCCCGATGGCTTCCATATAGGGTTCTGTTAGATGGGTTAAGGTGGTGCTCGGTGTCCAGCCGCTTAAAAAATGGGGGCACACGTGGCGCGTTTAGTCGGCTGTGCGTGACTCCCCAAAACGGGCCACGATATCGACGGCCACGCGTCGCCCTCTGGGTCAGCGTTCGTGGCGTGCTGCAGATACTTCAAAAAATACCAAACGGAAGATGAATTCGAGCAAGGCTAGCGTATACGTGCTTTGTGTGTTTTGTCGCATCTCCTAACCGAATTAAGTGCCTGCTATAGAAGCGCGCAGTTGTGGAGTGTCTGCAGGCGGTATACTATAGACTTGTGTAGTTTCCAATCCAATGCAACAGCGAACGCCTGTGCATGAGTAGCATTTGCCTATGTAGTTTATTCCGGAGTTATGTTATAACTTCTCTTAGTTTTCTTTTTTTCCCCAAAAATAAATAGAAAAGCTTCATGCTCGAATGGCTTTTACACTGCAGATCTGGGTTGACAGCCGTTCATTCTCATACTAGACAGCGTGTACGTTACAGCTTATACTTGGATGAGAAACACCATTGTTGTAATGCTCGACCGAAGTTAGATTTTTCATACTTTCTACCGGTAAAGCAGAAGTGGACGATGCAGGCCCGTAGCCGGGGAGGGGGGGGGAGGGAGTGGAGTGCCCTAGGGGCCAGGGCCCTTCCCGAAATTATGATATGGACGGGGGGTGTTTTACCGAAAATACGTAATGAAAATAGGTGTCTTTTTTTTTATTATTAATAGTCAAGGTCTTCAGCGGCGGCCGGAGCACGTTTGCCGGGGCCAAATAACGCCGCAAAAAAAAACGCCTCCCCCCGCAAAAAAAAAATTTCTGGCTACGGGTCTGGTAATGTAACTATTTCGCGGATGTGTGCCTGACAGTTAACTCGAGCCAGTAAAACGATCTACATTTGTTATCTACAATCGCTAAAGCCTCCGACAAACGACATAATTACTGAGTGCTTAGTTCCGTGTTACTCTCTGCGCGCGGAGCTGAGGACAGGTAACGAACGATTCAGAAGGGATATAGGGTTCGGGCGTGTCGATCGGTCATCGCTTAAGCAGAATACATAGCGCAGAAACGAACCCAAGACGAGTGCTCGTCCCGTCGTCTTCCTGTCCTGTGTTCGTTTCTGCGCCGTCTATTCCGCTTAGCGGAGTAGCGAACAACGCGTTTATGGCACGCGCGTGCGTGGTTGTTGACGGCGGCGGCCATTCGCGTGCCCAACCGTGACGCGACGCCAGGGAAGAAAAACAACGCCGCCCACGAGCAACGACGACCAACACTGCCACCACCACCACCACCTCATCGTGATACAGGGGGTGGTCGGCTGGTATATCGCTGTTTTCGATCCCGTTGCCACGGCGAGAGAAAAGCCCTGGCGGCTCGCGGCAAAGCCGACGTCAGTATGCATGCGCGCGCGCCCGCCAACGGTTTCACGACCGCGTGTTTGCCGTCAGCTGCGTGTGTGTGTATGCACGCGCGGCGCCCGCCGCTCTCCTCTCTTCCTTCTTCCACTGCTGCTCACGTTGGCGCCTCTTCTTCTCGAAGCCAGAAGAAGAAGGGGAGGAAGGGAGGGGAGCGCGCCGAGCTCTCTGATGGCGTCCGAGCACGACAGGGACGTCGCTTCCTGACCCAGATTTGGGCGCCGCACGCGACCCCATAGCGTCGACGTCGTCGCGTTGTCGCCGCCGGCGAGATGTGGGGAAGAGGGACGGGAAAGAGACTTGGGCCTCGTAGAGGGCGTGAATAAAAGAGCAGGTGTAGATGTACGCTGAGAGAAAGAAAAGAAGAAAAAAACGGCACAGCTTTCACTCGGCGGCCTTGGACCGCACCTGCCAGCCAGCGTGGTCTCCCGCGCTGAAGCTTGCTTCCGCGCCGTTGGGGGGAAACACTTTTCCCTTTCTTCCCCTTCCTTGCTTTGCAAGTGCGGGAACTCGACTAATGCACACCCGCTGCCCACTCCCCAATTCCTTTCAACGCAAAGCCAACGGTGGTGATGGTGCCGCCGATCGGATGAGGGGCGTTCCGCGCGCGCTGTAGGCCCAACACTGACCGCGAAGCCTTCCTTTCTTTTTTCCTCCCTATTCTTTCCCCCACTTCCTTTCATTCTTCCACTGGCCTCGATTTGAATGGGCAGTGCGCGGTCCCCGCGGATCGGCTTAGGACACGCGTGATGGTGGCTGGGTCGAAGGCTTGCACGCGCCCTTGATTGCAATGTCCACACGTTTGTCTTTTTTTTTTTTTCGTTTTTTTTTTCGGGGGGGGGGGGGGGGGGTAACTTTTCAATCACCCCTTTTCGTGCATACTCCGCTTACACACGCACTCACTATGTAGGAGCAGTGCGAGTTACTGAGCCGCATTCCGCGCTTCATTTCAGTTTGGGAACTACACTCTTTTCGCTGCATGACACGTTTGATATACGTATTGCTGTCTTGCAATAAACGTTTTGAAGTTCTGAGCTTTCACAGGGTTATCTTTATGCATAGTCAATGCACATGCTTGTAAATTTTACATAGATTCTTAATGCTTGTAAAAAACATATTGTCATGTTCAACAGCACTGGAATTCAATAGCTCATATTGTGTGTTTTTCAATAACAGTTTGAGTTCTCTTTTATGGTTGTGCACCACGACTGTTAAAACCAGCACAGAGTTGGATTATAGTCTTTAATGCCATTCCAGAAAGTTTTGTTGCAGTCACGTTACTTTTATGAACAAACAAGGGAATTGATGCCACAGAGTGACTACTCATAATAGGCAGCACCTGTTTGTGTGATCTTAGTCACTGCAACCCTGCCACAGTGAGGTAACTTTGCATATGTTGCAAATAAGGACATAATGCTGCTGGTAGGATCGACTGAATTTGTTGGAGCTGTTCTTATTGATCTTTATTAAAGGACTATACTTAATGTTTAATGGGTCCATTGAGATACCTACCTTGCATCTAGCATTGCAGTGGTGCATCCCACTGTGACATTGGTGTTTGGCACAGGGCTGGCTTTTACTGTTCTTCGGATTTTGTGACACTGAAAAATCGGGAATGAAATGTTAGTCATCGGCTCTATGTTCACCTTCACAAGCTGATAAGCTCAATAACATGTCTTGCAGTCTTACGATAGTGCATGAAGCACAACAGCAGTGCAGCATCTTTAGTTAATTGTGTTGCTTCAAAGCAGAAAACTGCGCTGCATTAATCTAGCCCTAAGTTTTTATGCCTTTTTAAAATAAATGTGTATTTCATGATTGCCAACACGAAAATTATCATCCCTTTATTTCATATTGTTGAAACGTTTCAACTTATTTGTTGCTTGTCCCTCTAGAAAAAAACAGTGCTTTTCAGAAAGTTGCAGTAATAATGAATGTCTATTACTATCAAAGCAGTGTCAAAGCATTGTTAACATTTTATTTTAATAGAATTCCTCCATCAACAAGTTTCATCATCTTCTGTCACATTTTATCTTTCTTTATTGAGTCACAAAGGCTGAATTTTTCATGACCTTCATTCATCAGTTCTCTGTCGAGGCACTTCAGAAGAGACAAAGGTGCTCTTTTTGTGCTCTTATTTCTATTAGCAGGCTCTCAGGCATAGTTTGGTTGTCTGTACTAGCAATACGGAGCGTATAATTAATCTTGCTTGTATGCACATTTTTTCAGAGACGGAGAGGCGCATTCGGGCTAATAATCCCGAATACAACAGCCAGTTTAATTATGCTGTAAGTACCATACCCTCTTCGTCACATTTCTAGCAGCAGCATTCTGCAGTTATCTGGAGGCTTCCTCTCGTTAACCTCTCTGTCTTTTCTTTATCTTTCTCTCTCTCTTTGTTTAACCCTTTACTGCCAAGTGTCGCGAATTCGCGACATACCAAAACACTCCGAGCCAACAAGTAAGAAACGTGTGCCGCCTTTAATGCCGGCTGTAAAGTACTCACGGGGAATGTAGCTTTCAGAATGAACAAATCGTGCGCCGTCTCGTCTAAGGTATTCTATGCTAGAACAAATTGTTTTGTATCTGATGGCGGAGAGCGAAGCACGTGCGACAGCTCTCACTTCTTCGTTCTTTCTCGCCTGAGTTACGTAAGTTCAATGTTCAATAATTTTGTTTATTTGGATGTGTACGCACCCAAGAGGTGGCACACAACATGTTACATAGTTCTGAAGTACGTTTTTTGTTCCAACATCCTCGTTTCAGTGTCATATTGCGAATTCGCAACATACCCAAAAGTTTGCATTAAAGTTGCATTTTAGATAATTTAACTACAGAATCAATTAAAGGTTGCTATTTAAAGCTGGAAAACGAAAACAATTTTTATTTTGTTCGGCGGTTTCATAATTCAGGCATTAAAGGGATTAAATGCACAGAAATAAAAGGATGGACACTGGCTTAAGTTCATGAGAAGCATACATAATCAATGTAAATCAGTATAGTCAATGTAGGATGCTCTGGTATACATATCCTTTTGTTTTATAGCGGAGCTGTTAAGCTTTTCATTAGGCCATGCAGAGTCACCAGAAAACTATCATTGTCATGAACGGCTTGTACCTTATATGGCATCTCGCATCGTCTAGCACATGGCGCAGCTGCCCAGCACGCGCTCTCCCGCTGGGCTGATTTGTCTAGCATTGGATGCAATTAGGACCATGCTAATCTTGACTTTTTATAATTAAGAACATGCTAATTAAGACATTGTTAAATAGATCTTGTAAATTAATATCGGACTAAATTAAAACCTTGCTAATTAAGGTCATGATAATTTAATACAACCCTAATATTTGCCTTGCTAATTAAGACCTTGCTCTCTCTCTCTTAGTTGTGGCAGCTCCACTGTTCCTTCACGCTTGGCACCACTTGTGCAAAGCTGCTTTAATTTTTTACTACCTTGGTTTTGTGCACTTATGTAAGCTATAATTGTAGTCTACCATAGCTTTAATATAATTTTTCAATTCAGTCAAGTTCTGTCAAATTTGCCCTGAATGTAAGTACTGTGTTGAGGCAAGCCATCCTCTTGTTAGTGCAGTCATTGGACATGTATCCTTGTTTTGTAGAACAACTACATCAAGACATCCAAGTACTCCCTCCTGACGTTCCTGCCACGAAACCTGTTTGAGCAGTTTCAACGGCTCGCCAACTTCTACTTCCTATGTCTCCTTGTCTTGCAAGTAAGTGCCACACTCTTCAAGGTGTCCTTTGCCCGTTATACAGTGTACGCTGCACATTTGTAATTTTTGTAGTGAATAGCGGATGACAAACTGTGCTTTTCTTTCTGTACGTGTAGTGGCGATTCCATTGAGGACATGAATGCTCACTATTCTGTTCTCGTTTCTCGTCCACAGATGATCCCGCAGATCTCCTCCCTAACCCCATGGACCACCGCCGTGCCTTTAGTTGTGGTGCTGTCTCTGACAGCTCTGAAAGATGCTATTGACGATATTGTGAGCAAAACTTTTTTTGTTATCACGCTTTGTTCTAAAGATGGAAGTTTGCTAAACCATTATTTTCTTGGCCTTGCTCTCTTTCTTTTTTTTATATCTCAAAACTTTCTGCATGACCTCATGAGGAACAGAAATTTAATAAAAGCTTGTTATGTCACTGCGTGCAGATAGTGCAAGAGTGACCCACGAAATGTGTTGTGCATTAGCCAGTTTTCTTGACTTCTAAATGGGTCAAGTCCAGCAGCTTTGATTAAATTTTTTGTGGGTAGTCTTTGTTCCATTGCATATGTATGAAGCATGCATCTGCTAAGAGTGCAGCAGCAGAATGCTTCAGACATTGGACATGCTCTTTACTTGGCAGGCATAAGTTCCAGGTAAAGGAAAGTCAAAGGACTATCTCGGACATGACGGTTTCATACAGAATCGTTCTCTGCTCAAGAAAATATAATATGGTGTCGCTATTATTCATGCATGTTTTATTTTGCAAAGAAATGAAAGCTCATCTGAATCACCAGGTTCGGTCAGTCTAGTGCTATTACCTCGAAGCTGAACAGGGACTTCTCTACAAAACAGTCTCGCAAATCCTGTCCATGCATGCACTGCCGCCTCTCAGTAGAAGAGGTCAAAACAAAGTTTACCTCGTCACAGCTATGCTGCTGTGGAATGCCATTAGTGGAACACTTGTGCCATCCCTTGTGCCAGCTGTGTAACTACAGTACTGGCTTCTAGTGTCGCCTGTGTATCCCACAGGAAAGCTGTATGTCAGCAGATGCAAGGGTCGCTTAAGAGTACAAACATCGCACAACATGTGGACTTGAACCGAGCAAGAGCATTAACCAAAATTATTCAGGATTGGAAGTTTGCGTCATTGCACTTTCACTTATCGTCTTCACCTCCTGTATTCCAGTTTCCTTTCACAATCTTGATGACCACATTTGTTCCGATTAACTTCACTGGACTTAAAAACACATATGGCAGGCTAACGGCATCTGCACTTATCAATGGATGAGTACATTGACATACTGAATAGTTCCTGCGCCAGCTCCACAACCTATGCGTGAAATTAAACTTACAATTTTCTTCTTTAACATAACTTCATGTTCTCAGACACAGTAGCTTGGCTTTGAATGGTAGGGCAATACGCTTTGAATTATTATAAAACATTTCCTTCGTTATTTATTTCATGTTTAGTATAGTTTTACGGCTGTCTTCTTCTTCTTCCTCACTGCACCTGTACAACACACAGTCTGTACATCTCTGCCTGTGCACTTGCAGCAACGTCACCAAAGTGACAACCAGGTCAACAACAGACTGTCCAAGGTGCTTCGCAATGGCCAACTCATGGAGGAGCGTTGGCACAAAGTCCAAGTGGGCGACATCATTTTTATGGAGAACGACCACTTCGTGGCTGTGAGTAGCCCACTGTGGCTCTAAGTCTGTGCCTTCATGAGATCTGCCAGCTTGCTGGTGCTTAAGTCAAGTGACAGCCCTACAGAATGTGTTTACAGCACAACTTTGGTGTGGCGTCACGCCTTGCTAATACATGATCTTCGTTATCTAGTTCTGTAAGTGACTACATGGAACCTATTTCACACACAAGTAAAGCAAAGTGATTGGATAGCTCTAATTTAATTACTATTAGTTGTTATTATAGGTTAGGTAGCGCTTCAGTAAAAATATTCCATTGATGTGTTTCATCTGGTTGGAAATGCAGACAGTTATGCATGCAGAAAGCTTTTGCAAGGTGCAAACGTTATTGTTTCCATTTATTGCATGTTTCTTCACCATGTTTCTGACTCAGATGGTAACTGTTAAATGAAAGAATGTATCATGTCTACATAGGCATAAGAACGTAACTGAAAAAATTTTCGTGTTTGGTTTGGAAAGTCAGAAGTCAGTGTTCAGAGTCCAAAAATTGCATGTATATTGCGTAAACAAATTTTAAGCAATGGCAATTTTTCTCTTTTATTCTCGACTGCATGTAGCATTAATAATGCAGACACTATTGGCATTCCATGAAAAGAAAGAACATTTTTAGTGCAGATTTTGAAGCCGAGCAGTTTCATTAAAATGGTAAAATTAAATATACGAGAAATTTGCCAATAAGTTTTCTATAGGAACACTGAAAAGGAAGCTTTGAATGAGCCTGAAATTCAGCAATGATTCCCTGGGCTTTGTGTTGAGATCCCAGATGTAAATTTAGCAAATGTGTAAATAGGATCCTGCTGTAAGTCTTATGGTGTAACTGTAACTAAAGCATTAAAAAATACTTATAACATCATAATCATTCTTTTAGATTTCATTATATTTAGAAAGGGTGAAAACGTCTGTCAAGCAATTCTGCCAAAGGACAGTTAACCTAGCACAAGAAACCTGTGAAAATAATAGTGTGGCATCACATCTCAATAAATAACATGTCAGTGACATCTTATGACATGTGACTCAATTCTTTCCAGGCCGACCTACTGCTGCTGTCTACTAGTGAGCCTAATGGCCTATGTTACATCGAAACGGCAGAACTTGATGGGTAAGAGTGTTATTCTTATTCTAATTGCTGTCTGATAAAGTGTTCAGAAACTGAATCGTACTACATGGTACTGTAAATAATAATGGAGCTGTAAAAGCAGGCTCAGTATGAAAAGTGTTTCATCTCCTAATGTACTCGGGAAAATTTATTGCATATTATGCACCACGTGTCACTCACACAACATAATGTTTTAAAGGGCTTAGAATCAGAGGAAAATAATTTCAGAAACACATCCCCAGGTTTCTTGTCGAATAACTCTCCTCACGTCATGTTATTTTTCATGATTCATGCGTTATAGCTGTGTCGCTACACTAAGGTCTGTGTCGCTACAATACAACTTGAGCTGCAGCTTTTGGGGATTCTTCTGTTATGTGTGCATGAGCTATCATGCCGCAATAAAGCATGAACATGACTACGTAAGTTATAACATAAGTTTATCACTCATTCCACATCTGCCAGTGCATGTGACACTTCCATCATTCATTCATGGACAAAATTTTGCCCTTGCTGTGCAACAGTTGCTTGTCACAACTTCTGGTACCTGCAGCAAAAGAGATGCTCTGTTTCTTGCCATTTATGTTTTATACAGGAGTGATTGTTAGTGAGGAAGCATGCTAGGACGAGACACAACCGACTGCAGTGACCTTGTTGTTCAGTTGAGCTCTTTCTTTTCATGCAGTGAAACTAACCTCAAGTGTCGCCAGGCCACTCCTGACACAGCTGAGATGAGCAATGACAACCAGCTCTTGGGGAGGTTTGATGGTAAGAAATATTGCTGTGATTCTGCTTTTTACTCCATTTCACTCTGTGATGAAATATAATTTAAAGGGGCCCTGCAACACTTTTCCAAGTAGCCATGGAATGGATTCACTAAAGAAGCTTATTGCCTCACGAATTCATTGCCGCAAAAATTTTTGGAATCCGTCCAGTACGAGTGGAGTTACAAAGATTTCTCGCACGCTGCAATTGCATTCTCTCTTCTCTCGTCCCGTCGAAAGCGCTGGAAGCTAAGCAGGGAGGGATGGCACAGGGAAAGAAAATACGTCACGCGCCTCGTGATCTTGAGCGCTTTTTCTCTTTCTTTTTTTGTTCGAATACTCAAATTTTCATTGCGATCGCGCGCGCACGCGTGGACCAAGTCGCGGCCTCCTGCGGCGGCCTCTGTAACTACCGGCGCGCCATGCTCAAATCAGCCAATGGCTGATACAAAAAAATCTCTCGTCGGTGACGAGTGATTTTTAGATGCGCAACGTCATTTGTCGCGAGAAGAGAAAGCAATTTCTGGCTGACTTTGAGAATTTATTGTGAATTCCACGCCGCGTGCTGCGCTATAATATTTGGCTCGCGTGTTCTCGAGAGCCTGGACTACCGATCGGCAGCGTTTTCTGAGCATGCTCAAAAAGTGTTGCAGGGCCCCTTTAAACATTCATGCTTGAAAAATGTCTCCAAGGGGGCCCTCCGTTCATACTGGGTCTCATTTCTTGGCTCTTCCAGGATTATTCTTTGTATATATCCCACATTCCACTAGAGGCACAATGCATCAACCTCTTTTGTGGTTTGTTTTAACTGTTTATTTAAGAACACCATATGGTCAAAGTTAATTCATATCCCTGCGTCACGGCACCTCTCATATTATGTGCTCATGGACTTGCTATGGAAAAGGAACATGTTGCTGTAATTTAATGATGTACTGTAATTTGGTCAATGTAAACTTTTTAGCGATATCTAGTTCAACCATGCTGAAATCTAATGGAGGGGTCATGCTGGCCTCTCCGGTGCACACATCTATAACACCAACCTCAGTACTAGGCTGTGAGTAGGGTATTCTATTGAGTTATATCAAAAAGTGCCATGCTCCTTTCTTCTTCATCATCTCTCTTCCAGGGGAGATTATCTGTGAGGCACCGAACAACAACCTGAGCCGGTTCGAGGGCACCCTGTTCTGGCAGGGTCAGACATATCCACTGGACAACGACAAGCTGCTGCTGCGGGGCTGCGTGCTGCGGAATACCCACTGGTGCTACGGGGTTGTGGTGTTTGCAGGCCGGGACACCAAACTCATGCAGAACAGTGGCAAGACCATATTCAAGCGCACCTCTCTCGACAGGCTCCTCAACGTTCTCATCCTCGGCGTAAGCTGATCTGCTTGCCTGCTTGCGCTTGGGGCATGTTCTGACTTTGCTTACGCCTGTCGCCTCTGTCTTCTCAGTCGTCACTATAGTGTTCCAAGACACATGTATGATATTTTACAAAAATGTGCTGTGAATAGTGTGACTAGAGATGTTTGCTTAATAATTTGTTTAGTTAAGTAACTTAAGTTGGAGTGCCTCACAGCAGTGGTACATTGGCCAAAGGACAATTTCCTTTTGTTTTGTCATTTTTCACTGTCATGAATTGTGAGACAGCTTCAGCATGAAAATAGCTTAACAGGCAGTTTCGTCACTTTATTTTCATGCCACAGTCCAAGGTTTTAATTTGGGCAGATTTTTGTTGTGTTATCGTAGACGTAGCACAATCATAAAAAGAATGAGTGGATAAGTAGTGTCATGTATGAACAGTGCATCACATTATGCCAGTGGTCTTGCCGGATGGTTCTTGTCACTTCTTTAACACATTGGGCACAATCTGTTTATGATAAAATAACTAAACGTCACCTCTGCACATGTAGCTAGCACTTTCAGCCCTACCTTGAAGGGGCTATACCTATAAATGCAGTGCAGCTGTTAGTTTTCCGACTACGTTGCGACGCTATGTGCTGTGACATAATATAGGATCATAGTTTGGTTGACACTGCGGACCTATATCAAGCGTAATGACTCCTCCCCGCTTCATCTCTTGTTCTTACACTACTCACACCCTCAAGTGATGTAACCCATGCAGCTGTTGTCAGATGCTGACTCCCATTGATGCCAAACTTGTTTTTGCCTTAGTTTAATGTTGCTGGCAGAGGCACGCTGGTTTGCTGTGATGTATTGTAATCTTTCCTAATGTTTTGTTGACCTAACCATGTGTCCTGTGCCAGTTTGTCATCACGACTGATATCATTGTTGAGATCACAGGGTGCATTTAAAAAGACTTTCCCATTTAACTGAACTTTTTCAGAAAAAATAAAAGCATATTGTTCTAACAATAGTTTTTGTGCCCATCAGATATGGAAAGCATTGTGGAAGGCCCAGCGCTATTCTCACCAAGGAAACAAAACAATTTTGCGTGGGGAAACTCTTTTTAAGAAGAGTGGTTTCTGAGGAGTATTCTTTTTGTTCTCCCTACCAGATTGTGTTCTTCCTGTTCAGCATCTGCCTGTTCTGCACCATAGCGTGTGGTGTGTGGGAGACAGTGACAGGCCAGTTCTTCCGCGTCTACCTTCCTTGGGACAAGGTCATCCGCTCGGATAACACTGTGGGCGGTGCCACTGCCATTGCCGTGCTTGTCTTCTTCTCCTATGCCATTGTACTCAACACCGTCGTGCCCATCTCCCTCTACGTCAGGTGAGCTGAATGACCTCTTGAGCATCACAGAACAACCAGCAAGCTTTGTACACGCAGAGTTACCGCGTTATCCACACAGTTTTTGGCCTAGAAGCATTTTCCTAAGAAGCCTAGAAGAAGTTCTAAAGGTCTGTCAGCATCTCATGTTGGTTATTGTGCAGTGATCGGGTTGGTTAAACATGCTAAAGCTGTTGCTGAAAATTGCAACAGAACCAGTTTGGAACTAGATTGCAAGTACAAAACACTGAGTGTAAGTGTCTTGTGTGTATATAAGAAATTTGTAAACAGGGGGTGGGTGCTGGAGCCGACGTTTTAACAAGTGGACTTGTCTTTTTCAAGGCTGCAACTGATTTCCTTAGCGCTCATGTGTGTATGCCTGAGGGAAGCATGCTAGGACGAGACACTACCAACTGCCGATCTCAGTGTCACCCGTAAACAAATACCAAATACAGTGCTCTTGTCTTAAGAAGACTCTTGGTTAAGACAGACAAGGCACAGATAAGAAAAGACAGGTGGGGACACTGCCTTCAAGTTTCTGCACCAGCTTGCCTGAATTCATAGATTTCAATAAAGAATTAGCTTGTGCCTACCTAATTCTTTATTGGTGAAAATGGAGTACAATGTGTTCTAAGCGAGCTAGAGGCTAAACATAGCTAGTGTCAGGAACTTTTGTTGAGCCACCATGGCAAAAACTAAAAAATGACAACTGTGAAAATACTTTTCAATACTTTGGTCGCACTGACCTACTGGTTTTATGGTTCCGGTGCAAAATTAAGATGTTGGAATATCGGCCTTCATTTTCTCTACTAGTAATGAACATGTGATTCTTAAAAGAATAATTGATCAGTCTAAACTTGTTTGTTGTTTCAGATTATTTTGCGTTTAGAGTGCTAGCTTTGTGAGCTGATGGTATTTGGTCCAAAGATGTATTCTTGTGTGCATTGCAGTGTGGAAGTGATTCGCTTCTGCCACAGCCTATGGATAAACTGGGACGAAAAGATGTACTATGCACCGAAAGACGCTCCAGCACGAGCACGCACCACAACATTAAACGAGGAGTTGGGACAGATCGAGTACATTTTCTCCGACAAGACGGGCACCCTGACGCAGAACATCATGGCATTCATCAAGGCATCCATCAACGGCCGTCTCTACGGGGACGTCCTTGACCCAGCCACAGGGGAAGCTATGGAAATCAATGAGGTAATTGCATGCCTCTGCACTATATATGTGCTGTGGCAGCTTCAGTTAGCACACTAGTTGACTGACATCAATTCAGACTCCTTAGAACTCTTTGACTCTCGGTCAGATGATTATGTTTTCTTCTATGAAAACCCAGTTAACCATAAATGACAGACAAACGGAAGTTTGCAAAAGCTTTGCAGAATACATTTGTTATTCAGCAGTGATTATGTTTTGTTGTTTTTTTAACACACTGAACTCTTAACAGCCCTTACAGCAAGAATGTTCGGAACACTGAAACAATGTGAATGCTACGTGTACCAATTACATAGGAAATGAACTGAATTACTGTAAGCATTTAAAATGTTAATCAACTGCAACATGAGTATGTAAATAAATTTGCGAGATGATCATTTGTATGTGGTTAACATCAGTCTTATCAGCACACTTGTGCATACAATTTAGTAGTTTGTAGTAAACATTGCTTGTCGCTGCACTTGTGATAGTTAGAATTTGCTAGGTCTCCAAGGAATGCGTGTGAGTTGAAGCCTGCTTCATTCACTCAGTTCTAAACTGAAGGCTGTTGACAGTGGCACTTTTAATTGTTAAAGACAACTTAAATGCCAAGTATCACATTTAATAATGTGGCACTGTTGATGTAGGAACTATATATAAATTATTTTCAAAGGCACATTTAAGATTGACGCCACTTATCTGTATCATCCTGTCTGTCTTTACGTTTGCACTATTGCGAAAACATGGTATATTTAAGTTACTTAATCCAAAGGCCGTACAATCACTGCCGTTAAGTCAGCCTTCAATCGGACATAGGAAAATTAGGATCATCGTATGTTTGCAAGAGATGATTGGTTTTTAAAGGCACAGCAGTCTCTTTGAGCTTTCACATCTTGTCAGATGAAAAGGCAATTTGTGAGAACCAGTGTTTTAATAACATTATTGTGCTGTCATTGTTTATGTTGCGTGGGAGGCGAAGGGAGGTGAGAGTTGGTTTTATGTGCTAATTCTGTGCAGTTCAACTGGGACCGTCTTCTCGTTATTTTGTTCATTTTCTGACATGTAACTTCCGATGATCTCCATTGCTGTCACTGCAGAACCTGAAGACTGTGGACTTCTCGGAGAACCCAGAGCACGAGTCAACCTTTCGTTTTTACGACCCACATCTGCTGAAGGACGTAATGGCTGGAGACACCGATGCTCGGGAATATTTCCGTTTGTTGGCTTTGTGCCACACCGTTATGTCAGAGGAGAAGGATGGTGAGTAGACACTGCGGAGTAGACCTTTTGAAACAGCGCGTGACTTCAAACTCGATTAAATCCGAAGTTGCCATTGAAAGTTTATGGGCCACAGCTTTTAGAAAGTGTTGAATTTTGAAGCAATTTATGATCGTAGCTTCTGAAACAGTACACCAGTGTGGCAGTTAGATGTACATTAGGCCACATTTGAATATGTTGATCTTTTTGTTTGCCTAGGCTGTGTGTTTGGGAAGGGTGGTAGGGAGGTAGTAGACTGACACACTGCATATCACACTGTAGTCACACTGCAGCGCAACCCCACTCAATTTTCGCCCACCTTGCAGGCCGCCTCGAATACCAGGCGCAATCACCAGACGAGGCTGCACTCACATCGGCAGCTCGAAACTTCGGATTTGTTTTCAAGGTGAGCGCAGAAATATTTGCACTTTAACAAGGCTAAAACTCACTTGTGAAGTTTACAACGCGCAATTTTTTCTGTCTTTCCAGAACCGGACACCGAAAAGCATTACCATTGAAGTTTGGGGCCAGGAAGAAGTCTATGAACTCTTCGGCATCTTGGATTTCAACAATGTTAGAAAAAGAATGTCGGTAAGTACTGCCACTTCTCACTACAGTAGAAATTCACTCTTCTATAGCATTAATTTCCATCCACTGCTGTGGAAGCTGAAAGATGGCGCAGTGTCGATGACATGAATGTCTTGCAATGTTTAGTTCTTTGGTTGCACATTGTGCAGTGCTGCCGAGCATAGCCACGAACTCTCTGCGCCTTAAACTTCCAGGTGATTGTCAAGAGGAATGGTGTTCTCAAGCTTTACTGCAAGGGTGCCGACTCTGTCATTTTCGAGCGCCTTCATCCAAGCAGTGAGCCTCTCAAAATCAAAACTACAGAGCATCTGAATGTAAGTGCCTTTCAAATTTGTCATAAGCTGCCTCTTTCAGACTAAATTTTTATTGTTAGATTTTGTTGCAATTTGTGACATACATAATGTGTGCAAAAATCAAATAGGAAGAATATTTTTGCTGCATATTAATGTGTGTAATGGAAATACAGTTTAGAATGTTCACCTCCTGTCAGTCGGTGCAACGGATAAGAAGCTGCAATTTATTAACAAAACAGCAAAATGATGTGAAGTAATTTGACTTGTATAAATATTGCACGCATATAGTATATATACTACGTAGACACATATATTATAGAAAGGCATCTGATAGCAAAGCTAATCTGATGGGGGGCATATTTTTACCTCTGTGGCTGCCTCTGCTATCTATAATGGATAGCTTTCCGATTGCTTTAAAACAGCAAAAAAAAAAAAGAAAGAAAGAAACTGAGATTTGTATATACAGTAGAACCTCGTTGATACGTTTCCGAAAAAAATGCGGAAAATAAACGTATGATCCGGGAAAACGTATGATCCGAATCATACGATCCGAATCGGGTTAATTTAATTTTCGCGATTGCGATCGTAGGAGCCGGGAAATCGTATTAAGCGGGAACGTATCAACGAGGTTCTACCGTATTACGTATTCCCACAGCGTGAAATGCCTCACATTGCCTATGACTTCTCCATGTCACAGTGCAATTCAATTAGTGTTGCTATCCAAGGGCGTCCGCAGAATATTTTCCAGGGGGGTGCATCGGCAAAAAACGGAGGGGGGGGGGGGCACTTAGCGCAGGTAGCCAAACTTTCGTGACATGACTGTACAATGTGCAAAGTTGGCTAGCAATCCTGAAGGCCGTTTTACATGGATATACGGGTAATCAGTGTGCTAATCAAGCTGTATAGCTTCTTGCTACTGCATAGAAAAGTATTATCCAAAATACCAAGGGGGAGGGCAGCCGGCCCCCTTGCACCCCCCCCCTCTGGACGCCCATGTTGCTATCGTATAGCTGTCTGCATAAACTCCATCTGACCATTTCTGTTCATATGTTTGACATTGTCTGATTTCAGAAATATGCTGGTGAAGGCTTGCGGACATTGTGCCTGGCCTACAAGGACCTAGACGAGGCATATTTCCAGGAGTGGAGCGAGAGGCATCATGAGGCTGCGTAAGCTTTTCACTCCGCATTTAGTGCTATCTGTATGGGTGGGCTGATGGGTCGCGCAGTGCTGTAGAAAATTATTCAGGTCCACTAGCAAAACTATGCATGAGCATCATGACAGCATGTTAATGGCAGTGGCTGTGAACAGAACGCATTAGTGGTTTTGGTAGCAAAACTGATTTGGCTACCGGTATATTTAACAAGTGTCACTTCATACTTCCAACACGTGCTGCAGGGCAGTCAGAGGCCTACTTATAATGGAATTGTACATTCCTTGTGAAAGTTTATAATACACTCAATGATACTATCAAAGCCGACTCCCAGCCATTTAACTATTTGAGGACAAGAATCACAAACCCTTCTTAGTCTTCTTTATTTCACATGCTGGAGACTCAAGAGCACATCCTTACCATATAGCTTGTAGTCAGCTTTGATCCTACCCCGCTTAAACATGGAACATTCCACACTGCGCGCAATCTTCGAAGACTACAGCAATGTTTCTGTGGGTGAGAGCATCAACTGAGAGCAAACAAGTGGAAAGGGAGGCTTCGTAAAAAAGTGCAGCTGCACATAATCCTGGATGCTGATACAAACTATTTGGTGCAGTAATAGTTTCCCTGACCTTGTGAATCTCGAAAACTGCTATAGCTGGCCAACTTGGAGTGCCAGAAACGATTTGTAGCTCTGGAAACACAGACACAAAAGAAGACAGGAGATGACACACGAGCACTATGAGCTGTGTTTCTTGCGCTGCAAATCATTTCTGATGTACAACTGACCTGCAAAAATCACCACAATTTTGAAGTGTCACTTGTCTGATGAATTTATCAGAAAATGAGCAAAGAGGACACGCACATTTGCACACAGGACGTCTCTGCACGACCGAGAGGAGTTAGTAGACGCTGTGTACGACGAGATCGAGCAGGGCCTCACGCTGCTAGGGGCCACAGCCATTGAGGACAAGCTGCAGGATGGTGTGCCACAGGCCATTGCCAACCTGGCGATGGCTGGCATCAAGATCTGGGTCCTCACAGGCGACAAGCAGGGTCAGTCTCACATACAAGTGCTCGGTGCAATCGAATTCGGGATTCCGTTAACATGATTAACGTGATGTGGAATGCTCCCTGAATCAGAGATTGTAATCAGATTACTGTTCATGTTCAGTAGCCACACTCGTGATTTGTTTGATGTTTACTGCTGGTTACCTTGTTTCGTTGCAGTTTTAGAATCGTGTACTGAGCTTATATTTCTAAAACACAATGAGCACACTAGTGTGAAACTGCCAATGACTATCGTTTCCCCTCACATTGGTTGAATGTTTTGGCTTAACCATGTTGAACAAACCCTGCTAACTCATTAGCTGGCTAAAAAAAAAACCCAGAGTATGAAAGTGTACCTTTCAATGACTATAATAGCATTAAGAGCTTCGCTTGGATTAAGCTGTGGCTTGGTGACCAATACTTTAAAGTTAAATTGTCATTTATCATTTAAGGTATGACAGTTACCAGCAAATTTAACTAGGCTGAGCACACTAATAAGAGACACTGTAATTTATTTTTAGACATTTGATTCTTGTGGATGCAGTTCAATTTTTACTCATATTGATTCATTCATTCATTTAGCATACCCTCAAGGCAAAAGGCATTAGAGAGGGAAGTGGGTTACATGTGGACAGAATATAGATACCATATAAAAACAAAAATGAGCAAACACTCAAAATTCTCTTTGTTCACTGTTAGCCAAGGTGTTTTTGAACATGTAATGATCTACAATGGCAGTTACTTGTGGAGTACCATGACTCCAATTCTCTGATACCCACGGTAGGCTGTGCTTGCTGTCTGGCATTATAGTAGGCAGCGAGTATCTGTCTAGTTCACAAAGTGCTAAATATTCCATACTTACGTGGGAGAGAGGCTGTCCATGCATGCCATCAGCGTTTTTCACCTACTTGTTCGTATGCCAAGTTACTCACTTTACATTTATTTTACAATCGCATTTTCAACTCCTCCAATACATTCATCTGTCAACAATCTGGAGACACTTAGTGCACACGTTTTACCACATGGTTTAGCTTCATACCATCTCCACATAGGCCTTTTCTTTCTTTTTCTGTGAAACCACAGAAACGGCCATCAACATTGGCTACTCGTGTCAGCTGCTCACAGACGACATGGTGGACATCTTCATCGTGGATGGCATGGAACGTGATGAAGTGTACAAACAGCTGAGCACGTTCCGCGAAAGCATTGCGGGCATCGTTGCGCACGGCCGAGGTGCTGGAGACTGTTCGGTCGTGCGTTTCAGCGACAACGACAACGGTCAAGCCTGGGAGCTGTCTGGTGGAGAGAGCCTGGGCGGCTTTGCTCTCATCGTCAATGGACACAGTTTGGTGAGACACCTTAGCAGTTTGGCATTTCCACTCGTAGTTAAAGTGCAGCAGAGCTGATTGCCATGTTGCATATACATTAGCAACTATGTAATGAGGGGTTTACGTATTCAACGTAAAAATTTTGGTCACTCTTACCCAAAGCAAGTCGTTGTACTGGCAGTAATTTGTCATTGTGCATCTTCCTCTCACCTGGTTAACTTTGTTGCTCAAGAGATGCTTACAGGAAAGATAACAACTTGTCGGCAAACTGCAAGAATGATGCTCGGAGATGGACTTTAATAGCAAAGATTTAGCAGTACATTTCAAGATCTTAAATGGGTGTCCATCAATCTAACAATTTTGTAGACAGCCAGTAGATAGGGGTTTGGGGCATTCTGCACATTTTTTAAAGCGTGTGTACACTTCAGAAAGCTTAACAATCAGCTTGCTGTTATTTACATCCTTAAATTTCTTCTCTTTATGTTTAACCCTTACGGATATAATTTCTTTGTTCTGTGTGACGTACATTGTAAATACAATGTTTTTTCGGTGTGTCTGTGTTTGCACTGTAGGTGCATGCCCTGGAAGAGGATATGGAACTCCTGTTTTTGGAAGTGGCTAGCCGATGCAAAGCAGTCATCTGCTGCCGTGTGACTCCTCTGCAGAAGGCCCTTGTCGTGGACCTCGTCAAAAAACATAAACGTGCCGTCACTCTCGCCATTGGGGATGGTGCCAATGATGTCAGTATGATCAAAAGTGAGTAATCTGCCCTCCCAGACCTCTCTTGGCGCACGCGAAGTGCGCTCCAGCAATTTTCGTTTAAACATGCATGAATTTTAACAGAAGGGCTTAATGAGCTGTGCTGTCAAATATACTGTAGTATTTCTATAGAAATGCGTTCTTTTAATACTTTTCGTACTCTTTGGTGATTATTTTTTTTTGAAAGGTTTCTAAATTGGAGAGCTTTAGCTATCTCTGGATGCAACTTCGATTCTCTCGAAGCAACCTTCCACTTCAACAAGTTTGTCTTGCTGCCATGCGTACATCTTCTGTCCATTACACCTAAATAAGATTACTTTCTTTTCTTCTGTGAGAATGCTTATGAGGTTCATTGTATTATGCCCAGTCATTGTGAGTGACTCCTATAGAGTGCTTCGTTTTGTGCCAAATACAGGCTTGCTGAACTTGAAGGAACATTAAGAACTCGGAGCTACTTTTGCTGCAAACAAAATTCAAAATGAAAGTAAAGCTAAAGCAGACCATTTTTTTCATCTTCTGCACTGTTATTGAGAGAAAGGTATTTTATTTTGTTCTAGATTTTATTTAGCGTTTCTTTTAAACAACTTAGCTTACTGAATGAATGCATCAACAGCTACTGGGCATGGATGTCCTTGGCAGATGCCACTCATGTTTACCCATGTGACAAAGGATAGCAGGGCTCTGATAGTGTGAGGCACTATTTATTAACCACGATATCACTCCTGCAGCAAGGGCAAGCGCTCCTCTTGCTATGCCACAAAGTGGCAGCACTTGACAGACAAAGGAGATTATAACATAACTATTATCCTCGTATGTAGAATTGTTTGTAGATCTGAAAACCATCCTATTAAACATACTAACACTTACACTTCTTGGTTCATCACTATGCATCACCACGCAGTGGCACACATTGGAGTGGGCATCAGTGGTCAAGAAGGCATGCAGGCGGTGCTGGCCTCAGACTTTTCGGTGGCCCAGTTTCGCTTCCTCGAGCGACTGCTGCTGGTGCACGGTCGTTGGTCCTACCTGCGTATGTGCCGCTTCCTCCGGTATTTCTTCTACAAGAATTTCGCATTCACCCTCTGCCACTTCTGGTTTGCATTCTTCTGTGGATTCTCGGCACAGGTGAGTGTTGGGCAGGGCAGTCAGAAACTCCTTGGGTTGCACGCAGCTTTTACGTGCGACAAGTGACCGAATGCATTGCTGCGTCCTTTCATCACTGCATTCTTGTTTGTTCTGCTCGTGTTTCAGTTATGAATCGTTGTGAACTAGTAGCCATACCATACCAGTGGTAGCACACACAGTGGTGAAGTACTAGTGTCATTCTGACGATTGCATTCCCATGTTTCTGGTTTGTTCATCAGAGACTTATAAATTCGTTTGCACCGCTGTGATGCTACAGAGTGTGTTGAGCGTGCTATTATGAGATTACTCACCAGCAATACCTTTTGGGCATACAGTGCACCAGGCACACCGTTAATGAATGTGCATTAATGGTGACAGTTTTTGGATTGGTTGTAACACAGCGTCATATCTACCCAGAGTTCTTCAATCATGCAAGTTGCGAAACTCCCCATAGGCCCCGTGTATCAAAATCCAAACTCGCCATTGGCTGAAATCGCGGGAGTCTGCTGATTGTGGCGTCATCTGTCGACCAAAAAACAAATAAATGCTCACGACGACACCAGCACTGCGTGCAGCGTTGAGCAGCTCGCGAGGAGTGCACGCAAGGGCAGCGCTGCAGCAATCTAGTGTTTTGTACTGCTGCTCCCAGATGGTGCGACAATCTGCAGGCTCCCGCAGAATCGGCCATAGGCTGTCCGGGTTTCGGAAAGTAGTTTCGCAATTTATATGATTAAATAACTCTATATCTACCCACCTAGTCTTTCTTTCGCTGTATCATTCGTTAGAAATCTATGCTAAAGTAATGTTACAAATAAGGTCTCGTTCTATTTGTGTTTGAATTCCAAATGTACTCATATTCAATTCCAACCTAGTCACACAACCTCTTGGTGCTGTGCCCTTGCTTGACTGTTTCTAGAAAACTTTGTTATCCCACATTTCGGATGCAACGATAACGTTGAAAAGTGGGATCTGCAGTTACACAACTTGTTTCAGCTGTCACAAAGTTGTTGAACTAAATATAGAAAACATGGTGTTCAGTATAAAATATTATCGTCTGAAAACAGCCTATGGTAGTTCTTCTGGAGAAATAGATTCAGCGAAGAATGCAGAATTCTCGAATAGAAGTCAAGATTGAAAAAGAACAAAAAGGTATCAGTTTTAGTGCTCCTGAAATATCACAAGATCTGCTGCTGTATTCCTTGTCTCCACAGTGACGTAGAGTGAAGTCTTCGCCACAAGTCACTAACATATGAAAAAATATTTAATAAAGAGCTTCTATTGAATAGGCAGAAAGTTTCTATATGTACACGTATCAGCATGAAAAATTTACAGCGCGCCACTGCTGTGAAAAGGGCTTAATTTTCATGCAGTCTGGGCACGTGTAGATTTCATTTACTGCCTTATTTGGCAAGTCAGGCAATGTGGCAACTTTTCACACCAGTCATATAAACGCGTGTACACGCTGAAGTAATTATAATTATTGTTCATACCTACATTTTCCAGTAATTTCATTTTTGTTTTTATATCAACAAATGTTTATGGCATAGGTAAGGACATCGAGCACGAAAAATGCTTGTAAAGCATTCAGTGTACCAAACATTTTATGAAAACCAAATTTTATTGCATGAAATATGTGTTGCTCAATAAATTTGTTGCACATGTAGGTACCAAAACATTGACTTATTGCACTTCTCTCTTGCCTCATAACCAAAACATTTGCTTGTGTGAATATTACTTGATTTTAATTGGTTTATACTCTCCATAGCAATTGTAATGAAAAACAAGCAGACACTTCACATTAACCCACATGAAACAGCCTCATTATTCTTTTTCAACTTTCAACGTGCCTTCTTCTTGTGTTTACTAGCACTGAGGTTTGTGATGCTTCTGAGAGGTCCAACTTTGTTTTTTTGTTTTTTTCAGACCTTGTATGATCCAGTGTTCATCTCTTTCTACAACGTCTTCTATACGTCTCTGCCCGTATTAGCGCTGGGTGTTTTTGACCAGGTATGTAGGAGCTTTTGAATTTTATTTTCAGTACAGATGCGCAGTTGGGTTTTGCACAGCCATAGGAGCAACGTTTGCATACAGAGAAGACTAGCGAATTGTCACGGCAATTTACGTAAATGAAGATTGCCTGGACAAAAGTGTGGGCACCTGTTCCAGTCGTGGCTTTTTCCTATTCGTTTGCCGAGGGAAAAGCACTCAAGTCCCCATGCATGTACTTGATGGCACAAATTACAGCTTAAACGAACAATAGCGAACAGGGACTGACGCGTAACTTTGACAACTATATTTGAGAGTTTTGGCAGAGTCCTTTTAATGTGCTTTCAGCGCACTTTTCGATCAATGCAACTCATAATAGCTTATCTAGTCTAGCTAGCTTCACTGAATGAGCAAGGCTGCAGTTCTCATCTTTTATAAGATGCCTTCTTAGTGTAGCAAACTTCAAAGCACTGTGTTCATGTTAATGTACTACAGTGTATTTCTCTGGTTAAGAACTCGAGAAGGCAACTTTCAAATATATTCCTTATAAATTGACATAAGCTGTGTGTGAATTTTGTTGTGCTTTCAGCTGCATCTTTCCATGTTCTTAATGCCAGCTGTTGCTGCTCGCGATGAATATTAATTAATGCAAAAGAAAGTGCAAAATCTCTGCTTCTTCAAATTTGTGTGTTATTTTATGCACAAGCTTACTCGTATGGCCTGATGACAAATTTATCAGAATTCAAATGCTTTTTCACATTACAAAACTTTCTGACATTCCTGCTTCTATTACCGTATTTACACGATTGTAAGTCGACTCGAATGTAGGTCGACCCCCCCCCAAAAATCGCTCGGCAAAAAAAAAAAAAATGCTCTAGTTTTGGTTTTCGATTCTAAGTCGACCCCCCGACATTGGATTGTCAAATTTGAAAAAAATGGGTCGACCTACATTCGTGTAAATACGGTACATCATTTGACGATTAACGTTATTATCTGCACAGCCCGAAAATCTTGAGTGTGCAACAGTCACGGATAGTGAATGTGCAACAATGTTAAATGGCTTGCCTCATTTTATTTCTCTTGCAGGACGTGAATGACGTGAACTCCATGCGCTATCCCAAGCTGTACACGCCAGGCCACTTGAATCTGCTTTTCAACAAGGTTGAGTTCTTGAAGAGCGTCGCGCACGGAGTGGTCTCCTCCTTTGTCCTGTTCTTCATCCCGTACGGTGCCTTCAGCAACAGCATTGCACCCGACGGAGTCAACTTGGATGGGCAACAGCTGCTGGGCACCACAGTCTCTACCATCCTTGTCATCGTTGTGAACGCCCAGGTAACAGCATACGCAGCATAACCGAAACAGCATACCCCGCAACCATGAGTGCATCTTTGTCGTGACAGTCTGCAAGTAACCCAGATTCATGACATGAGAGCATGGATTCGATACCAGCCTGGTTACCATTGATGCCACATTCACATGTAAACAGACGTAAATAAAATACTATATTTAAGCCGTACTTAAGGGGAGATGCGATTAGGAAAAAAAAGTTGCGTTAATCTGTAGCCTAAGGCAGTGAAATTTTCGCTGTATATATAGGATTTTACGCTGATTTCAAATATGTAATTAGTTTTATAGTAAGTTGTATAATTTTCGTTCTGTGCTACGACAATGTGTAAAACATAGTTCTTTTTGTAGACTCTTCTTTTGCCAGTAAATGTTTATCGTTTTGAGCCATTATTGGCTCATATTGCTCCACATTATCTGTAGAATGCAAATAACTATCAAGAAAGCGCGTATAAGACATTTTAATGGACAAGAAAAATTGTAATGTGAGAAGCCTTGGAATGCTCAGACCATACTAATTGTTTATTTTAGGTTTGTAATAATTATGTTAGGTGATATCAAGTTTTAAAGTAGATACTTGCACTCTGCACATGTTGAGAAATATGTGGGCAAAATTTGATTCCGATCTGGCTATCAGAAGTACCAAAAAGATGATGTAAAAACTCACGAAGTTGCCCAGAATCGTATCTTGAGAAAAGCGCATTTTAAAGGTATAAGTGAAAGCTCATCTATGTGGAAAAGATTTGTCATTTAAGATTATTTTTTATTCCATCATGAGAGCTTGGCAATCATGGTTATTTTGAGCATGTGACTTTAGTGAACCCCCTCATGCGAAATGCAATGGCAAGCAGCCAAGTGACAATTTCCAGGGGACTCTAGACAATCAGGACTTCTTAGATTTTTAGTAGCCACCTTGTGCTCTTTAAAAGCGATTTTGACCTACTTCGAGTTTAATTACTATCTTCAGTTTTTTTGTCGTGAAAGTAGAGAAACTAAACTTGTGAAAGCAAATAAAAACGAAAATATGTAATTTTTGAAAAAAACTTCCGTTTTTCGACTTGCATCTCCCCTTAAGGAATTCCAAATGCCGGTGATTGCTCAGATGACTAGTCATGCTAATGGTTCAGAGGTTTAGGTCGAGCTTCTGTCAACGCACCAATAGTAATACAGCGGAGCTTTAGTCATGTTCTGAATAGCCTGGAAACATTCATTCATTAGCTTTGCTATTACCTCCAGATTACATGTGCAACAGCATACCCAGCATACCACGATTACATGTGCAAATTACGTTTGCTTTACATGCCACAGTGGCTCAGTAGTTATAATGCTCTACTGCCGAGCAACTGGTCACAATTGAAAGACTCTTAAAGCATTCACTCAAAAGCTTGTGTTAATTTCATTGTAAGAGATTCATTAGTTGTTCTTTTAAAAAAAGATGCAGGCTAAACTAACATTTTACTGAATTTTTTGCCGAAACCAGTGTTAGCACATTGGTTTGACTTCATTGATTTCAAGATTCTTTTTTTTTTCTATATTTGGACCATTGTGGCTGAGTAGCAATTTTTTTAATGTTCTGTGTGTTGCCTCTTCAGTATACCACTCTTTTGTGCTTGTTTCTTTTCCAGCTTATTGAACTGCCTCTCGCAACAAAAGTGGCTTTTTTGGTATTGCAGAAATATGCTAATTTTTCTAATGCACAACTTAAATTTCTCTTTAGTGTCCCTTTGAAGTAGGCCAGGTAGTCAAAATTACTCCATAGCCCCTTACTACATTGTCCTTCTTAGGGCATGTGTATGGCTTTGGCAAATTAAACTCTACAAAACTTGGAGAACGCTTGAGTTTCGCCTTCAAGAGTAGAATGAGATAGCGTAATCGGGCCCCATGCGCATTACCTTCAACCGCACCGCAAGGAAAGGGATGTTCGTGCGCATGACATTGCCCATTTCAAACTATCGTAGAATACCTACTGCAAGTGCATTTGTGAAGTTCCCACTACCCCATAATTCTTCCTTTCGCAAATTGGCGAAGTACCCACTATGCGTCCGTAAGGTGCCATGCACACCTGTGCAGCTGCCCACTTTGTTATGGGTCGGGCAGCTTTAAACCATGCGCTCGTTGCACAATTCACATGTTTGATGCCTGGTGCAATTCTATGATTCTGCCACGCAATATTACGTGCTTTAAGGAGGCTCCTCCCAGTGCATGACATTCTTATAGCGTTTTTTTACGAAGCTGCTTCAAGCACTGGCATGGCTCCATGGTAGAACACCTACTTGCTACACAGAAAGCCTGGGCTCGATTCTCGCTCGGAAGAAATATTTTTTGTATTATTTATTTGCATCTATGTCGAATTTTTCGCTCATGGACAACACTGATTTTTCGCTCACAACCGGCGGCGCCAACACCGACACCGTAATTTCTGCAAAACAAACTCTTTAACGCTATCTCGTTTATATAATTTTGATTTTATTTGACATTTACTTTGGCGTTCCTGTCAGGCGTGTTCCACATGCAGCACAAACTGTCTGACAAGGCTAGTACTTCAGGAGATAGACTTGTGGCTGGCGCACCCAGCCGTCAGGTAAACCTGGATGCGTGTACTCCAAATGCGCTGCTACCAGGTTGCGCAGCTTTTTTTGTTCTTTTTCTTTTTACAGTGGAGCTGCCAGTAGCATACCTCCTTGATTTTGCATCTGTCCGTGTACGGAAAATGCATAGTACCCCCTAGGAAGCAGTGGTGTATTTTGAAGCATTAAAGTGGAACCCCGGCATCCTCTACGAAGTGGCAGAAGAAATTAGTGCATTAGAGTGGGTGTATGGTAAAGCATTAAAGTGGATTCCCTGGTGCCCTAGATTGTGAATATTTTGAAGCACTTAAGAGCAACCCCTGGCAACCCCCTATGAAGGGGCAGAAATAGGGCATTAGAGTGGGTGTATGGTAAAGCATTAAAGTGGAACCCTTGGCGCCTTCTATTGAGTGGCAGAAGAAAGTAATACATTAGGGTGGGTGTATGTTGAAGCATTAAAGTGGAACCCCTGGCACCCTCTATTGAGTGGCAGAAGAAAGTAGTGGATTAAAGTGTGTATTTTGAAGTATTAAAGTGGGACCCCAGCACTCTTTACGAAGTGGCAGAAGAAAATAGTGCATTAGAGTGGGTGTATGGTAAGGCATAAAGTGGAACCCTTGGCACCCTAGATTTTGCGTATTTTGAAGCATTAAAGTGGAACTCCTCGCACCTTCTATGAGTGGCAAAGAAAGTAGTGCATTAGAGTGGGTATATGTTGAAGCATTAAAGTGGAACCCCTGGTGCCCTCTATTGAGTGGCAGAGAAAGTAGGGCATTAGAGTGGGTTTTGTTGATAGCAACCTCTGGCACCCTCTATGAGTGGCAAAGAAAGTGGTGCATGAGAGTGGGTTTATGTTGAAGCAATAAAGTGGAACCTCTGGCACCCTCTATTGAGTGGCAGAAGAAAGTAGTGCATTAGAGTTGGTGTATGTTGAAGTAATAAAGTGGAACTCCTGGTTCCTTTATGGAGTTGTGGAACAAACTGATGCATTAGAGTTGGGAAAAACCCATCGGTATGCATTTTATATGTGTTTCGCCATGTCAATCGAATCTAGGCACTGTGTTGGCATAGTAGTGTGTGGCATGCATGGGTCGACCGCACATTGTGAGAACGCCCCAGGAGCAGTGTGCTTACAAAGAGTGGTGACGAGAGCAGAAGCAGGAGTTCGACCGTCGGCATCGAGCTAGGCCCGAGGTCCATGAATGCAATGCTCAGTGCAAGCAGTCAGCAACGCAAAAACAACACCGAACAAAATATCGAGAGCGAGGTGCACGGCGGAAACTAGTGGGGCTTTTCACAAAAACATACACTTTTGAAGTCTAACTCTTCTGCGTACAGCAGAAAAAAACGTTATGCTAACAATGTGGTGTCTTCTTAGCTCTGCTAGTCATCGACCTTCATAGAATGGAATGGCTTCAAGTTTTCTTTATTCTGCAATTTCATGTGTGGCATCCATGTCAGACTTGAAGTAGCTTTCCTTGAGTTCCTAATATCTTTCTCTGCATTAAAAGTCAAATGGCCTTTATCGTATTATTGTGGATTCCCTTACTAAAACCACTCATATTGAGTGAATGAGCTTGCAGCTTTTAGCATATGCCTATGAAGTCACCTGAACTTCCCAACTGACAGCTTCTACACACAATGTAAGGCCATTGCATCAACTTATGTAAGGTGAGCTCCACAACATGGTGTCACTCCTGGACATTTACCTTTAGCCCAAGAAGGTCTTTTTCCCTTACTTTGGGTCCTTTTATAGTGTCTTCTATGGAATCGGACAGTTTCCACACTGTCTCACACTTTAGTTCTTTAGAATTAGGCAAGCAACAATGAAACAGCTGCAAGTGGCGGCTTTTGTATTGCCTCAACTCACCATTCAAGATGTCATTTAGCGTGCATTTAGCATGAATCCTGTCATTCTTTGCCGAATGTGAAATACTTTGGAAGCTCTTCTTTATTACTTGATGTCAAAAACCACATGGACGTACAAATTTTCAAACACGTAGTACTAATTATTTTTTGTTTCTTCTTTTATAAAAGTATGCTACTTCTCAATATGAAATTTTAAAAGCATACTTGAAACGGAACATTGCAATTGATTGTGCACTATATATGTATATTTGAATTCTGGTTCTGAAGTCCCAAATGTGTTTTTAAACAAGTGAATTTGAATTTCCTGTTTAGCAGCGGTCTGACTTAACCTTCTTGTCGCTATACTCGCCCACCTGACTTGCACCAAGGTGACAATAAAATTTGTCGTTTGTACATTCATGTACAGTTGTGGTCAACTGAAATATGAGTTGGATAGCGTAAACGAAAACGTGGTCTTTTATTTTGTTCCCACCAGTACATGCAGTGTGATCATGATTTCAGCTTTCACACTTAAGTTGAAGCCTAAACCATCTTTGGCTACCACACAATTAGCAGTCCAAGATAGTACTCTCGAGTTGTCACTCACAAAACCCCTTCTGTTTTGCAATTTCTTGTTTTCGTTTCATTTGACCATGACTGCATCAGTGCTATTGGTGGGAGGCCACACGCAGCTGATAAAACCACCGTTTCACTCGTCTTTGCCCGTGCAGATTGCTCTGGACACATCATACTGGACTGTGTTCAACCACATTGTCATCTGGGGCTCTGTGGCATTCTACCTGGCTATGACGTTGCTCATCAACTCTGACTTTGTGGGTAACCAGTTCCTCGGCTCGCTGCGCATGACACTTGGTTCGGCACAGTTCTGGTTTGTGGCATTCCTCACGGTTGCCGTACTGCTGCTGCCTGTGATCGCATTCCGCTTCTTCTACACGGACGTCTTCCCCACGCTGTCGGACCGCGTGCGGCTCAAGCAGCGGCGGGCGCGGCGGCTACGCCGCGAAGGCGCACCAGAGAGTGGACTGGGTCGTGCCACAAGTGTGCGGCAGGGAAGTCGGCGTCGTTCGGTGCGTTCGGGCTACGCCTTCGCGCACCAGGAAGGCTTTGGCAGACTCATTATGAGCGGCAAGATAATGCGACGTGCGCGCTCTGGTGGCAACTGGAGCAACTCTCTCCACGTCCCTCCCACATTGCCCAACCAGCCAGACGACACGAGGTCCCCGCCTTTGGCGTGAGGAGTGACATAGTGTCGTGTGATGTTTCTGCATTTGTGCTTCACAAGAACATCGGAGTGCTCCGGCAAGCGATGCGCATGCCATCCCATTGACACGGTGTCGATATAGTGCAGCCTGATCTGTGCTTGCGCATCACCGCGGATGCATGCGAGTCGGACAGGGCCTTCATATGATGACCCCAAGACAGCCTCCTCCTGTTTGGGCACTTCCTGGCCGTGCGTGGCGCAAGTGGTGCAGCTGTGCGGTCGTGATTGCGGTGGCGTCGCTGCCGTTATGACTGTGATGAAATTACCGCAGCATGCACTCTGGCTAGCCTACGATGATGATGATGATGATAATGATGGTAGTGGAGGTTCTGTCAGTGGTACATGTGGGCAGCATCCCACTTCACATATTGCGCGAGTGCACACCATTACCGCTTTAGCGCAGGTGGCAACGAGTCTTCTTGCTTCATCACTGTTGTTTCCACTGCTGTGCTGTAAGAGAAACCTACCTCCCTGCCTGTTATATGCTTGTCGCTGTTCATTCTAAACGCGCTGTAATTGACAGGAGAGCTTGAATTTGTCATGTAATGCACCAGACCACTACAAGGTGAGCAGCAAGCTACATTTGACATTATCGCTTTCATTTCTTTTCTGTGCCTCTAAAGCTTGTTGCGTACCGTCGCAATGTTAGCAAAAAATCAAATACTCCCGAGTGCTTTTGGAAACTGGAATTCTAATTTGAACTTCAGTGCTTACATTTTGCCACTGTAGAGGTTGATCAAATGTTTTTGTTTGTGGCTATAGCTTGTACACTTCTGTTTTTTTTTTTTCTCTCTGGCTTTATTTTTTATTTTTTTCACATTGTCTCTTTGTTTACGGACATAATTTTGTACAGGTTCAGATGGCAATATCAAGAGGATATTTTTGAAGAGAGCACACTTGCCAGCATTTTTATAAGGGAACTTGGGGTTTAATGGGGGTTATCCGTAGACTACTACTAGTAATGTGCGCTGATATGTGACGCTTTACTGCCACGATGCTTTGATGATTTTTACTCTGTGCATTTTTGCACTTGACGAGCACCCTTTTTCGTTTTCTTCTGTTTTTTTAATGGATCATTTAATAAGGTGGGAAGGAAAGTTTATCACATTATTTATTTCTTGTTATACATTATACCTTGATGATTTTTTTTCTTTCTGAGCTGTTATATATACATGTGTTTGTCTTTTTGTTTGTTTTTTTTCTGCCCCAATTTTACACTTGCTTATCAGTCAACGTAGCAGCCGGACTGTCTGTGTATGTCTGAAAAGTTCCGTTTTGTGCTGGAATGTCCTGAGTGGTGCTGTCAATTATTCGAGCAGCCAAGTTGTGGGTGCAGGCCTTCTGAAAGTGATGTGATGAATGCGCTGAGTGGTGACGACGATTGTGCTTGAAGGAACAAAGAATTTGCCCAACCATGAATGTCACGAGCTGCATCTATTCTTTCTTGTGAAAGAGTGTGAAGAAGGTGAACTCATTATCATATTAAGGCCTTATGAGAGAGCATTCTTGTTTCTAAAATTATCAGTTACGTACATCTCCTCACTGTATCACCAATTATGCATGGTAACAAGCGACATGCTATTGAGGAGGACACGACAAAAGAGTTGTGTCACGCGTCATTTACCTTCATTTGCCAATGTTGTCATACCACTATACCCGGTGACGTCATACAAACTCGCAAGCTGATAAGGTGGTTGGTGCTGTCGAACTGTGTTGATAGTGCATGTTTTGTTCCCATTTTGTTTATTGTCACAACAACCTTACGTAATGAGTGTGAGCATTAAGAAATGTGTGCAGAGTGTTTGCAAGGCTGACTCTGCCTGGTCGGCCAAGAGAGTTGGGAAGGCTAACTGTGAATGAGTGCTGACTTTGTATGGCTTGTGTTGTATGCAGAAAAGCGAGGCTTCCAGTGTGACCTCTGCTGGGATCTATACGTCATTATTTTCTTCTTTTTCCTATGCAGCCCTTTGTGAAATGGCTTGGCACATCCTTGTAGAGCTGCTGGCACAGGTAGCCAATGCAAAGCAGGCCAATTAAACCCCACTGTACCTGCTTACATTCTTCTTACGGTGCAAAACATAATCACTTGGAGGACACTAGCCTTTAGTAGTGATGATGATGTTGATGATGATGAAGTTGGTATGTGAAGAAAGACATTACAAATGTGCAGAAATTTTTGTACCCTATCCCCAGAGCTTTCTTTTTAGAACATAAGTTGGGTGGAGAACCAGCAAATGCATTTATTGGTCTCTCAGAATATGAGAGGCAAGCACCACAGTTTTCACGAATTCTACCTTAGAAACACAAGAGAATGTTTATGTCGTAAAAACATTTTAAATAAAGTACAAAAATGTAATGCGAATGAGTGTTTCACAGATTACAGTGAAAGTAGGAAAAGTACTGCAAATCAGAGTGCAGGTGGAGTAAATAAAGAAGTATTTAAAAGAAGGAGCAGAATAAATAAAGAGGTTATCATTATGGCTGAACAGGAAATGAGTGCTAGAGTTAATGTGCAGATTTGGGAATTTTGCTGGCATCTCAAACTGTGAATGCAAACGGGACTGTCCCACAAGTGAACGAAGTGCACAGTGTGGGATTAGTAGAGCACAACAAATGCTACCACGTCACAGGCTTAATTCTATATTTTGGTTTTATGTATTAGCATTTAGTGAGAGGTCTCTAGTGAAGAAATGGGCAGTTAAGTTGTATTTTTGTCATTGGGTCTTTGGCATTTCCTAGCTGTGTCCAATTCCAGTGGACAACCTAAAATTTTTACGCCTATTCTGTTTCTCCTGGTGGTGGTTCACCATTTAGTTTGTTCAACGTAATGTACCAACTAGCCCAGCAATGAGTTCTGGCAACCTAAGCGTTGTGCACTTTTACCAATAAAGTTTGGCACTCGTCACACACTGAAAAATTCAAAAAGGCGAGCACAGTTTCAAAATGGAAGACATGCAGCACAGGTTAGCTGCAGCGCATGGATTATGCTTTTACCACGCCGATATTCTTATCAACTGCGAGACATGGCCACAACTCGCCAGCTTGAACTTTTCAGACCCTCCAATATGTTCACTAGTCTGCTGGCTAGATCTCAAAACTGCCGATCATGTGATTACGGTAATGAACAATTTTGTGTACCCTCCAGTCACCGTGCTTGGCAGAAAAAATTCTACCTGTGGCAGCAACAGCGAGAGAATTAAGCCAAGATTTCGATGCTTGACTGGCTGTATTTTATGTGCAGAGAATGTATGCATTGTCCCATTATGTGCATGTCACAACGAATGCACTTGTGCCTGTATTCTTACGCATTCCTTCTGTCCACACTGGACGTCTTCGGAAAGTGGAGCACCATACCATACTCGTACGAAGTGGTCACTGTAGTTTAGTAGTACCCTTCGATGATTCCTGCACACATTTCGTTACTAAAACAATTTCACTACCACGTTTTTGCAATGTCTTTTTGAAGGCGTAGAACTGGTAACACGTCTATCGAGTAACTCTCAATTGCTGAAATCGTCGAGGGGCTCTACTGAACAGCAGCCTCTACTTTAGTAAATTGGCTGTGGCGTCTTATGCTCTGATAAATCAAGGAAGTGCTTGGAAGCGAGGCTCATCTAAAGGTACAGGGTTGCCGTTTCAAAGGTGCTGGAAAGATCACATGCCTCTGTTCTAGCGCGATACATGTGTTACGCACTGAGTAACCATTTACTCCAAGCATACCGTGCTGCCATGATGTACTGTCTCCCGGGATTGAAGCGTGCTGTCTCGCGAGCTCTGTCTACCACCTCTACATTTTCCCAGGCATGCCATAGTGTGCTCTTGGTGTGACTTTTGCATGACGGGTATGTTCGTTAGCCCGAATTTTTCATTGCTCCAGTTGTTCTAATAAGCGACAAAATGTAGTGTTGGCAGGACCCATGGGTTCATTCGGACAATGCAAGCTGTAGTAACTGAAATCTAACTTGTCGAGCAATAATAAGAAAGCATGTTTTGTCCATTCTCTTCTTTGGCTGTTTGAGGATGCCTCTACGAAAAAGATGACCACACGTTTAGCGCTCGTCAAGTATGCCGGGCTCCGCCCTGTTTGACACCAATCGTTATCTTTAGCAGTGCTGTGTTGGGTGTTGGCAGAGAATGTAAGCTCTTCTGGAAAATAGGTTCCAAGCATTTTGCTTAACTCACTCTAGGTCACACTTTGTAGTGGCTTCAAGACGAGCCAAACATTCTTTCCACCTTAATGACTAAGTGCAGCGACTGAGTTTTATGTTGCATGACAGATTGCACCTTGGTTGTCATATAAGAGTCACATTCGAGATTAAGGTATCATTATGTGTGGCATTCATTGCATGAGTGAGAATGTAAATGTTCACTTGTTCCGTTATATCCATGTTCATATTGTCAAGCATAAACTATAAATGTTTTGTGTTGAATGCAGGCAATGCATTAAAGAAGTACAGACACTTTTTTTTTCTATTTTGCTTTGAAGCATTTACAAGTTTGCTCATTCGCAAGCAATATTTGCTAGAATCTGCAGCAATTTTGCAGATTGCATCGTTAAATTGACATCGTAGACTTTCACCCTGCAAGCTTTCGTTAATGCAAGCAGTTGTTGCCTTCTGCGTGTTTAAGTTCAAGATGGACAGGATGCATGTTTGGGATTGTTCAAAATGCAAAACTGTATTTTCTGAGAGAGCCATTCATGGCTTGCAAAGCCTGTAAATGCAGTCTATCAACATTGAATAATGTGGACAAGTCTCACTACATTTTATAGTGCCAACAGGTACCGCTGCTATTTTTATATGGTGTTGGAAGTGGTACCAGAGTCTAATACAATATTTCGGGCACTTCCCTTGATACCGTTCTTTGCAGGCCAGGAGATGTTCATTTGGGCATTAAAAAGTTGTCTGTACTTCTTTAAAAGGAAATGCACACAGCTCTAATCTATAGCATGATTGCCTCTTCCACTGTGGTTGCCTGTGTTAGTGGTTGTTACACCCCCGCCAACAGATGCTGTCCTATCCACGGTGACATAGTAGCCATTACTGTAAACACTGCTGTCGCAACTTGTTGAAAACGAAGAGTGTTTTGGGCATCCTGTTTCATTGCACGTCAGACTCGGCAAGGGCACCTTACAAGGTTGAATGGTGCACCTTGTTGCGTTCTGCCTTGGATATTGGTCTATTTTTCTCGGGGTGGTTATTTTTGAAAATTGTCTCACCAGCTGGTGGGTGTGGACCTCGTTTATGTTTGGGATTAACGAGCAAGCTCTGGAAGAGAATGCCTTTTGTATTTAGAGCTTTGCGAAAGAAGAACACAGACAGGAGTGCAGCATTTCTACAAAGAGCCAGGATAACGCAGATGGTAAGAACACTTCAGAAGACACGCAAAAAGCAGAAGAAAGACAGTAAACATGCCCTATTGTGTGCAGCCTCAAGGAACCTTGCATGGCTTAAACTACCATATCGTGCAAGCCATTCTTGTACAGGCATTGTAGTGTTTGGTTTGGATGCAGTACTCCTGGCTGCTGACTCAGAGGCCTGCAGTGTTTGCAACATGACCTGCTCCTTTACATCCAGCTCATGCTCTTTAATGTCTCTTGTTTTGAAAGGACATTACAGTTAGGTCAGTCATATGCATGAGGAGATGATAGTGGATCTGAGATTACATATCAGATAGCACATTCAGACCCTTCTGCGAAGCAACTGAGGCAAAATCGTCATTGATATCAAAACCTGAGTCTGGGCACAGCTCAAACTAGAGGCGTCAGCAACTTTGTTCTGTCAGCTCTAAAACCATGCAACAGTTGGCTGTTTTGCTGGGAACTAGTTAGCCAAGAATTGCATTGTCAAGGGAACATCCAAAAATTGTGGTCCTCTGAAATTCTGCCAAGTTGGGTAATACAGTGCATAAACTGGAATGAGGCCAGGTATAAACCAATGCATGCTTTCAGCATTAATGTTTTAGTGGAATATTGAGACAGTGAAGGTTCCAGTACTAACTGGTTCGAACACAGTCGCAAACAGTCAAGATTGTTATAGCTGTTTTGCTATTGAGCTAAAGCAAATATATGGTGCAGGTTGCCTCTACTTGGCAAGGCACTCTGCTGCAAGTAGGGTTGGCGAATATTCAGGCACCCTTTTATTCTTTTTGTTGGCCAACTCAAGCATCGGACTTTTTTGCTAAGGATGCAATGCTGGGAAGTGCAGTTTACCTTAGTTATCTGCATGCCATGTTGATGGATGAGCTTTGCAATATTCTATTGGAAGTGAATGTTTTCTTCGCCACCAACTGTTCCATCCTATGTCCTGTCTTTGCAACAATGGAGTGCCTTAGTGAGTGCCGCTAGTAAGAAATGTTCATTGTACCAAGGCCTGCGCTTGTGTGACCTCATTACCCGGTGTGGACTGCCGAGCGGTGAAGCGTTGAGTGGAGTCTGTATCTGTGCTGATGGCTTTGTTGGGCTTGTGCACAACACATCATGGTATTTCTGCAAGTAAACAACACAAGGAAAAGCAAGTTTCTGTATTGTTTTTCTTTTATTTGCACTGACTATAAACATATTAAAACCATTGACTAAAAACATCCTGCACAGCTTGTAGAGAAGTTCTTTACTCTTCTCATGATAGGAATAACAAGAGATGCACTTATTGACATGTTTTAACCCTTTGTCGGTCGTCCTATATTTTTGACATGGTAATATAAAAACCGGCTGTGCTTTATTGATATAAACTAGAAAGAAATAGTATGAAACAAATTTCATCAAAATGAAGCCAGTAGTTTACCGAAAAAAAGTGGGACATATATGTCCCACTGACTCATGAGAGTGTTTTCAAAAAGTGGGAAAACACTGTCCCACTGCCTCATGAAGGCACCATCTCGCGATTGCATCAACGGGAATTTTGGGATGAAACGGCCGAAGCAAGTGGCACAGAGTATCACTTCTAAAGTTGTGAAGAGAAAAATTGTGCGGACCTGATTTGAGCAGGAGAACACCGCCTGCAGTTGCGCCTCTCTTGAGCCTTCAAAGCGCTGTGGTATGTCCCTGTAAAGCTTACTTCACCGCATGCACCAAACACTTTTTTTTGTCCATTTGGCTGTCCTAGCTTTTGCCGTTGAAATTTTCGAGTACAGATGTTATCCCTGAACATGTGGCTACATTTCAAGAGGTATATAATATCCAGAAAAATATTTCCACGCATTAATATCCGCAATTGCGCTGCGCGATTAGCGGGATAGTTTTGAAGGGGATTGTTCCAATGCATTTATTGGCCAAGTTATCTCGCAAATTTACAAAAACACGTGATGACTGGAAGCTAAGATCGTCTCTCTCAAAAACTAGAAAAGGAGAATATTATCCAGCATTTTGATTGGTAGGTTCTATGTATCTCAAAAAGAGGAAAATTCAGAAGCGATCATAAAAAATTGACCGAAATTCAACGCTATTGTAACACTACATCCGCCCTTCGAAAGCGTGGTAAAAAAATTTTTTTTTCGAGATTACGATGACTTAGGTAAGATGTGAGTGACTTAATATTGCGCTAATTGCAACGGGTGATGTGGGAGAAATTTTTTTCTGTAGACGGAAAAGTGGGACGTATGTGTCCCACTGCCGCACAAAGGGTTAATAATAATGATTGATAGGGTTTAATGTCCTAAAACCACAATATTGATTATGAGAGACGCCATAGTGGAGGTCTCTGAAAATTTCGGCCGCCTGGGGTTCTTTAACGTGCACCTAAATCTAAGTACACAGGTCTCAAGCATTTTTGCCGCCATCGAAAATATGGCCGCCGCCGCCGGGATTCTATTGATGTGTTCTGAACAGGCTGAGGAGCGCACTATAATAATCGCACTGTAGCCACTGTGGCTACAAACCACAACCACAAGAGAGAGAAAGCAAAGGAAAGGCAAGGAGGTTAACCAGGGTGCACCCGGTTGGGTACCCTACACGAGGGAAAGGGGGAAGGGGAGCAAAAGAATAGAGAAGGGAAGAAGGAAATAGAGGACAAGTAATACGCTTGCACGCATAGCAGCGTGTACCGCGCATGCCCAGAAGACAGCTCAATATCAGAATGCCACAGCTGTCATGGCAGGTTTCTCATCTTAAAGAGAGATTTCGCTGCATGCAGAATATCGATGGTTCTGATAATTGTAACCTGTGCAATGCTTTTGAGTTGATGAACACCAGGCTCTGCTTTCAAGATCTTGGCTGGCTGTCATTTTGGGAGGCTGCATTGCACTCGTAACTACAACTTGAAAAAAACCAGACATTCAGTGTTAGTGCCATGATTGCCTACTCGAACATGGCCCCATTAAACTGGCTTTTCTTTAATGATATGGCGCAAGCATCAACTTCAGTATAGGGTAGTGTCTAATATCTGACAAGCAAAGAGATCAGCTATACGTAGATCAGCTTCACAACAGCTTTCTGAACACATAATTGTGCAAAGAACACTGATAGTGTGTATCTATATTTAAGTAAACAGTGTAGCAGATATGGTGTTCATGAGGCTCTGTGCACTTGCACTTTTATAGCAATATCTTCTATATCACCTCACTTCTTACTGATATTGGGCACACAATATCGTTAAAAAATTGCAAAGATTTACTTCCACTTGAATGCACTTATTGCTTCTCAGATGAACTGATAATGGTAGCAACATGGGTGAGTCAGTTGATCAATTTTTAAAAGGCAATGAGGGACAAGGCAAATAAGTTTAAAAAATGGGACACAATTGAAAATCTAAAAACTTTTGTTGCATGTTTCTAGTCTCGTTTCACCGTATCAAAGCGTCCAGTTGTGACAGGTTAACTATTTTGTGCAGTCAGTTAAAAAATTCATGCCAATTGAAGTATGGCTTTGGGCATCAAGCAGGTCAAATATGACTTAACACAGTTCCACGCGGTCATCCTCCTTGATAGGAGGGTGGTAATCGCAACTGTGGCGTATAATGGCTACGAGTGTCGCAGCAGTAAATGTCAACTGCCAGAAAGATTGCACCTCTGCAAAGTATAAAATCATTCTTACAAACAGTGAAATTATTAATAAGGAAGCCATTGTATTTTGCCAAGTTTGCTGCTGTCGTGATATATGCGAAGTCCCTCTTTAATGCCTATAAAAGAGTAGCAGCTTGGATATTTCTCTTTCTTGAAGGACCCCTGCCAAAAGGCGATACTCCTTTACTTTGCGTTACCCCATGTGAACGCTTTTCTGGCAGATGACCTCTGACCCAAAGACCCCTGCAGCACCTGCGTCTCAGGCATAGAACTCAGTGATGATAATGACATAACTATTTCGCTGCACCTAATGCTCCTCTTCATTGTTCCTTTAAGTTTCAAATGTTGACCAAATCAGGCAAGTGGCATCAGTCTTTTCTAAGTGCTTGAAGGCTGGTGGATGACGAATCTTTTTCACAATAGTAAGTATTTCCTACATTCCTTGTTTGCTTATGGTGTGCCTGATTTAATTTGATATTCTTTGTTCGTATGTGGTCCATACAGGGAGCAGAAGCAATTGTTGCATGTTTTATTGAATTCAGAACAGCTCGTATAAAAATTCAGTTATGAGGGGTGTGAATGTGCAAGTCAACTCCATTTTGAAGCAAATTAGCCCATTGCAAACCACAATTCCAGCAAATCAAGAGAGCTGCAGCAAAAAGATTGCCTAATTGCTAAGAAAATGAAAGCAGTTTATACTGTGCATCATATACACACTATACAAATACTAACTGTTGATCAAATACAACACAAAATGGTATTTTCTAGCAAAATTTTTAAGCACCATAAAATATGACTTAGTTTTGAGCAATCTTTTGTTTTACAGAGATGTTGTAAAAAGCCTCTATAGTTGCTTGGTCTATCCAAAATTAGCGGAGAACTCATAATGCCTCCCTATGGTCAAAAGCACAGATGGAAACAACTGGCTTAATTATAGCTAATGTGATTGCACCATGCATTGCATTATGCTGCTATTTATTCTCTACACTATTTACTTTTAGATGCCTTCTCAATAGCTTGTTCTTTTATGATTAAGCATTACAGTACGCTGTAGCCCAGCGACTGTAGCAGATCGGAAATCAAAGGAACTATGGAATCCCATTAGCATGCAAAAACCTGTTCATTTTTTTGTGCTAGACAACCATCTCCAGATACAGCAGCCACATTGTGTGAAGTAATAAAGATGTTTATTGGTAAAGTTTTATTGCATGCTTTTATCCAGCTTGACTTGTTAATACTGCATGGGGTGGCATATTCACTGGTGATGAATCTCGGGAATACTTTTGCAAGATTTCGCATGACTATCAGTAGAGGGGCCAGCATCTATGGATAAAAAGGCTTTCGCCACTGCACTCAGATGAAGTCTAGTCAAGAGGAAAAGCAGAGTGCCAAGTATCCGCAAATTTGACCGACCACAAATGCAGCCCCAGTGCATACACCTGTACCCAAGACACACACAACTGCACAATACAGTGCATGTAAAAAGAAGCTTGATTTCTGTCCACTCCCACGCATTTACTCCAATTAATAGGTCAGGCTCACATTGATTTTATTCCTCGGAGCAAAAGTAAACTGATGTTTAACTCATCTTGTTTCACATTTTATAATGTTGGGTCAACTTGAGCAGCAACCATGAGCTGTACAAAAGCCCGACCATGAAAACGCAAACCAGTGGCGGTTTAACTCTACGGTTGGAACGACCAGCCAGCCGAAGCTCGCATGGTAGCGTTAAAAAATCAATCGACCGAACCTTTGTCAGGCGCTTCAGTGCTCTCTGTCTGTTTGAAAGTATTTTTTATACCTGATGAGAATTGTTCGCTTGTGTACTTTCGTTGCTGTGATCCAGTGCTGACGACGCTTTTGAACAAAGAAAGGTCAACAATGTGTGCTGACACTTCATTGCTTTTTTTTTCTTTTTGAGCGGTTGTGGAAGTACTAACCCTACTCAGTGAAAGACTAAATTTCCCTCCTGCCTTTATTTTAGCCACCAATCAGATAACCTCCTCTTGGTTATTTCTACCTGTGTAAAGTCTAACTTGTCTGCTGCGGTGGTGTAGCGGTTACAGTGCTCGGCTGCTGACCTGAACGTCGCGGGTTCAATCCCGGCCACGGCAGGTCATATTTGGATGGAGGACAAAACGCTAGAGGCCCGTGACTGTGCGATGTCAGTGCTTGTTAAAGAACACCAGATGGTCAAAATTTCCGGAGCCCTCCACTACGGCGTCCGTCATAATCATATTGTGGTTTCGGGATGCTTCGACTTACTGGAAGGAGATGACACGACGTCAAGCAAGCGTTCTCTCATGTCACATCGTGACGCATAGCCCCTTGAAGGCGGAGCTTAGCCCAGAGCACTCGAATTAAAAGTTGACGGTGAAAGACAGAGTGGAGGAGGAGGGTAGCTAGTTATTATTCATAGTTCCCTTAATAAAAGGTGTTTCGAATGAATCATGGTGCCAATGATTTGCTCCAGTAATGGTCTTAGCAAAAACGAAATGTCAAAAAACTGTTTCAGGAACGCTTTAAAGTCTTACTTGCCTCTACTGTCCCTATAAAACCCCGATGCTTTCCCTAAACCCCGATGAGTTCTTGAGCCGCATCATTTGTCTCTACCCTGAGCATATTGCCCGAAGAGTACTCAGTGCAGCCAAAAAAATCCAGCCAGCTCCACACTGTGAAAGCCGTCGAAACAGCGAAGCTGATATAGCTGTTATTAAGCGCACTCCAACGAAGACAAACGAGAAAGCAACACAAGCTTTCTCGTTTGTCTTCGTTGGAGTGCGCTTAATAACAGCTATACCATGCATATCAACCAACTAGCCCAAATGTCGATTCTCTTGTAGCGAAGCTGATGCCACCCAGTCTATTGCCTACGTCGGGCGGCTTTTTCCGCGGGGATACGAGCAGTCTTGGCCTCCAGAGCAAACTCCCGAAAAACCGACACCCTCCTGCACACTCCCAAGAGCCCCCCCATTGAAATGCGACCGCTGCGACTCGCAAACAGCTGGGTTCTGAAGCGCTTTCCGCAGCCTCACAATCGCCCCCTCTTGCGCGCCTCTCATTGGTTCCCCCTTTCCACTAAGCTTCACTCTCGTCACGGCGCAGCCCTCCTCCCCTCCTAACAGGCGCTGCGCCGTGCTCCCGACTGGGCGGCAGAAATTAGGCGCCTTTTCCTTCTTCGAACCACAACCACCACCACCCTCCTACCGAGTCTCACACTCGCCACATCCGCAAGGCCTCGTGACCAACGTTAATGTTGACGCCGGCTCAGCCGGCTAACAGCTTCGCTGTCATGTCGTCGACGCTCTCTACTCGAACTGTGAAGGCAGAAGTTGGCCTCCATTATTTCTAACGAAGGCTTTGGAGACTGTAAACAAGTGAACGAGCTTCATGGAGGGTTAACATGTAACATATTCCGCATAACAGGTAAAAGCAAACCGTACGCGATCGTCGGGCCGAGCTGTAGCGCTGTAGCCATGGAGGAAGGAAGTTTTTTCCTTCTTTTATGGCTGTAGCGGACAGTAAACTGTCCAGGTGTATCGCTACCGATGCCAGCGCCCTGCTTAAAGAAGTGTTTCCGTGGCAGAGCTTACAATCATAGAGCTTGTAACCAATAAGAACTTTATTTCATTTATATTTTATTATAGTTACGTTACACTGCGCTGATGGGTTAGTTCCATTGCATGATCGTAAACACCGTTGCAATGCTCTTTCACACTGTAGCGGAACTAGCGAGATCGCTAGAAGGGCATCAAAACCGAAACTGCGTGCCTGAGACCGCGGCTGTATTTGCGTGGGCTTGCTTACAAACACCGCGTGGCCGGGTCACCGAAACTTTGCGAAGTTTCGCTCTCGTTCACGCCGTTTTCAACTTGTACTGCTGAATACTAAGCAACGCCTTTGCAGCATTTTGTCTGCGAAGCGTGGTCTCCGAAGCCCGAACACACTCGTTGCAAAAGTTGTGTTATAATCTCGGCCATGTGACAGGCCGTGTCTAGTCTAGGGTCTCGTTTTGCGCAGGCTGAAGAAGCGGGATTCAGCATGTGGTCGTTGAGGAAAGCACGCTCGTTCGCGGGTGATCCTCGCGTTGAAAAACTTGTGTCAGTGGACGCGGTCCATGTCTGAGGTCCGGGTGCGGTTTGCGCCCAGCCCTACCGGCGAGATGCACTTGGGAAGCCTTCGCACTGCTCTCTACAACTACCTCTTCGCCAGAAAGTACGGCGGCAAGTTTCTCCTCAGGATCGAGGACACGGATCAGGTGATTGTCAATGCCTGGTGCCACACCTTGTCGGTGTTAGAAACGCACTGTACGCTTTCCAGATAGTAGTGGTTCGAGGAGAGGAAAGACGTTTATTTCTGCAACTGGGAATCGAACCCAGTACCTCCTGCATTGGAGGCGGATGAAGAAGAACCAGTCGCCTTTAGTACGGCCTATTTGCATTCTCTCTCGCACTTTCACGTAGTATACTCATGAAAAGTGAATGGTGCAACGATTTAGCACAGGCAACAACCGTTGTTCACGATGTTTGATCGCATAAAGACTCTGGAAAACAAACTTAATATAATTATCAAAGAATTAATCATTGCACGATCGGGTCTCAAATGTCTAGACAAGTAGAACCGAGGAAAATCTTTTTCTCTAAAGTTAACGTCTTTCATGAACTCTGCAACTAGACAGGGCCATATGTTCTATAGAGTGCCTAATCAAAGCTATTTCACCACATTTCTTAGCAGTGAATATGAAAATATAACAAGAAGGACGTTTGCCAATTAAATGTGATGGTGTATCAATGAAACACATTCATGTGCTGTTCTCGTACTCCTGTGGAGTAATGCTCAGTATACGATTGTGCGGAGAATTGTTGAGAAGGTAAGTTTGCCTTAATATTTGACAAATAAATGTATAATTATGTGCCATGAATTAAACTTTAGTGATCGAGTGTGCAGAAAAACAAAAGTGGCTTTAAGAATGGACCAGTAAGTGAATTTGATAAAATCTGGTCCATGTAGAACATTGAGCATCTCTCAAAGGAAGTACATAGCCCACATGTTTTAGCATATATAAATGCCAGCTGCCGAGCATCTCTCAAAGGGGGTACATAGCCCACATGTTTTAGCATATATGAATGCCAGCTGCCCTGTATGGTGTTAGGTGGCTTGGGGGAATATTATGTATTGTCACATGAAAAACATGAAGCCAGTCATTATTGAATATCAGGTTGAATTGTCGTAGCTTGTACTCATGAGTGAGTTATATTGTGCCGAGTATGTCAGCTTTACAATTTCACTATTATTGTCATTGTTCCTTATTAGCTACTATTATGGCATTTGGTTCTTGTTTCTACAGATAATGTTGTCAGAATGTAAATTCATCTGATCACACTATTGCAGTCAATCCAGTTATAACGAATGCAAGGATAGCAAATTGTTCCCTAAACAAACATGTAAAACTTTGTACAAGAAGTAAATCATAATCTTTGCTTGCAAGCTCCAGGGATAAATTAGCCCACCTCACCTGCATTGATTGATTGACATTAATGCTCATCCGAAATAGATTCCATAAAACAATTTGGGTGTTAAATATATTGGATTCAGAGCACCTACAAAAAATCCTCAGTGGCTCCCCCCCACACTCACTTTCACGTGTGTTTCCAGAGCACGTGTTTTCTCTTTTAATTTTTCTGATCATGGCACTTAGTGTTTTGACAGCAGGTTTGTAGGCAGCCGTGGTAACCAGCTGATGGGCAATATGACACACTAGCTAGTAGAGGGCTAGATTCTATCAGTTTATAAGTTTACTTTACATAATAAGCTGCTTAGAAAGTTAGCCATATTGTAATTGTCCTCTGAAAATTCGTAAGAAGTGCGGAGAAAACTTCTCAAGTATGGTCTATCATGATGCTGCGCGATGCAGATCGACAGAAAACTGTACACACAGAATTCATTACAGTATGGAATGCAGTGGCTCTTCTGCTCTCTATGGATGGCCTTTTCAGTCATTGTTTCTCTACATTGACATGTAAATTGTTTTTCTTTTTCTGGTCAGTAGTGGCATGGAGAATACTGTGAATATAGCACCATATCTGAGCAGCACATTGTAATAATTGACACCATGTGCCATATTTTTAAATCCAGTAATATCATGCACTTGCATTTTAGCCATGTTTGACGAGCCCGACAAATTGCTATTCTCCAATGTTTCCAAATACTGTATGTTTTCTTTCCCACATAACAATGCCTGAACACTGCTATATGCTTGTGCACCATTTTACAAAGTCTCTCTGCGGAACCTAAAGCTATATGGATGGGATAATATTCGGAATGAATTACTATCTGTACATGACTGTTTTTTGTGCAACATACACACGGACAAGAAGAAATAGACACCACGGGCGCACACCTAGTCACACCTTGTCCTGGTGTGTGTCCATACACACCTTGTCCTGGTAACACCTTGTCCATGTGTTGTCTATACACACCTTGTCCGTGTGTATGTTACACAAAAAACAGTCATGAATCAGTACCAACTCGCCCAACCGTCAGTACTCTTGCTACTATCTGTAATTGGGAGGACATGCCAGCTATAGCGTAAGTACTAATGCTATAGGCTGTGCGTACTTTTTAGAATTATGCACCACACTTCTCTAAAAAGTGGAATTTTTTCTGTCAGCAAACTACAGTTTGTGATATACAGAGACAGCTTGAGTTTTTTCACTTCTTTCATTGTTCTTCCTACTGCGTAGGCTTTCAAGAAGGTGCCGTTTTTATACTGCACGTGTTGAGTTGCAGCTGCTGAGGATTGGTGCTCATCCATAAACACCTGAGCCATTTTAGCAGCCTTGTTGCATTTGCAGTCTCGGGTGGTTCCTGGAGCAGCAGAGAGGATTGTAGACACGCTGCGCTGGGCTGGCCTTTGTCCTGACGAAGGACCTGGTCTGGGTGGCAGTGTAGGCCCCTATGTGCAGGTGAGCTCTTCCATACAACACCACAGACATGTTGCGTGTCATTTGCACTACTCTGCAGCAGCCAGATAAATTAGCATAGGTGTTGTTAGAGCCATTAAATGAGTTCTGTGCACTAGAGAGACCATGTAAGTACTTCAGCAGTTTCCTTTTGTAAAATGAAGTCATTCTGGTAAACGTAAGTACGATCACATTTCTCGTGGCGAATTTCACTGGGAGATCCGGAGCGGCTGCCAGAATCCTGGAGCGAGCACTCGGATTGCACGTAGCTGATGATCTTCAGGCGTGCGCACAGCAGGTCAGGGAACATTTCTTTGAACATCATTTCATAGACCATGTACAGTTTCTCGTCATTGCTGCTGCTACTACTGTCAGAACTTGTGCTCTCGCTATCGCTCGGAGCAAGAAGCAAACCAACAGCTCGTGCAGCAGTCAAACGACGCCATTTTAGGAATTTAGACAAGTGCAAAGGGTGATCACACACTGCCTCAAAAAACACTAAAGACAACCTGACTGCACCAGAAATGACAGCACTGCGTTGCTGGAGTTCCGGCGAAATCCGCCTCTGCGAGACGGAGCAACGCGGAACGTTTCGTCGCGAAGTGGTTTGCTCCGAATCTGCCACTGGAAAGAGCGAACTTGCTCCGAGTCAACCAGTGGAATACAGATTCGTGGCCACGGAGCAAGAAAACTTGCTCCAGCTCGACCAGTGGAATTCGCCATCAGGTGTGAATTTGCATGCTTGTAAACTCTGCCGACAACGTAATACAATGCCTAGTTTGTGCAAATTACAGCATTGTATGGTTTTTCGCTCATGAGAGTAGTTTACAGTTAATATTTGTTGTATTTTTCCAGTCTCAAAGGTTAAAATTCTACCAAGAGCATGCACACAGGCTCCTTGAGGTGAGCATGCTTCCTTTTTCACCTTTTGCGTGATTAATGAAGAAACAAATACTAATCATAAATGCCACTAAATTATGAATTATAATGAACACTGGAAACAACTAAACAGGCTTGATAAAGAGTTTTGCTCATGCCTTCACATAGTTGGCTTTGAACTGCCAATGTATGTGCGCTTTGGAAGTTCAGAATGGCACACTTGGATGTTTTTCTGAGATACTGCTATTAATTCCGTCTTTCTTTGTATATGTATATGCATTCATAAATAAATGATAAATTTTGCGTACGTTTACATCTAACTATTCACAAACTATAATTACTTGTGTTTTTGTAACTACGACTTTTTTGTCAGTATATGTTACTGCCTGGCCCACAAAAGAAGATGCAAAGGTAACGAAAGCAAACCTGTTGGTGCAGCTCTCGTCAGCATTGCTGTCACGTTGCATCACTAATCGAGCGCTCTAAAACCGGAGAGCAGCAGAAAAACTGATTCAGTGAATTCTGTTGGCCACAGTAAAACACTATGTGCCCACTGTGTCCCTGAACACCAAAGAAACATTTTCACTAAAATATGCGCTGCGGTAAAAAAATAGCTTTACACGGTGAGCACATTCCAGTCATATTCACTACATAGTGAGGACATTTCCCAGTGTTCTAGTATCTCAAACCTTTGTAACCTCAGTAATGCACGAAGTAATCTGTGTACCATTGTGACATGCCTGTAGGAAAGGCATTTCTCACACTCAGTTAGGCCACTGATACCGTCTCCTGCGTGATTTTATTTCAAAGCAGTGATTGAGCCAGGAGCTCGTCTTGTTGTCTTTGGCGTAACTTTCTTTAACAGTGCCGTGTCTCTGAGTGGCAGCATTTTTCATTATGCTTTCTTCATAAAAATGTGCATAGCTAATGCAGTTTCCACATGCTCTATTTCCCCACCACGAAATGTCACACCACCACTCCACGGGAACATAACTTTTCGACCAAGCCTTTCTTTAAATGTCGCACTCATGACGGACACTGTAGCACCAGTATCCACTAACGCAGTTGCAGGTACACTGTCGATGAACACACACACTTTGTTCTTCACCATCATAACAGGAAGAGGAGTAGTTCGCAGAGACGGAGACTGGCCGGCGACCTTACCTCCATCGGCCGCGCCGGCTAGTTTCCCGAAGGTGGTGGTGGCGTAGAACGTCGCCGCGACGACGGTGACGGTGAACGGCGTTGGCGACTGGCTGGTGGCGTCAGGCTGCGGTCTGATGCTGGCGAGTCACTCCTCCTGTTGTAATGACGGAAAGAATTCATGGGTGGCGAGCCTGTGGTGCTTGATGCACGAGGTCCCGTCGGCCAATGGTCATCGTGAACGCCATCTCCAAAGTTAGGCCAAGGCGATGGTGGGCCGTATCTAGTCTGGCGGCGCCGGCGGCGAAAACGAGAGATGTGTCCTATCGCACCACAGCTGTAGCAGACAGGCGACGGGCGACCGAAGTTGTAGGCTTCAGTATAAGCCCTGGGACGCTGCAGTAGTAAACACGGTCTTCTGAGTGCCGATTCATAGTCGTATCCCTGCGGGTGCGTTGGTCGTGCGTCATGTCATCGGGAAAGGTACGTCGGTGCTGTCGCAGCTGATCGACTCTGCAGTCTGCAACGCCTGACATGGCCGACAGTGAGGAGACAGTCGTTGCAGGTTCGTGAGGTTGGTTAAAGGCATTAAAAGCGCAACCAACCTGTTCGGTGTTCACTGATTTGTTGTGCCGTTCGAGTTCTTCGCGGACAATTTGCCTCACAGTTGCAGCGAGGTCAAACTGGAAATTGTAGGTCTCCTCAACGCTTGCAACCGTTGCAACATTTGGCAACCTACCGAACTTCGGCGCGATACGGCGTAGCTTCAGGGTCTCAAATGTGCGACAATGCTTAATGACGTCAGCGACCGAAGCGAGACCCTCCTTGCCAATTAAGTAGTTGTACACGTCCTCGGCAATTCCTTTCAGAAGGTGCCCAACTTTGTCCTCTTCGGACATTCGAGGATTTACCGTCTTGCACAACTTGAGGATCGTCTCTATGTACATAGTACAAGTCTCACCTGGCACTTGAGCACGCTGAAGCAGTGTCTGCTCTGCCCGCTTTCTTTTCGTGGTGGAATCTCCGAAGCACTCTGTTATTTCAGTAGCGAAGCGATCCCAGGATGTTAGTGATTCTTCGTGGTTTTCGAACCACACGAGCGCAGTGTCCCTCAGGAAGAGAGCGACATGCTCTAGCTGAGCCGCGGGATTCCAGTCGTTGCACTTGCTCACACGCTTGTAATGGGTGAGCCATTCCTCCACGTCCTCGCCGGGTTTTCCTGAGAAAGGGCGTGGCTCCATCTGATGCATCCAGGCACCGGCTGTCCTTGCCGGAGGAGCTGAAGATGACTGTTGCTCGCCGTTGTTGGACATCATGATCTCCGGTAGCGTTGGGGGCAGTCAAGCGAGGCGTCGGCTTCGGCGTAGACCCAGCGGCAGCGGCTCTGTTGTCTTGGTCGAATTACCCCGCACCTCCACCACAAAACTGTTACGGTTAAGGCTCAAGTATGTTTATTTACAGTACGAGGTTGACGGTGGGATGGTGGCGGTGTCGGTAGACTACACCAGCTCACGTCTTCTGCCTCTTCTTCTTCCTCGGCTCATACCCGTTGCAATATGTTGGTGCCTTCCATTACATATGTCTTAAATGGCTGAGCACTGGCTGAGTTCAAATAGCTGCATGTTTTCACAGCAGATGAACCTCTTCAAACTCTTCATAACAGCATACTGCTGGACATGTTCCTGTAACACTGTCCATGCGCACTCGTTGTGTTTGGGCAACACCACATAGTGCTTTATGCTTGTATTAGATGTGTGTATGGACATGGGGCTTATGATTGTGAACTGTTATTAAACCTAATCAAGTGCCTTTGTGATGTCACAGGGTTATGCATACCTCAGAATTTGATATGAGATTTTCTTTTAAAAATTTTTTCCTTACAGCCATTGGCTCCAACCAAGTGATTAATTCCTATAAGAAAAACTGCCTTCCAGGCATCAGGGGCAACTTTACTCACAATTTAGTACTCTTAGTGAAGGTTCAAATTGGTGACATGTTTATCCAACGCTCCTCTGTTATGACTGGTGTGATAACTACGATGAACGTGTGTTGTAGACTGGCCATGCCTACCGGTGTTACTGCTCAGAGGCTCGGCTGGAAATCCTTCGGAAGAATGCCTTACGAAACCAGGAGATGCCTCGTTATGACAACCGGTGTCGTTCGCTGGAAAAGAGCCCACCAGGAAATCAGCCATATGTGATTCGTCTCAAGGTGGGAGTTTGTTGGGTCTTTAGTTGTAGTATTTCTCTATCTGTGTCTTTACCACACTCATACGTAACTAGTGCCTAGTTCTTGGAAAGAAAAAAAAAATTGTGGAAGAACATTGTGTGTTGTAGATCCCATCCAGTGATTGTCTACACGACTTACACAATGTGCTATCTTACTGCTTGGAAAGGGCGTTATTTACTGCACATTGTGTATGTTCTAAATTAACTTTGTGTGTGTCCTGAAGAAGCAACCTTTATTAAAGAAAAGCTCATGGTGGTTTTTTAAAACACAGCTTTTTATAGAGGTTATTGCACTGTAGAACACTTTCATAACTTATTGCGGCAGCTTTTGCTCGCTAACTAAAAATAATTCTAGTTTCTTATGGTCATTGGTATTTGAAAAACTGTTTGCATTGTACCTCATCACAGCACTAATTTTAATAATGAACTTAGTAGTAATTATGAGTTATGAAAATGTTCAGCATCATCATGTCAGTTAATGCCCTTGCATTTCTTGGGAGAGCATTTCCCATTCACAATTTCTAAAAGAAGTCTTAATTTAAGTTCATTATAAAACAAAGTACCTTCTTAATTGTTTCATTTTCTGGTCAATTACATTCAAATATTGATTGCTAGTTCCCGGTTCCACTTCTTTTATGGCTGAGGCACATTATGTTCTGATTGGCATGCAGCTGACAGAAGGAAATGTGACATTTCACGACGGCGTTCATGGGCCAGTAACCCTCAACTTGTCTCTAACGGAAGGAGATCCCGTGAGTAATGACTTTACGCCTGCACATATGCGTATTTTCTGTGTGCAGCATCTGATGGTTGAAAAAAAAAATTTTTTTTAATAGTTCAAAAGTTTGTACTGCTCACCAACTTGCACAAATTTCTCTTTTTGAGGCACCTTTGTACACTTCTGGAGCCTCTACTACGGCGTGCCTTATAACATTATCGTGGTTTTAGCACGTAAGATCCCACATATTATGAGCATTAAAACTTACTTTTTTTACTTGCCTGGAGAAATTGGTTTCTAGCATCTGGCACCAGCTCTGCATTACCGCCTCCTGCTACCTGTGTAGTCTGACTGTGCGAGGCATTAACTCCAGATAATCTTGCCACCATTCTTAGGACTGAGGTACCATGTGTAAACCACTTTTACTGCAACAGCAGTAAGGCAACTAAAATGAGAGATGGTTTTGTTCTGTTCATATCTCTTTTATTTATGCCACAGCATGCACTTGGATCAGTTTGCATGGGGCTGTAGGAGTATTGCAAAAGAAGGTTGTGAGTGTTGTGAGAAATTTGGGAAAGTTACTGCTGCTACAATAAAGAAATTGAGTCTGGGAAAATTGCTGATTTGTTGGCTTTCTTGGTACCACTTTTGCACTGTCCCTAAATTTTGACGTTATTTACATGCAGATGAGTGTGAATTTTGTTTCAGGTGATCCTGAAAAGTGATGGTTTCCCAACATACCATCTGGCATGTGTGGTGGATGACCGTCTGATGAAGGTGACCGATGTGCTGCGAGGTGTCGAATGGCAGGTTTCAACACCAAAGCACCTGATGCTGTACAGTGCTCTTGGCTGGGAGCCACCCCGTTTCTGGCACCTGCCTCTGCTACTTAACAAGTGCGTTCACCAGGCTGCATCATAAGTTGGTAGCTGGTAGATGTGGCTATAACTAGCAGCAAACGATTCCCACGCGATTCTGCAGTCTTAAGAGAGAGGCATGGTCTTCTCGTCTACCTCAGACCCACGTGGATGCCTTGGATGTAATGGTTTTACCTGAAACTGATACTATACTGAGTAAAAAACATTTTAGAGGTTTTGTTTCGTTTGACAGTTACTGTACACTTATCACTTTTATGAAAAGAAACACTTGTGTTTGAATTTCACACCCAGTAATTGTGCCACTACCATATTGTGTCTGAGTGACAGCACGTTAGGTAAGAAGCATGACTCATACAGGACCAGCTCATTTCCAAGCAGTAGGTTTGCAACATGGGAAAAGTTGCTGCATAAAAAATTTTCTACTAAGTGCCAAGTTGCATGTTTGCTAGTGCATCCTTCAAATTTTTCTTCGGAAGATTTGCTCTAAATTTAAGACTTGCAAAGCTGACAATACAAAGAACAGGGTGTCTTGCTGCATGAAATGTCCAACAACATTATTTTAAGCACACCTTCCAGCACAGTGGCATGGCTCTAACTCTAACATATCTTTACTGAGGTTAGCAATGATACCAAGTATAGTTCGTACACTGAATATGCTATCATGAAGTACTTCCTTTATTTTGATACCTCAGCATGAGATCAAGGCAATTATTGGCTTAAACACAAATTTGGTGTTCCCCTTTGTTTAGGTGCACTCTGCGCTTGTTTCTTTTGCTGTTATTGACAAAGAAATGTGTTCGTTGTTGTAAAAAAAAATTATAAAACTTGGAAAGCAATGTGCAAAATTTGTCAGTGCACTTCGCCATGCGTCTGGTTTGATGTAAGCAAGAAATCAAGATTGGGAATTTCACACACCCAGTGGAAAAAAATTTGTGAGTGTGCAAATTGGCATTACCGCTCTGGTCACCCTCTTTTCCGACCACCCAGCATGTGGTGCTCAACTTCGCTTGCATTAAGAGATCCATCTTGGTGTGTGAGAAAGCCTGCTTACAGAATTTCAAATGTGTTTTGAAACTATGGCATGCCTATGCTACAGCTCGTCATGCTGATGAAGCAACTATGTATGTATCTGACAAATTCTTTGAAGGAAATGTATGTGCAGAGTATGTACAGTAGGACAGACTGTTGGGCTAGTTGGTCTTGCATTTTAACAAAGTGAAATCAGCGCAAACGAAGACGGACACAAAAACGAGGCAAACAAGGACAGGACAAGCAACTGACCTTGTCTGCCTGGTCTTTGTGTTCGTCTTTATTTACGCTAATTTCACTTTATTAAAATGCAGAGTGTGTACTTTTGGTTGAAATTTGCATATCTGCCAACAAATTTTCTTACAGATTGCTGGCAGTATCTTACTACTAGGTCATTCTGTTTTTTCTATGCTAAAGGGACAGGACAAAATTTGAGCCAGGGAACAGTGAAAGTGCGACAAGAAAGACAAAGTGAACTGAAGAAAACATATTTTGACCTCAGCGTCCACGATTTGAAATGAAAGTATGTGATGCTGCTCTCTGGTGTCATGCTGTGTAGTAAAGTACGAGCAGGCTTTCTTGCCGGTGAAATAATTCCAGCTGATATTGTGCAGGGATGGCACCAAACTTTCCAAGCGTCGAGATGACATACGTGTGGAAAAACTGAGAGTAAGTTGCACTTTTTCCATCCAACATGAAGCGCTCTTTGCTTTCCGATGAATGCTTGTTCATTTGTGGGAGCTTTGGTGTTCTCTTGTAGCTTGGAAAGTGCTACTGCTGTGCAAAAGAGGTTTTGTAACTTGCAAAATGTCAAAAACGGATCATCCTAACAACTATGATAAATAGCTTGTTTATACTGTATTTTCCTAGTCACATTCATAGTACCTGCATGAAAATAAGCTCACGGGCTTATAATTTTTTTTTTGCACTATATCTCACTGCTCGCTGTGTCACCTGGGAACATACTTGGATTCTGCAGCTACGCAGAAAGATTTGGAAGGGTGCTGAAGCCTTGAATTTTGGCGATGCACATTGCAAAAGCTAGGCAATTAACATTTATTCCCATACAGTGTGCTTGCATAATCCTTGTAAGGCGTGCCAGCTGCCACAAAAGTATATTGTCATTGCTGACAAAATGCTTGCACTGAAGGTTCACAGTAGCACTTCCAATGGTAATGTCACGGGTATGGAAATGCTACTCCGGCATTAAATAATAAATACTCCCCGTAACAATATAGCTGGACATTTACCTAGCGTGCTTGCTGTGCTGCTAGAAATAGAGTGCAGGCTTTTGCTCAAATGTGTGGGTTCAATGGGACATGCCTATTATTGATATTGGCCTGCAGTTATCGTGATCGTATGTGCTTTGTATGTTTCACCTGTTCATGTAGAATGTTCAAATCTGTCGAGGCATTTTTAGATTTCTGATGGATTTTGATGATACTTGCCGAGTTTTTGTATATTTGTGTGCTGGTTTCAAATATGCATTTATTTTTCTAGTACAATGAGTAGTTTTTAAAATATAAAACATCCCATGTTCTTTTGGGGAATGAGACTTTTCTAAACTGAGAGAGTTACCAAGTAAACCAGCATATCACAATAATCCGGAATGAGCACTGAATATAGTAAAACAAGTACAGATGTTCTAAGACCACCTGAACAAAGGTCATGGTATAGTGAACATTCATGAGTGAAATCCCAGCTTGACATTGACTCATTCGCAAATGCTCAACATACCCTATTTTTTGTTCAAATTGGTTTAGAACATTCCATTCTTGTTTTACTACAAACAGTTCTCACTCCAGATTATTCTAAGAAGCTGGTTTATTTTGTAACTGTCTGAGTTTAGGAAAAGTCTTGTTCCCCAAAAGCACATGGAATGTTCAGTATTTTAAAAATTACATGCTGTACTAGAACAATAATTGCATATTTGAAATGAGCACACAAATATATATAAATTCAGCAAGTTTCATCAAAATCAGTCAGGAATTAAAAATGTTTTAAAGAGCAGGGTTTCCTCTTAGATGTATGCGTCAGTATTAAGCCGATGATGCTTTCACTTCAGGAGCAAGGCTTTTCACCTGAAGCTGTGCTCAACTTGCTCGTGTTGGCAGGAGGCGGGTTCGGCAAGCAACATAAGGACCAGTTCTTTCAGCTCCCCGAAATGGTCGACAAGGTGGGCGGTGCATTTTTCGGCTAATAATCATGGAGGTCTCAACGCTCACACGACCTCTTGAATTTATAGACGCTGCACCTTGCCACTCTGCGCAGTTTTCACCCGATGACTTGAAGGCAGGCTCGTGCCGTCTGGACACAGAGCGGCTGCAGTCCCTGAACAAGCTGCACCTGCACTCGTGCCTTGGCTCAGAGGACGGTACGCGGATGCTCGTTAGGCAGTTGCAACAACTTCTCGCTGAGCAGCAAGGCTCTACAGTCAGCGCCTCCTTCTCCGAACAAGACATCATCCATGTTCTACACCAAACTAAGGTATCTTCTAGCTATTCCTGAGCCTTGGCTTAACAAATATAAATATTACAGCATGAGTTTTTTTTTTTTTCATGCTGTCACAATTATGACACTATGCCTGACCAACTAGCTCAAGCAAGAGCCCTGCTCAGGCTTGGTTTTTTCGTAGCACAGCAAACTATGTCAGAACATGCAAGTACACGGCTCAATTTCTGTGCTGCGCCACCTGCAGGGAATACTGAAGGCACACTGCATAGTCGTAGTACTGTATGCTGTACTGATGCTATGTCATCCAATATTGTGCCAAATGTTGCTTAGTTTTGTGCAAGAATTCTCACACACATATCAATTGCAAATGTTGCCTGCTTTTTGCACCTGTGCACTGTGTCAGCACTACCTTTAGTGGTGGTAATGCAGGGCACCTTAACAGTGTGAAATTTGTGAATTTGTATGTTTGCATGCATTTGCATGTACAATCTTCTTTGTATCTAAGGGCAGTATGATATTATATGCCTTAGCTTGCCTGTACAGGCAAGAGAGAGAGAGAAATAAATGAAAAAGAAGAGGCAGGCAATGTGTACCAACAAAGAATGCTATGTGATTTGAGAGTTTGCAGGATCTCAAAAAAGGCTAAGGTAATCATGAGTAATCTGTAGATTGGGCAAAGTTCCAATGGCTTTCAGAGTATAACACAAGGAAAGCAAGCCCAATGCAGCACTTAGCAGTTTCCTGACTGCAGTAGCCTGTCATCGTTTATCTTGTTTAGGTGCATGCTAGAGGGCAATCCTATATCAGTTTAGAATGAGTCTATATCAATGTTGCTGTAGCAGGTTGATTATTCAAAGATCATATGGAAGCGGTGCCCTGGTTTCTCTGTGACCACAGTCTCCAGGTACTATTTCTTTTTCTTTTTTCTTAACCTTCATTATTGGCACCCCCCTCACCCTAGATGATGCTTATAGCAGTGGTACCCATTGACAAAAAAAAGAACTCAGTTTTTTTTTTTAATAGCAGCTTCGAACAACTGTTGGGGCAACTCACAATAGTAATGGGTGTTATACAGAGCCTCTGTACTGTGTGTGTTAGCTTTAGCCTAAGCTGACTGTCTGCAGGAGCGGATCGACAGTTTGCATGACCTGCTTTCTCCAGAGATGGCATTCATCTGGTCTGACCCCGTTCTCAGTGGACTAAACCAGCAGAAACCTGAACTTGGTAAGTGCACCTCTTTATGGTCAAAGACTTTTTCCCTTGTTCGTTTTTCTTGTTTTCAACCTTAATTCTCGTAGGCTTTCATATATTTTCGTACCATATTCACCTTTAGCACATTGAGCATATTTGCAAGACTGTGAATTGCTGTATCATTTGTGATTAAATGCCTAAAACATCCGTTTACTTTCCCACTGGCAAGCTGAGCATCTTATCTACCCAAGCTTCAGTTTAGGATGTGGCTGCAGAAATTATGCAATATGCAATAGAGCTTTTATCTCCAATTACCAATGGGGTCTCACTGTCTGCTTATTGTTAGTGTGAAGAGGTTTATTGATTGTTCAAGGACGTTACGGTCGCTAGCGTCAAGGCAGCATGAAGAACCGTCCAGAGGCACAGCAGCGATCTGAAAACACGAGCCGCGAGCCGCGTTGGCGATGCTGCTGGATGAAGGCGCATCTTCTTCTTCACATTAGGTTTTTTGGCTAACATTTTGTGTAGAATGTACATTAAAGATAGGTCAGAACTCTTAAAAAACATTGTTGCCATGTGTAAAAGCCCCCCAATGCAAGTGCAACCTGCCATTTTTTCAACTATAGCAGCAGCCTTTAATGCAGGTTGCCATTTTATGCTTTGTTTTTCAAAGTGGTTCGCATTTTCATAGTTTTTATTTCCTAAAGTTCAGGTTCTCCTAGAGCATCAAAGTGAGATTGCCTTTTTTTTTTTTGGCATTTGATGCTTGATGCTGCAGTGAGTTGCATATTACTTGATAGCTGAGCACTTGTGGAGGCACTGTCTGCACTCGGGTTTTCCCATAAGCCGAACACGCTTTGATGACATTCAGGACAATAGGACCATTAAATATCCTTTGTCAGCACATAGCTGGCACAACATTCTGATCCTGAGTTTCTGGTCTTCAAATATGTCAGCTAACTCTCACTAGTCAATCTGATTAACTAAATGAACTGAATTTATTGGATGGGTTTGCAGCCAGTTGATACAGCAAGCATCACTTAGTTCGAAGGCCATAGTCCTCAACTGGTTGCAACAACCTAAAGTTGGCTGCCTTAGTTTGTTCATTTATTTTCTGTTGTCAGCAACTGGTCAGTCATCTCAAGCTGCACGTACAAAGTTAAGAACAGCGCAAATATAAGAGTTTTGTACAGTAAAAAATATCATACAACTTTCGCTATGCTTGTGGTCAGTGACCCCAAGAAAATGGGTCTTGGCACTGGGACTTTTCATGCATGTTTCCCCGTGGCACGTTATAACTAGAGCTGTGCAAATAGGAAAATTTTGGGTGCGAAGCAGATTTGAATATTTAAGTGTGAGTGCAAATCGAATATTTTTCGAATATTTCTCAAATATTTCTAAAATATTTTTCGATTACTTCGACGTGAAATTGCACAGAAAAAATTGGAGAGGATTCCTAAGCATATTCTTATGAGATAGCAACATGAAAGTGTTTCTTTTCACTAGGTTGATTAAGCGCTGGTGGGTTGGTGTTTCATAGTTGTCTCATTGAGAATGAGGCAATGCAGAGGCTGAATTGTATTTATATGTACATGATTTGATGCAACCAAAGTGTTGCCGACAATACTTTACACGGGAAAGGCAAAGATGCTATTTCCTCCGCCTCTCCTCCTCTTTCAACTTCTGTGGAACCCCAACTGATGTGGCGGACAAGGGTGTGCCCCCTTCAAGTCCGGAGTTCCAAATCTGCCTCGTAGACGTCAATTTGAAATTTTGGATGCTACAAATATTCGGCGTCCAATTTTTCGGACTTCACACCCAAATTTCAGGTCCAAAACAGCCATAATTGAGCTCCCACTTCTGCCACATCTATCATCTCCATGTTGGAATCAGCGTTTTCTTGAGTCAATACATTTCCGACCGTAGCGGAGCCTGAAAGGCAGCTTTGCCGCAATACAAGAATGTGATGAGGTGAAGCATATTGAAAATCTGAAGAGGCCATTTCCAATCTGACGTTGACTGTATTTGTCTTTGGGAAGTTCGAATAGTTCGAACAGTAAAATTCCAGTGCGAATTCGAATTGAATAGCAAACACTATTCGAAAAGTATTCGAAAATTTCGAATATTCGCACACCCCTAGTTATAACACATTAATATAAGCAATGAAGAATTCATGAACACAAGGTTTCGCTGGAGCCGATGTTTTGACAAGCAGACCTGTCTTCTTCAAGCCTTGTTGAAGACAAGCCCGCTTGTCAAAACGTCGGTTTCAGTGACATCCCTTGCTCACGAATTCTTCATCTCTTCAAGCTTCCATTTTCCCCAGAACTTTTGCCTAATAGAAGTAATGTTACTCAATCTGCGAACAATACTGTTCTCCCTCCTTTTGCAGTTGCAGCGGTTCACCACTTGTGCAGCCAACTGGAAAACCTAGACAGCAGCCAGTACAATAGCGACTTCTTGAGCCAGCTTCTGAGGTCATTGGCATCTGAGGCTGGGCTCAAGTACAGCGACTTCATGCGCCATATGCGACTGCTGCTCAGTGGGCTCAAGGTACGCTGCTACATCCTTGACTTGTAGCATCACCATTGGCATGACTGGAAGCCAGATGAAGCAGGTTAACAATAAGGCCAGCTCACTTACTATCTTCCTGAAGTAGATAAGAAAGGCTCTTCCAAAACATTTTGAAGCTCAATGTGTACTCCATGGTTTGTAACTACAGATGTCTGATCTGTGTACAGTAGGTGTGAAGTAGTATTCATGCGCAACAACCTGAACAATTAATAGTAACACTGTAGTGCATTTTCGCAGGTCTGTTCTGAAATACTGGGACATTTTTGGCACTGTGCTGGTGTTCAGATTTGTGTGTGCCATATATTTCACACCATTGCTCATAGACTACATGGGTTGAATTCTTGCTCTTTTTTGTTTTTAGTTCACAGAATTGAAATGTTTTGCATGGTGTGAATACTTTGTGAATGCAGTCTGTACGGGATCTAATTTGGGTACACTTGCGAGAAAACTTACTCAAGGCCTGATTGCTTGTGCAGCATTTTACTGTGCTGAATCACTCAGTGAAATTAGTCTTGCAATCGCTGTCATTGTGTACACCAGTTGTTTCAGCTAGAACTGGTACCTCTCACTTATACAAGTTAATGGTGAATAGATGCATAAATGTTCTGCTTCAACTTTCTACACACTATAAAATAGGCTGTAACTTTCTAAAGGTGAGCTTTTTTTTTAATTTTAAGCCCAACTTCGCTATTGTTAGCTGTGCACTAGGAATGGAAAACACTGTCACAGGCTTACGAAGAGATGAATGGATATCTAAAGAGGGGGGAGATGACAGGAAGTGTCACCCACCCTATTCCCCAGCACATTGCGTACACTGTGGCTCGAGCAAGTCTCCTGAAATGCTTGCATTACTGTTTCACAGCAAGGTCCAGGTGTAGCTGAAATGATGCTGCTTCTGGGAAAAGAACGAACGCTTCATCGCCTGCAGCAAGTTCCAGGCAATGAGCTTCAAACTGGCAACAAGGCCAGTTTTGGGGCTGTTGAGAAAGCCTAACCTGGAGAGTCCCGTATATACCAAGTGAGCTGTTTGCCAATGCAACTTGCTTTCGGCGTATCGTCAGCATGGACGTCAGCATGTTTTGCCACCATGCTTGACGGCAGTGGCTATGCCACTCACTTGTCTAGCTCTGGCAGTAGGCTGTTGTGAAGACTGCGAACACAGTTTTGCTTTTATATCAAATTGGCTCTGTAAAGGCAAAAGTACATGCTACGATTGAGTAAATACTGTGCAGCAGTAATTCAGTGTGACCAATTATTTCTTTTTGCTTTAATATATAGTTTAAGGGTAAGCCACATGTAGGTGTTTTGAACTGGAATTCAGATGGGCTCAAAACATTTGTAGAATTTTAGCACCAACAAGACAGATACTGCATACACTTGGGCAACTATAGGGGTCAGATGTTCATATTAACAAGGCGCTGTCGAGATATCCGGTGATAACTAATTTCAGCACAGGAAAAAAAAAAACTTAAAATTTTGGCCATGAGAATGTATGGCCACCATTCAGTATCTCGAAAGTCTAGTCTATATGTATTATACGGTAGCTATCATGTACAGAGCACCAGTTTTGTGCCTATGTGTTTCTTTTACAGTGGGCCACCCCGTATATGACATAATCATGAACTCCGCCACAACCTTAGTCACGCACTTGTCAGCATCATTCCTCATGACCCATGCCTCGTTTGTGTTTTCATCCATGCATCTATAGTTTTTATTTAGTGATTGTGGAAGACAGAAATAAAGTAAAACATTGTACACGTTGTCTGACAATTTCTTGGTGTTTATAGGCAGCATTTGCTTCCATAAACATGAAGAACAATGACTAGGGATGGGCAAATAGTACTTTTGAGGTTTGAAGCAAATAGTGATTTTGCCGAATAATTTCGAATCAGATAGTTCGAATAGTACATATCGCATATAAGGAAAGATGAGGAATTTTTGCCCTGACGAGGAAAGATAAGGAATGCTTGCCATGACGCAAGTAACTTGCACAATATTTTTAGGAAGTGGAACTAGGCATGTGCAAATGTCACTTTCTTGATTTGAAGTGAAGTGGAAGCAACTTTGAATAGTAGCAAGATTTGAATAGCAGTAGGGTGCAAGTTATAAGCGGTAAAATACGTTAAGCTTTAAAATTCACTATACTTAGTGCATGTAAGCCCGTATAACAAGCTTTTAAACTTAAAGAATAGTTGATCGAGGTGAAGGTAATATGTTCATTTAACCTTGAAGTGTGGCTTCGAAACAGTGCAACTTCATTTAACCTTGAAGTGTGGCTTCGAGACAGTGTGACTTTTCCCTGGTTAGGTTGTTTCACTGCATAGCAACCCTTGATGCAGTGAAACTACATTTACAGGGGGGTCACATGCTGTCAAATATATATTTATTCTTTTATTTCGAGTAGTTCGAAATTTCGAATAATTTAAATTTGTGTAAAAGCGAATTCATACTGTAATATTAGTACGAATATTTGAAGCGCTCGGATATTCGCCCATGCCTAACAACGACCAACTGCAGTGATTTGGTGTATGTTATGTATCACAAAATGTACAGAGACATAATGTTTTAAGCTCTGAGATGTGATCGCAGCAGCCAAAAATATTGCACCACTTTAGTTGTTACATCCCTTTCTTGTTGTCTGCTATGCTTTCATGCCAAAAAATATGTGGTCAAGATGCCAGACGACCGCTGAGCTTGTTACATGCTGTGCAATAAAAATGCAGTTGCCATTGTTGTCATTTCATATGCAGTGTTAATAGTGATTTTTGCCATCTACTGTGGCACATGCATGTATTTGTAGCAGCTTCGAAAACTGTGTCGTTGTTCAGTAAGCAAACCTGTACATGAAGTGCTTCCATTAACATTTCACATTTTCGGGACATATTCACCTCGTCAGTTTGGATAGTTTTATGTGAATGCTCGTGTATTCAACTGATGTGTACACAGCTGGAGGGAAGAATTCAGACGATTCACACAACATCTCGGTGCCTTCCAAGGCTGTTTTTTGTCACAAAGAATATGCTACACAAAGTCTTTGCATCAAATCCGTGTGTGATTCACACGTCTGAAATGGAGCACTTGGGCCAGCACTTGTTTGGACCCAGATGTTTGAAGCTGGTGAGGTGGAGTTTTAGAAGATCATGGTCCTAGCAGTGCTTTGCCAGGAAGTTGCCTCCTAGACCACACCTTCCATGGATTCCTCATCTTCCTGCTGTGTAAGGCAGTGAGAAGACGCAAAATCACAGTCGAGTTGTCAATACTTTGCCCGCATAAGCTTATTTGTCTTGAGAAAAGTTTCGTGAGTAGTTGCATGTTGCGTGCTGCACGCACTGAAGTTACCGCATGATCATTGCAGAATACACCTCTTTTTTTTTTTAGTAGTATATAGGATTATGTTTGTGTGACATAAAAATGCTAACCATGACTTTCCACGCTGGACAACCACATGAGATGTTCAATGAATACAGTGGCATAGCACTTTTAATTCTTGTAGACCTAATGACAATGTGCACAAACATGTGGCTAGATTTTTTGTTGTTGTCAATTTGAAGAAGTTCTGCCTGTCGTGAAAATTTGCAGACCAAAGCTGGTCATGAATAGATGGGCATAAATCACCGGCAACACTGTGGTTGGCAATGTTGAAATTATGTATCTACCCTTGTACAAGCAGGATTTGCCGACATTATACAAGTGTGTACTACTGTAAGCTTGTATAGACTTCTAGGTCTTAAATAAAGATGAGTGCCTTGTCCATTATAACAGCACTGTCACATGACTGGTCACAAGCCCATTGGCTTGTGAAATTTCATCATGTCTCAGAAGCATGCGTTAAGTACAGTTGATGATCTCACGCTTGATGTATTGTGGACTTTAGTACTGGCTGAATGAGTGCATGCATCAAACAAGATTTCAGCTTGCAAGGATGCAAGGGTGCTACACAGGAAGGTGGGGTAGTGAAGTTAGCCATCGGAACAGAGAAGCACAGAACATTGCAACAATGATGTAGTACTGCTGCAATGTGTGCTCGCAAAGTTTGCACAAAACTTGCCGATGCATCGCTCTAGGCTAAAATGTTCTTTTCCAAGCCACAGAAACACTTAGTCACATATTGTTTCTTTCTATTTTTTTTTGCTTAAGCCATCCAACAGAAATAGTGTAAAAGTGCTTTGCTTGAAGAACTTTTCATGTACTGCAACATCTTGTGCGTAAAGTGAAATGGACCTAAGCTTTAAAGCATTGCTATTTTTCACTAATTTACACAACTGCCTCAATTTCGCATTATAACATGCACTAAATGTGTAGAAATGTTGAGATAAAGTTGAAGTATGTGTGATATGCGAGCTTCATGTTCAGTCGGTGGCTTCATGACAGCACGATTTTCGCTTTGAGGTATGGCTTCATGGCATTCAGTTCCATTATCTCCTATGAAGTTCTCACTTTCTGCCTCCATCCCTACATCTTGAAGCCCTATTTCCATGTCTTACATAACCACCCATTCACATTTTAAATGTATTGCAGTTTATTTCCCCTCTTTCATGGCATAGTTAAGGAACGGTAGCAAACACACAGCACAACTCTGATCACAATTAGCTGGGTTTGACACAGCCCTATACAGTGCAACTGAAGATGAACATTTCAAGTGTAGGCAAAAAGATGGGGTACAGAGGCATTGTCTGAATATATGACGTGTACGAGCCATGCATCTTCTAATAAAGACTTCTTATTGCAAATATTTGAGCGTTCGGCTCTGTCATTTCCGTGGGTTATATATAGTCATGGATTCCTTCACACTTCCTGAGCATTTTAATTAAGAGTGCGAGTTATGAGCACGAAAAAATATGATAGTATTCTGGTGCATTACATGCAAATTTATGAAGAGCTGTGTGCTTCACTACTTCAGTTCCATTCACGACTAGTGACTATGGTTCACACTTTTATTTTATCGCCTAAGCATCAGCCTTGACTAGCAAGTGAGGTCTTATTAGCACATTGTAGCTCGCAATCAGATACAGAGGCCATGTTCTGAACATAAAGTGTGTATATGGGCCCTCTGCAGCTACTGTATGCAAAGCTGTTCTGTAAGGCTGCACCATTCCTGGCTGTTGCATGCATGCAGTGCTGCAACATCATCATCTGGTATGAATAGCCTGGGATAGGTGTTCGCTATATTCCAACTGGGCATTCGTCTTCAAACTACCTTTCACACAATGGTTGAACCCTTTTTTTTTTAGAACAGTGCAAAAAAGCACAAAATGTGGAACAGTACCCTGGAACTCTTGGCCCTGAGCTTGCGGTCGTCGATGAAGTTGTTATTCTGCTTGTTGCTGTCGGTGGGTGAGGCTGATGGCAGGCTGGGGAAGAGGCCTGCATGAGTACCACATTAAGGTTCAGTAGAATGTGTGCCGAAATGCATTCACCCAAAAGAAAAAGCATATGAAAAAAAAAAAAAGGTTTAACATTGCAATGAAGGCCTCTCGGAATGCTGGCTTTATGAGGTGAGCCTCCAGTGGCTTGACAAGATGTCACTCTATGACTACAAACACATACTGTCACAATGTTTGTGCGATGGGCAGTGCAGACAGAGGTGAGTGAACACCGTGCGTTGTCTCGCTTCACTGCATCTCGCAAACCTTGAGATAACATGACCCCTAGCCACAGGCACGCAAAGTGACCAGCTATCTTGGATAATCCATTCTGGGCACACGCTGGAGATTACCTGTCAAAAAGAAAGTTCGCACGGTCCCACATTCCTCTGCCTTAGACGACTCGAAGGCAAAGGCCATCTGGTGTGGCTATCTTGTCGTCATCATCACCAAATTATCAAATCATCTATGGTGATGGTGATCTTTGGTAACATTTGTGCTGACGCCAATGATCACTTTTCCCATTTGATGAGGCATACACTCCTTTTGCCTTAATAAAGTACAAGGGCTGCCTATGCCAGGGGCACAACCTCGATAGTATGAAGGGGTGAAGTGGGGTGCGGGGGTGAAATCCCCCTCTGGCTATGCCTATGGCCTATGAATTCAGCAGTGTGAAGAGCCAGCATAGTCATTTCCCACTGTTCACCATGCAGGAGGAGGACGCGTGCACTTCTCTGACTTAAAGGAGTACTGACACGAATTTTAAAAATTTTCGGAATGTTGCTCTGAATAAAATTACTGGTGTCGAGAAACCTAAAACAAGTATTGTGGTGCCTGGGAATTTATCGAATATATTTTTATTACTGCTACCTTAAAAAAAAACATTTTTGGTTTCTATATCGAGGGGGCGACTTCTCAGTGACGTGTCATAGTGGGACGTCGCGGGGAGACAGCAACTGGCGACATACTAACGGCAAATCTGTCATTTGCTCCTGGTGCACATAAACAACGATGAGTGAATTGTCGTCCAGTGACCCTGACAGTGATTTCTGCGATTTAGGCTGCATGCACGACGCAGAGCTCGCCAGCTCGGCAACTGTCTTGACTTGTCGGGATAATGTCCATTGCAGTGGAGCTGGCTTGCAGATACTCAGCGACTATAACTTTAAAATCAAAATAAAATATTTTATATGCGTAGTCTGACTCCAGTGTGTGGAGAGCGTTGACACTGCATACCAAGGAAACGAGAAATGTCCCTTTTGCGATGTCTTCAAATCATGTCAGTACTCCTTTAACAAGCTTCAAGAACCAGTGAGTCACGAGGCCCTGTCACGTTGACTACTGGCGCTATGATTTTGGTGCAAAATCTTTTCCGAAAACTTCCACTGCGTTGTCGTTTTCTGCGGCATCGCTTTGCGAACATTCTGAACAAGCCTGTGTCCTGGTGGCGAGTTTCGGCAGTAGCCGATCGTACCTGGTGCTTTGACACACTGCGTGAGCTGCTGGTAGACCTGTCGGATACGCTGCAGGTTGACGTGCGAGGCGACCTGGTGGTTGACCATGGGCAGCGGGTAGTCACGACCCACGACGCATCGTGCGGCCACCTGCACCGACTCCGGCGCAGTCCACGGCTCGTGGATGTAGTTGTTGGGAAAGTGCTTCAGCACCGGCAGGTACTTCCTGCGTATAACAATATTTGTCGGGCCAATGTGAAATGGGAAACTACGTAACTGCAACTGAGCCTTTGTGTATCTCATATTTATTAGCACCTCATGCATACTGTCAAGATTTATTCACACATTTAAGGCCTGCGCATGTAGCATAATATGGCTAAGAAGCTTGACTCTCGGGTGCCAGGTGCCTGGTTTGATGCACGCGGTACTAAGGGCACAAAAACAGCAATTGGGGCAAAACATATGCACGAGGTTGATTTGCAAATACTGAAATATTTATGAAATGCGTTACGAAGAGCAAGATATAAGTTTAAGGTTGGCTTGTGAACACCGATGCCTAAGCGTGAGCTGGCCATTCCACTTGAGGCAAATTTTTGTGAAGAACTATCTTTCTTGGTATGTGATAGGCAAATGAACTCCTGTCATTTGGTATAACATCATAAAAGTAATTGGTTTCATTTTAGTGATTCATCAATGATCATCTCTGACTGACATAACTGTAATCGATTACTTTTTTTTTTCCTGTAATGTGTTCTACGAGTCTGCTGTGATGGTTGAAGAACATGGACAGGACTGAAGTTTCTGTGATCGCTGCGCATGCAACAAACAGGGTGTTTCAAGAAATGTGCCCGAAGATTCTCAAAAATTTGGGAAATGCCATATTTACTCGCTGTCTTCATAATTACTTTTTCTGTAGTAGCAGACATCTTAAGATGACTTGAGTCATCAGTTACAGCAGTAATTATAGAAATCAATCAAGTCAATTTTTTCTTAGAGGAAATATGCGGCCGGGTCTAATTTGAGAATTAAAGCACTTTCTGCGAAGAGCCCGTTGCCGTTTTGAAATTTCCAAAAAGTGGTATTTGCAGAGTATTTGCAGAGTGATGAGATTTGACCAATTTCTCCGGCTAAACCGAAACGCCGAAGAGCGCAATAGTCATACTCTTCCGAGATGTTGATAAAGAACGAGCGTCGTAAAGTCAGCCATCGATCTAATTCGCTTCGTGCGTGTGCCGGCTGCGCTTGCAGTTATAGCACACTAAGCGCACACAGGTGTACGAATGCAGAACTAACACCACTGATATTGTTGTCGCAAACAGTGACGTCATTCTTGTCGTCTGCTAGGGTGTGGTAGTTGCAACCAGAGGTGCTCAAATTTCGGTTTCACCAGTCAACTTGGCCAAATTTCATCACCACACAAATATGATCATAGGCCGATTTTTCAAAATTTCGAAGTGACAATGGGCTTTTCGCAGGAAAGACTTCAGTTCTCCCATTTTACCCGACCACCTGTACCTCAAATTAAAAGGTTAGTTTTCTTAATTTCTATAATTAATGCTGTAATTGTATCTAGACGTCGCAAGATGTCTGCTGCCACGGAAAGTGTAACTACGAAGACAGCGAGCAAATATTGCATTTCTCTTGCTTTCTAGGCACTTTCGGTGTGACCGGCACTGGCGGGCAAATTCCACCGACAAGCGCAACGCAAGTGCATATGTACCGCCGCGACTGCACACCATCGGAACGTTTCCCCGTGCCCGACGTTGAGGTAGCCGCCACAGTTGAGGTTTCAAGTAACTATACCCATATTCATTATAGCAGACCCACCATAGTCGCAGCTTTGCTGGCTTCCAGTAATATAATGATTGGGGTCTTGCGTCCCAAACCACGATATAATTATGGGGGGACGCCGTAGTGCAGGGTTCCGGAAATTTTTACCAATATGGCGTTCTTAACATGCACCTAACTCTGGGTACACGGGGCCTCGAGCACTTCGCCTCCATAGAAATGCGGACGTTACGGCCAGGATTCGATCCCGCGACCTTGGAGGTCAACATTCGAGCACCATAACCACTAGACCACCGTGGCAGGTCTCGCTGGCTTCCATCTTCACAGTATCGGAAGAGCTCCTCATTTTCTGGCGACTATACCGCTTGAATATTTTCGGATAGAAAGTATGCTAAAACACGGCAAGTGAAGGTTCCTGTCAATGCGAATACGAAACAGTATTCTTGTTCCTTGTTAGCGGCTCAAGGGATTGTGTAGCGGAACGGGCAATGTATGCATGTACTGTTTGTGTGCAGGCTTGCCTACCGAATGTAGTCTCCCGAAGGGTCTGCCTTTCGTCCGAATCGCACGGGGCAGTAGACGTGGAAGAACTGCTGGAAAAAGGACGAGCAGGATAGCCACATCCAGGAGCCCGCGTTGACACTCCAGTCGGCGTCCAGGAGTAGCTCGTCGAAAAACCTTCATGCCTTCCTCCCAGGAAAGCCAGAGGTCGCCTCGTGTCAGAAAACAGGCGACCGCGTGCCTCGCCACGTGGTGGATCCAGCCCTCCTCGCGTAGTTGTCGCATGATGGCATCGATCCATGGGTAGCCTGTCTGACCCTGCACAGATAAAGAATTTGCGTGCGCTCGTATAGTGAGCTGAACGTACCTCCTTCTCACAGTCCTTTGCTCTCAGTGATAAAAATGCCCCCCACCTCCCCGAAGGGAATCGTGAGGAAATGCGAATGCATTTCGCGCGCTTCACTCCATTTATATATGGTGGTTGTGGTTCTAAGAAGGAAAAGGAGGCGCCTAATTTCTGCAGCCCGGTCGGGAGCACGGCGCAGCGCCTGTTTTTTTTATTTATTTTTATTTTTTTTAATTTTTTAAATTTTTTTATATATATACGTGCGAGCGAGCGGACGGGAGAGTGGGGCGCAAGGAGGAGAGAGAGCGAACGGCGAGAGAAGGAGCGGCGAAGCATGCCTACCCTCTCCTACACTCTCTCCACACACGCGGGAGCTCCGCCGAGCTCCCGCGATGCTGCGCCCTCACACACCAGAGCGCGCTCCTCCTCTCCACTCACTCTCCGCTACTCCGCCCGCACCACCTGCTCCGGTTGCTAGGGGCAAGGATAAGCGCGCGCGCCCGCAGCTGTTGCTATGGGAGAGGGAGTGAGAGCGGAGAGATGCGTACACCGACGCCTGACATAGCCCGACTAAGAAATGCATTTGCAGTTAAAACGCGCACCGAAAGAATATCGAAACGCAGTAGCGTGTGCGCCGTCGGGTGTTTTACGAACACCATTTCGTCCACACTCATCATTGGCGTGCGCCCTGGGAGAGAGGAGGAGGAGGGGTTCGTTCACGGTAGTGGTGCAAAGTCTGCCCCATTACTCAGTCGGACTTGTCCCGTTATTGGCCACGCCGGTTTTTTGACGATATATGGCGGCCGAAGGCCCCTAATGTTGCATTCCGACTATGTGCTTCCCATCTTTACTCCCGGAAAGCCAGGAACCAAAAGCAGGCCATTGCGAAAAGCGTGCCATCGCTTCGTATTCATTTTTTCATCCATTATGGAGCATGTTCTTTAGGACTCAAATAAGAAAAAACGGGGGGGGGGGGGGGGGTTACTATGAGCATTCGACTCCATCCCCCCCTACAGTGGGGAACCCTGCGTACGACAATGCTAGTGCAGGTTCGCTCCTCATGGAAATACTGCCGCGTGACTTACATTGGCCCACTTGGCGAGTGCTTCGGCGTTGACGTCCCAGGGTATCTGCACGCACATGGGGTTGTTGTGCATACGGTCGAAGTTTGGGTTGCGCGTGGCGGCGCAGTAGAAGAACTCGCGCCACAGCAGCTGGCCCTGAAGCGACAGCGGCGGGTTCGAGTTCCTGATCTGCACGCAAACGTGCATAGCGCTTTTGCCGAAGGGCCGTTCGCCGACTTCGGACGCCGGAGAGGCATCGTGCATATACCGATTCGGACTTACCTTTCGGTAAAGGTCCGCCAGCTGGTGGTAGAAGAGGCGAGCAGACAGGCAGCCGAACCGTAGGTACGGACTCAAGCCTGTCTGGCTGGCCAGCAATGCTTTGGGGGGTCATCCTCGGGCTACCGAAGCTCGCCACCCACGCCTGCTGCAGCACGGGTCATTAATGAACCAAGAGTTCCCAGCGGGATGTGCCTGGGGAACGGCGAGGAAAGAAGACCTACGTACCTTGCGTTCCATGTGTCGCTCTAGCCGCGCTAACGCCTCCGTTTCGCCTCCTGGCCACACGGCTGCCTTCAAGTTGTCGGTGTCGAAACCTGCGGAAAGACGGCAAGCCGTGTGTATAGAAGCCAGCCGCGGACATCGGGGACAATGTCTCGCTTGCCTAGCTCGGCGAGCGTGGGCACGGCGAAGCGCTCGTCGTGGTCCTCGTCGATGGGCGTCCTTGGCAGGGACTCGGGCGCCGGCAAGGGCTGCGCCGGAGGCTCCATGTCCACCACGACGCTCTGGAACTGGCGGTACGTGAGCGGCGTCTTTCCGCCGTGGCGCTCCAGGATGCGCTCCAGCGGGTACAGCGTGTGCGACGGTTCGCACACCACGTTCACGCCCATCTCGTGCGCCAGCGCCGTGATCTTCTGGTCGCGTATCGCGCCGTACGGCTCCGGGTCTTGCTCGAACGTCAGGTGTGTCACGCGCCATTCCTGCATGTCAGTTAAGGGGTATTCACACGAGGGAGAACTCCTCGGGGGAGAAGCGAGGATTGCGGATCACGTGACAAAGACGTCACGGATTAGCGAGTAGGCGCGACGTCCCCGCGCCTCCTCGGAGGAGACGGGGACCTTTTCCCCGACAGGTCAGACTATCCCCCCCGCGGTGGGGGGATGTGGCGGTCTTTCGTGCAGGTGTGTGGCCACATTGTTGCACTTTCTGTGAGAGGGAGCGGTGGTGCGCTGGTGGTTTCGTTGTCTGCAGCCGGTGACACGGGCGGTACAATACACCAGAGTCGTCTGGTAACACTGGTCTCCCCCTCCATTCGCTTCGTCCGTGTGAGCAGGGGGACATTTGGGGGGTTTTCTCCGCGAGGAGAAAACCCCCCCAAATGGAAGAGGAGTGGGTGGTATACGGGAGGCTTTGAGGGTGGTCGAGCGGTTCTTTTTGAGGGATAGCTATGCAGAAGAGCAGTGGAAGACCCGACTTTTCAGTTCGAGTCCAGAGTAGGCCGCCCGTCTCAGACGAAGACAAATTCGCTTGCTCGGTGAATGAAGTTGGTTATCAACGCGTAATATTTTCTATCGGAACCTTTTTTTTTTCTCACGAACATCCAAAATGGTTTCGCGCCTTATAGTTGGTTAACGAATGGCAGGTGTGATTACACCCGTTCACCACTTTTCAGATGATCTTTTATTTCCAGAACGTACGAGTCCGGCTCCTTCATTTCGCGCACTACTTTCTGCTACTAATAGAATGAATGAATGAATGAATGAATGAATGAATGAATGAATGAATGAATGAATGTGGAGACCGGGCTCGGATCAAACATGGGAGCTTTCACTGCCGACCCGGAATGCCATGCCCTATATAGAATTGAAATCTCACACGCGCTTTTGTGCAATAAATGGTTAAGTTTTCCTTCTAATGCAAGACTGTAATACATTAGCTGACTGGGCAAATGTTACGCAAAGGCAACTGACTCTGTTAAAAAGATGTCGTGTGATTTGAAAAAGGCGTTTCATTGCTTCTTCTTGATTCAAAGCACAATTGGCGCTGAAGTATTGACAGAAGTGCGGCATGCACATGACGTGTATTTCCTGTTTACGTATGCGTAAGATGTGAAAGTGCCTGTGTAAGTGGCTGGTGAAATGGTAAAAAAAAAAAAAAGAATGCTGAGCAAGCACAGCTGCATACCAATTGTTAAACGACACGGATGTGTATCCCTGAAATATCTGGTTCGTGTAACTTTGAACAGAGGCTTTAGCCCGTTTTGTCGATTTGATAATCTGCCATCATCATCATAAGCCTTTCTTACATGCCCTGCAGGACCAATGCCTCTCCCAGTGATCTCCAACCCATCCTGTCCTGCGCGGGCTGGTTCCATTTTATGACTCCAAATTTCTTAACTTCATCTTTGCTCTATCCAGCCCTTTGCCGTCCTCGGCCGCGCTTCCCATCTCCTGGTATCCTTAGGGAAAATTTAGCGCAAGATGACACAAGGACGAGAAGGGAGGACACAACACATGCGCTAACTTTTTTTTTTTTTCGTTGTCCGTTCGTACGCTGTTTTTTGAAGATGGATTGCCTACTAGCCCAATCTCAGACCCTGCTGAAAGAATTACTAAGATATGTTCTGTAAATCTTTATTCCCATTTCTTCCCAATGTATTCGTTTAATTACTTCCTCTAGACAAGCACCAAAGCACTTCCAGATTAGCACCAAAGCCATGGAGTGATTGTGTCTCGTTGACGGACACCTTTCTCGATCGGGATTTTCCTGCTTTTCTTGATGGGGAGTAGAGTAGCTGTGGAATCCCTATACAGTTGAACCACTTTATCAGACAAACGTGCATCGGTGAGCAGTTCTTGTCCCTTATATAAGGTAGTTTGTTAACAGAATACGTACCCCGTTCTAATTTTCTGATGAGCCCCTATAGGCACACTGGCGTCTCTTATATATACCCCAATGTCTGTTGCATCAGTGTCTCTTATTAAGGGACTCGATTGTTTATATTGACTATGTGCTCACATAGCATGTTTGAAGCATTCCTTGTCATCACAATGCCTCCAGAACCACTAGTATCTCTGCCGAGTCGAGTGCCTTTTCGTAATCTATGAATACCATATAAAGGGCTTTTTTTGTTGGTGGTGTTGTTGTATTCGGCAGATATCTCAATCATCTGATTAATCGCATGAAGGTGATCCATGGGAGAGTACACTTTTTCTGAAGCCAGCCTGCTCTCTAGGTTGGTAAGGTCAAGTGTCAGTGGCGTAGCCAAGGGGGGGGTTGGGGGGGGTTCAAACCCCCCCCACCCCAAATTTTTGTTTTGCTTGCGTATATATGCACGCACATACAAACGCACGCACGAACATACATAAAGTATGGTTGAACCCCCCCCCCCCCCCCCCCCGAAAAAAATTTCTGGCTACGCTACTGTCAAGTGTGGCTCTTATCCTATTCGAAATTATAAATGTGTGGATATTTTGTACGATGTTGAAAGAAGGCTGATCGGATTGTATTGCAAGTCTTTCGCGTCTCCCTCTTTATGTATATTAGTAAAATACACGTGTTTTTGCAACCCTCTGGTACATTCTTGAACATAAGATTTCCCCGACCTGTGATGAAATGGGTTGTTATGCCGTCTTCTCCGGCCGCTATACCGGGCGACATGCCTTGTAGGACCTTTCTAACCTGGTTACCATTGGGGCTTCGATGTCATGATCGAGTTTGCTTTCATGCACTCAGGGCAGGGCCACGGGAGTTCAAAAGGCGGAGGGGGGGGGGGGGGCTGCCCCCCCCCCTTCCCCTCCCGCCACTTAGGTTCCGCATAATCCTGCAAAACTACCTTCAGGATTACCAGCCAACTGTGCACGTTGCACACTATTGTCTAATCTTGCCGTTATTGTCACGGTAGTGAAAAAAAGGCTGCCTGTGCTGCAGACCCCCCCGCCCACCTCCTGCGAAAAATTCTGCGGACGCACTTTGGTAGGGCGATTTATATTTGAGTTGTACAGTTCAGAATGAAAGTGCGCAATCACTTTCATTATTCATTAAAATTGTTAAAGATATTGTCCCTGACTATCCTTGACGACATGCATTATGGTCCTTTCCTATACAGAGGGTTTTCGTGTTTTTCTTTTTCTTTTTTTTTGTCACTGTTGCCTCTACTTTTTTTTTTGCCGTTATAGTTTCATATGTCGCTAAGTCACTTTTGTTGAGCACTTTTGACGGCGTACCAAATTCTATTTTGTCTCTTGAGGTAGTTACGTCCATCTGATGGCGGGTTTTTTTTTTTTTTTTTTTTTTTTTTTTTTTTTTACTAAGTCTTTAGTGCATGGTTTAGGGAGAGCTTGCTTAATTGTTGAGCTCATCCAATTTCAACTGCTGTTTCAAAGATTACCTTAGTTACGGTTTCGTTCATATCCCCTGTGTCTTCATATTTTTCTTGTTCTAGAGCATTGTACTCGTTCTAAGTAGTGTTAGATGTACGCAAACAGCGACAAGCTTACTGTACACGCTTCGTTCAAGGAAACACCCACACCGTACCTAACGGGTTTTCTGTGCGAGACGCCCAAACGACAGTCGCGCTGCACACAATGGAATGAATGGATGTCGATGAGCCTGTGCGTGTGTGTATACGTGAAGTGGGGCTTTGAGTGGAGTCAGCATGGCAGCGAGGTAAACGTGGAGGCAAGGGCACAGAAACACCGTGACACGGAAGGGAAAGACCCCTTTCTTCATCAAGTGAAAATGGGGTGCGGTGTTGGTGAACGGGACACGTGTCCATTGAGAGATGGTGGTCGGGCGCGTTTTTCTTGTCCAGATTAAATGACGACACAAGGACCTAAAAAGAGCGTCCCGACAAAGTTTGATGAGTCGATTTTGTGTACATCGGAGTGATTGAGTGCTTGCTATCTGATGCCACTTCTTCAGTGGAAGTTTAGCTATTCTTTCTCCTAATGACTTGTAAAATGTGTGCAATAAGCCATGTTAGCCTTCCTTATTAGAGCGTCCGCACTCCCCTCAGCAAGCATCCGAAACTCTGCCCGTGAGGGTGTCAAATTATTTCGTACACCATCCCCTAGAAGCGAGTGTGTTTGGATGATCAGAAGGTAACTTCAAATCTCCCTGACGGCTTAGCATTTGCAGGTAACGGCTTAGCATTTGCAGTGAGATGCAAGAAATATTACCATGCTGAGTTAACTGCGCATGTTTTCTACTGATCTCTCTGTGTAGTTGCCTCGGAAGTGCCAATCACTTCCGAGGCTACTGCGATTGAATAACTCAGGCTAGAAAAGTGAATTAGAAATCACTGTGAATTACAATTCAGTGTGATAAAATGATCGTTGAAGCAATGCGCACGAGCAGCGGTCTGGCAGTATTACGACGTTCCACTCGGCCTCTGAGAGCATGTCGGGGCCAGTGGTGTCAGCCAATATCAAGCGTTGAATTTAACTATAAAGCGCCACGGTCGGGCAAGAAATGGAGACGTTACCTTGAATATCTTGGGGAACACGTCTGCTGGCTGTCCGCGGATAACAAACAGGCGTGAGTTGAGCTTCCGCAGCCGGGCGTCTAGATCTTCGAGACTCTGCAGGAGGAACCTGCGCAACGAGCCAATTAACTCCCGTCATGGCCGTGTCGCGTCCGGCGATGGTAGATGTACCACATTTGCCCACGTCGTAAATGCTCCGTGGCAGTATACTTGAAGTGCCGGTTCTGTATACTCACCTCCACTTGTTGACGCCCGCGTTGGATGATCCAGCGAACCAGGGGTCCAGAATGTACACGCATCGACACGTTCGCGCCCCCTGAAGTCCCACCCTGAGCGCGGGCTGGTCGTGTAGCCTCAGTCCCTTGCGGAACCAGTGCACCACGTGGCGTTCACCGTTGCTGTTGCCGCCCACTGAAGTCGCCTGTTGCTGATGGTGCGGAGGCGCCGGAGCGGGCGCGTGCGACATGGCGGCCATCACTACGGGCGCGTCGCTGGATTCCGGCTGTTGGTCCTGCCCATGAGGCGACGTGTACCGTCCGCACCGGCTGCGAGGTGCCAGTCCTACTGCTGCCGTCTGTCGCGACGTTAAGGCAGATCCGCTCAACCAGTGTTCGAGGTCGCGGCAGGACTCCGTTGCGGTGCCGCGTTGGGAGACGTCATGGTGGTAACGGTCTAAAGCGCTGAACGGCTCAACAGCGGACACAACGGTGCGACATGCTACGGCCACAGCACGGCGTCTTCAACGTGACCCGACGCGGCGGCAGGATTTCATTGGTGGACTTGGGCGACGTCACGTGAACGGCCTCGCGCACGGTCACGTTGCGCGCGCCGTGCGCGACGCGTTGCCGTGTTGCTCCCCCGCCAGCCAAGGGCGCCGGAGTCGGCGCAGTGGCGGCCTCTCGCCAGTCCGCCTCGGAGTTTTGGGTTGCATAACGGTTCCGATCGGAATGCACGCTTGGTTGCAGCCTAATCGATACAGGCGGCAACGCAACGGCGACATTGCGACGTCGCGCTCGCCCGCGTGCTGCGTGAGCTTCGTGCCAACGCTGATACCATGGTTGCTGAAATTCTTGCCGTCTCCCTCCCTCTCGTCTCCAGCCTCCCTTCCGGCCTGGACGTCTAGTTCGCCTCCGTAACGAAATCTGAGCAGGGCCTCGGTCTGGATCCTTGCTGAAAGCAGCCGATTGTTCACGTGCCTAAGAGACAAAGGAGGGGAGAGAAACGTGTTTCACCTGAATGGACATGCATGCGTCTGCTGAACAACAAACTGTGGTTCGAGGAGTGCCGATGAATTGCTTAACTGTGTTGACCTCCATATGTAAGCAGGATAGAAAATTGCGCACACGCTTTTTGCTTTGCGTGTTTTCTTCGACCGCTCAGTGTTCCTTCAAGCTGTACGGATGTGTTTCTTCACTGCAATGTTTAATCCACAATGTGCAAAAACACGCTGTTTATTTATTCGTGCCAAATGCTAACGCCGCTTTTCCAACGCCATCCTCGTTTGTGCTTACGAATTACATTGATTTAATGCTTTAATATATTTTTTCTTTGTCTATAGCAGGGGTCGGCAACCTTTTGGGGCGGAGGGCCACTTTGCATGAAGCTGACACAGCCGGGGCCGAACGGTATGCGGGGGGGGGGGGGGGGAGGAGTATGAAAGCAAAGAGAAACAATTAGGGGAATTGACAATAATGTACAAAACTGGTATAGAAATCGTGTTTACGTTTTGCACGCATGTCACAAGGTTGCAATTTACAAACGTATACGGTTACAAGTGAAAACCCCATTTGCGATCAATAATGCCATGTCCGTCTTCAGATAAGAATTGACAAGGAGGAGGGTATTGGAAAATGGGGGGGGGGGGGGGGGAGGGGGGGGGGGCTTTGACGTCGTGGCGGGGGCCCGCGTGGCACAGTACTGCCCCTGCGGGCCGCAGGTTGTCGATCCCTAGTCTATATCATCGCACCCAAGCTTGTTACTTAATCCTTATGGGCTTTATATAGTGCGGTGTCACGGGTAACCCGTTTTTGCAGTGATATACATTACTTGGTTTAATTTCCAAACATTTTTTTTCCTAACGCCATTGGAAAAAAGCACTCTGGTTTAAATGATGTTTCAAAATTTTGCCTGTCAATCAAACACTCAGAACAACGCCTAAAGCTTAATTTCGGAGTGCTTTACAACAAACGAATGCTCAACCGTAATTTTCAAACACCGGTCTCCTCCATCCATAAGAACTTTTCTCCCGTCTCTGATTGGTCCTGCTTTCTTGGCGATAAGGCAATGCTGGGCCCTATGGTTCTCTTCTATTGGAATACATGACTTGATATACCATAATTTAAAGTAATTCTTGCAGGCATAAGAGTAACGCGTTTCTTGCAGCAATTCAGCATTTTACTGGAGTATACATTTTGAAATGCAGTAATTTGCAGTGTTGTAGGCGTTACTGAAAAGAAGAGTAACTAAATGCGTTACTCGATCGTTGCGGCCAAAAGAAGGGAATATGGGTTACCTGTGTTACCTATAATGTGAAATAACGCGCTACCGTTGTCAGGAAAGTAATGATGCGTGTTACTTTCTCACTAATACACCGAAAATAAGAATTTTGCGAAGATGATACTTTACACACTGCAAGCGCTTTCAACGTAATTGATCTTTATCATTTGTATAGCATAGCCACCATCATCATCCCTGGACCCTGATGGTCTTTTTTTTTTATGTCTGTGTGCTTGAGCATTTTGAATAAACGCGTCTGCTTCCGTCTTATAATACAGCGTTTAGAATCCCGAACAGAAAGCGTTTACACGTGACTTAATTATTCAACTTTGCACAAAGTATGCAGGGACCTTATACAGTATAATTGTCAGTGGGCTTAGGTTGCAGCCTCTAGAGTTATCACCTGATGGCTTCTAGCTGTGTGGCATATGTTGAGGCCATTTTTCTCGACGTGAAATTCAATACAAAACGAGACTTCATCATCGACGCTAACTCTTCCAGAGAAAACTTTGTTGAAATTAACAGTAACTAACTACAAAAGAAACTCGACGTTTCGAAATGTTCGGCCTGCTTCCACAAAAAAAAAAAAAAAAAAAAAGGCAGATAGCAATAAAAGATACTTAGATTACAGCAGTCCGATATACAGTTGAAACTCGACCTAACGCAGTGGCGAGGACGCTAGAATCATTTTTTTTTTTAATTGGAGAGTTCGTGAAATGTAGAAGGGGAATTTTTCGGCTTTTCAAAACCTAAAATTGTAACGTACAGCGACAACCGCGAGCTACCGGGCCATTGTTCGTGCCACCAAGCTACTCCTGCGCATGTAAAGTCTTGCGAGGGCGGCCCTGACAAGGGGGCTCCCTTGTCCAACGTTTGTCGGCCGGACATAGGGGGCACCATATCCGGTCGATGGAAGTCAGAAAGAGGGTTACGCGAAGCAATGACGGGCGAACGATATGCGGAGACGCGGGGAACGAATGAAGTGATTGTGCGAGCAGGCCAGAGTCAGGGAAGTTACAAGGAGGCGATTTGTGCCATGAAATCGCGAAACCACCGGCGCCTGAAGCGCTATGCGGCAGAGCTTCTATAAACGTTGCTATCCGGCTATACGTAAAAGCGCTAGCGACCGCCGAGTCCACTGCTCCATTCATGGGCGCGGTGTGCTGACTCGTCAAACTATAAAAAGCTATGGGGCCGTGAGAGGGCACCTAGAAGTTTTAATGCGTAAAGTGTAAGAGCGCACGCTCGTAGAAGAACCCGTCTCTTCAAAATTGGTAAGGAAATCACTGTTTTTGCAGCGAAAGCTGTAGATGGCTTGGCGAAACGAAAAAACCGTTCGCCACGAGAAACGATAACGGTCTCCATTGGCGGCGCCGTCAGTTACGTCGTTCTCTACGTCGCACCCAAGCGCGCGCGCCATTGGGAGCGCCGTTAGTGACGCCATTCTCTGCGTCGTACCCAAGCACGCGTGCCATTGGCTGTGCCGCCGAGCCCGCGCGCAGCAGTTTCAACTTGCAACTTCCACATGGGTATGGCACGGATCTTACGAACTCCCGAACGGCAGACAACTTTCCAAGAACAGCGCCGACAGCTGATCCGTGAGAGAATTCATGTTCGCCAGGCCGATGCAGCACTCTGGCCACAAGAACAGGCCCGGGTGGCGAAGCGCTAGAAGCAACTGCGCACCGACGATCCGGCAGCCTTCCGAGCCGATTGCAAGCGACAACGGTGAGCCCAGAAAGCGGCGTTGCAGGCAGAGCAGCGTCAACGTGGCGATGGCAGGAACGCGATGGCAGAAACTCCTGCTGCTCCTGCCGACGCCCGCTTTCGGCAGGAGTTTTCTTTCCTTATTGTTATGGTATGATTGTCATGCATGTCAAGCCTCTGGTTTCCATTTTACAGGCTTTGAAAGTGTTGTTGTATACTTTCAGTCTGGATTTAAAATTCGCGCCAAATTTAAGAGACGCGACGTGGCTCCACCTGGTATCGCCTATATTGCGCGATCCTACACTCTACCACCAACCACTCAGATGGCTGTATTCGTGTTGTTGTGACTCCTGGTCCTGCAGGTCTCATTACTGGTAGCTGGCCCCCGTCCCAGGATCCATTGTCCAAGTCAGAAGAGGCGTCCGTAAGAACGACAAAGATTTATTTACATGGTTACTAACTGAGAAGACGACATAACATGATCAAGTGAGTAACAGTGAAGAATTGCTGCAGAATTACTGCAGACTTTCTTACATCATACAAAATGTCCTCCGCTTATATAGCCGGGTTGCCAACCCTGGGCGCATTGTCCGCATCTTCAGCCAATACGGCACTCGATGATCTCGAAGCTCCACCCACGAGTGTGGGGGAGTGGAGAGGGCACAGTTCAAAACGATGCCCAGACATGGTCACGAAAACACAGCATCAAGAACACCAAGCTTTTGCACACGACTGAAGATCTTGGCTTGGGCGGGTTCCAAGAACTCTCTTGGCCAGGGGGAAGAGAAAAAGCGGAGATGGGGGGAGGGGTCGTCATCTTCTAAAAGACCGGCTCCCTAGGACTTGTATTAAAACTTGCTTCTCTGCGCTCGTGTAGAAGAATGTGGTGGTGGTTGTGGTTCGAAGAAGGAAAAGGCGCCTAATTTCTGCAGCCCGGTCGGGAGCACGGCGCAGCGCCTGAAGAATGTTGCGGCCCGACAGGATTGTCTTCAACCATGCCACCCTACGCAGCAGAGAGGGGAAGTGAAGGGTGCTCGACCAATCCCTCGAATTTCCGTGATCTCGCTCCCAGGTTAGGGTGGCTAGAAGGGGGAGGTGTGAAAAGCGCCCGCGGAAACCGGTCCCCTTAGGGCGCATGGCGTTGAGCTGACGGCGTACAGCGCAGCCTTGCTTGCGTCCGACGAACATGGCTCGCGGTATATTTTGCGTGCTACACTTGCCAACGTTAATCGTTTTTTCTCAGCGAGTGCAACAATAAGGGGTTGCATTCATCCCGTTCTTTGAAAAATAGCGTTCGCATGCATTATCATGCAGCAGGCTGCATACCGAGTAGCACTGCGCGCTAGTAATATCGTTCGACGCATGTCGGGCATGCCACTTAATTTAAGCGCCGTGTTTCTTTTTTTTTCCTTCTGTCGTGCCATTATACCAATTGCAATTATGCATCATTGCAATGTACTGAAGTCATATTCAATGCTTATTCACATTGTTAAAAACTTGCCTGCTCTCTTGGACCCATGGCTTCCTGGCTGCTGGTCAAAACGTCGTGTGTACGTTTTTTCAGCAGGAAAAAAAAGATATTAGTCGAAAAGAAAATGCCTTCGTACGCGAAGCAAGTTTCTTCGATCTGTGCAATAAAAAAGTCGACAGAACACAGGGCTTGGCCCGCTTGGATTTCATTTGTTGCTCCTTTTGGTTGACTTCGTTTATAAATGAAGCGAGTTAAGCAATAAAAACGTGTAACGGATCGCTTTAACATAATGACATGCTCACTGTAACCGACCTGTGACGTTTACCCAATCTTTTGCTACATATCTGCAACAGACTGCGTGGAGGCGAGCTGTTTATAAAAATGGTCATCTTGTTCTCAAGCGACTGAATTAAGTGGTACAGCCCGTCTGACAGGTAAAGGAGACCACCATGGTCCCACTGCCCCCACCGGCAGATTTTTGGTGCCATTTTCTTTGATGTTGAGGCAAGCTGCTTTGCATAGTTCCCAATCGATGCAAATAATCTGCTCTGTTGTCACATAGCCGGCGATGTAATAGGCGAGGCGGGCACCATTTATTCAGCATCAACTCTCGGTGTTACACGAGCCCACGTCTCAAACAGCTCTTTGTATGCCGGTGCTCGGAACAAAGATGCTTTTACTGTCGAAGACCTGTACCTACAGGGCTGTGCGAATATACAATTTTAGAACCTCATCGAATGCGAATGAAATAGTATAAATGACGAGGAATCGAATACAAATTGAATACTATTCGAATAGTAAGGCAACAATTTTCGAAACAGTTCTATGCTTCAACAATATTTAATTTGGAGCAAATAGTCGCAGACATTAACAAAGCAACGTTACGATTAACTTTAACCGGGAAAAAATGCCACTGTTACGTTAAGGTGGTAGGCCACCTTCAAAAGTCAAATTTTTTTCGCGCGATCGATTTTTTTATTTTTGTTTTTGCTGCACGCCCGAACATTCAAAAATATGTAGCAACAAAAATTATCCTCCTATCATCATCAGTTTGCGAGTTACAGCTAGATTTCTATACCCCATGCTCGTATACCGAAACCGAAACCACAATGTGTTGGTTACGTAAGTAAGTGTTTTTCGTCTATATTAATAATATTCAAAATACTTCATGAATTTTATGTTCACTGTTACACAAGAGGATGTCATTATATATAAGTTTGTGCTTCTAATTGTTTTTAAATCTCTGACACCTTGTGCCCGCTCTGAAATCTTTGTTTACGTTTTCCTCAAAATAAGAATTTGCTCCGAATCATGTGACGCCAACTTTCATAACTTTTTTCTCAGTGCATGCTTTGAACTGAAATTTTGTACAATGTTTCACCACTTATATATCTGTGCAGTGAACTAGTATAAAAGAAATTGATCGATTAGTTTTGAATTCACAGCTGATTTTGCAAACAAGTTCAGTATAAATTGGCATTTTTTCTCCGTCTTTTGGAGTTTTTTAACATAACTTCCTTGATATTTACTGTATACTATTTATCCTAGTTCACTGCATAGCTCCAACCTTTGGTTACAGAAATGCCAAAGCTTTACTGAATTCAGGCACCCGTTAGTCACTTATCACGGCTGGCGTAACTACCACTTTTCATTAAATTTTTGACAAAGATGGCCTCCCAAAAAATAAATAATCAATATTTTGCACTCTAAATGACTAGGCAAGGTAAATGAGACACGCTTGTTCCGAAAAAGCAGTTATTTTAATCCTGGCTCCTCCGGTTAAAAAAAAATTTTTTTTGGGTGGCCTACCACCTTAACTGCGGTAAGCTCGTGTAAGCAGTGACAGCCTATGAGAAAAAATTTTAACTGTACGCTGAAATACAGCGGTTAATTCAGAATTCAAGGAGGTACTTTGTCGCCACTGTTAAAATAAAACTGAGGCTTAAAACTGCCATCGACTAGTAGAATAAACTACCTCAGAGTGCTGTTTCCTCTGCTTCAGTAGACTCATTTGTTAGCATCATTGCAATCATCAACTTTGGTATGTATAAACTGCTGGGAATGCAACATTGTATGATTTACTTTTCTATTTTTCGAACTTATGTATTCGGAATGCAACGTTCTGTGATTTACAATGTTGTATGTCTTAATCTTATTTTATTTTTCTATATGTCCATGTGTTCTTAAATGCCACTCATGTACATGATCGTTTCTTTTTTTTTCTTTTCTCACCACTTCTGCTTGGGCCCTGATGTTGCCTGCAGTATTTTTAAATAAAGTAAAATAAAAATCAACAATATGTTTCCTGCATCAATATCATGAATTTCGTGCATAGCAGATTGAGGATGACACTAAAGTTTTAAATAGAAGCACCTGCATATATGCATCTTCGTAATCCAACAATTAAAACAAAAAAAAATGTTGCCTCGATGTTCTAATATGTGTTGCTCCTTTGGGGTTTTTCCGCCAGTGCTAATTACTCTAAAAATACTCGGCATTCCGAATATGCGATAACGATTCAGATACTGAATTGAATAGAACACCGTTCGATTCGTTATTCAAGCTTTTCAAACTTTTCCATTTTCTTTGTCGTTTTATAGAGCATTGTCCTCACTGCTCAAAAATGTATGATCCGCGTACAATAAAAACCACGTAAACGCTGAAAAAAAAAAAAAAAACGACGCCGCCGCGCTGTCGAGCGCTAGGCATCTGCGGGCTTCTGCGGCTGTCCCACGCAGCGCCCCTTGCAGCAGCGCCCCTAGCGGCATCGGCGCGCAGAGCGACCCTCTCTGGCAAGGGAAACGCGCGGCGCTCAGCACACCTCCCCTTCTAGCCACCCTACCCAGGTGCAGCGGCAGTCGGATTAGTCTCGCTGTCGCCCCAAACAGCAAATACCTCAGTGGCCTTGACGACGGCATGGTCCCCTCGTGGCTTGCTTGAATGCTTCTTGTACGACTGTATGCAGTTGAGGTCGCAATGGCCTTTCCTGTCTCGTTGGTTTTCTTTGTGCAGAACCGGTCGGTTGACACCCTTTGTTCACGCCAGGAAGGGAGATAGCCGCGTTGTCTCAACTGCCCATCCATGCTTGGAACGGGTCAATGAACTGTTTGTCGGGTTCGCAGCCGCCGGAAGAATTCGACGCCGATGACGGTCGTAAAGGCCTGACCACACGTACCCGTTGCAGCAGTGAGGGTGTGGTTGCCGCGGGGAGGGATGCCTAGAGGAGAGAGAGGGGGGAGAGGAGGTTTTTTATTTTTTTTGAAAGGGTTTGCGCATGCGCAGTAAGGGTGGGCACGCGGCACACCACCACCACCGGATTAAGCTTCGCCATAAGATGCTTCACATCTAAAAGACTCGCGCTGACGCACTGCAACGGGTACGTGTGGTCTAAAAACGTTGCCCTACACGCATGGGCGTGGGCACTAAAGGGGCACTTGCAACCCCCCTCGCTTTAGCCACGCCAGCACTACCCCTTCTTACTGCCGCGATGATAGAAGGGATACCCATACCCCCCCCTCCCGCCAAGACAAAATCTTGCCGGCGCCCATGCCTACACGCGCGTTGTAAGAAAAACATTCTATGAAGCCATAGCGCTGAAAACACAGGGACCAAGGAGGAGAAAAGAACGTGCACTAGACGACCTGTTCACTTCCTGGGTCTGTGTTTTCAGCGCCATGGCTTCACTGAGTGTCAGAGGTCTGTTCTTTTTTTAAGAAAAATACTTTAGAGTGTGCCTACACGTAGCGGACGGCGGAGGGGGGGTAGAAATAGGCGCTGTGGCATAGCGTGAAAATTTTATTAAAGGAAGGCACAGTGGCGTGTGTTGAACGAGAACAATAGCTCGTCGTGATAGTATCTGGTCGAGGTGTTTGCTTAGAAAAACTTCTCAGAAACCTTTCTGGCGCTCAGGCGCTCACAAAACGGCGCGTTTCACATCATTTCCCATACCAGAGTATGGGGAAGCCTCCTGGGAAGACATTGTCTTCAAAAAAACACTCGTCATGAAGCATCAGAGAACAAATATTATCCTTTTTTTTTTTACCATCTTACAATACAGATGAAGGGTCTGTAAAAAAAAAAAAAATCGGCGTCACTTTTTTTTTTGTTTTTTTTTCTGGAGTTGAGTGTTTCGAGATGGTGCGTCGAATACACTGGAGCCTAAAGAAAGAAAGAAAGAGCCGGAGTGCTTTTGGTTAGCTAAGAAATGCTTCGCATTAAAAAAGAAAAAACACGGTGCGGCCACCTGGGATGAGCGACTGCGCAGTCCGGACCTCACGCATCAACTCCAGGCCGTCCAGAGGGCTCGTGTCGTCGCCGAGACTCATCATCTCTCGGTTCCGACATGGGTGGAGCCACCGACTTGATTGGGGAGGTCTCTTGGCCTTTTTTGTCTTGTCCCTCAGGACTCGAACAAAGTTCTTTGTATGTATGTATGTTAGGACGGCTTGACGCGTCGATGGTGCATGCGGGAGTCATTTTGACGGGAAAGCTGGTGCGGGCTATGGCGGAATGGTGATTATCTTCCTTGTTCCTCTTCTCAGACCATGACAACTGAACAGGGCCGTAATTCCTCGTATTTGAAGGTACAACATGGGAAGGCGCATCGTAGAGCACCGATTAGGTGAGTTATTGACATTAAAGAGCCTTGACACTGCGATGGAACAAGGTTATTTTTTCGCTAAAGGACTCATGAGTCAACTCACTCAGACTCAGGTCAAGCCGTGAGTCTGAATCTGAGTGAGTGTGGCTGAGTAATATGTTGGTTAGTCTGAGTCCGAGTGAGTCCGGTTGAGGAAATATTTGGTGAGTCTGAGTCCGAGTGAGTCCTCAAAGCAAACTATATTTCTTGAGTGAGTCTGAGTGAGCTCCAATTTTCTCGCCTACCTGTGCCGACAAGTCCTAAACCTTTTTTGCTTCTTGCGTATGAGCTACCTGATTTATTTGAAACGGGCGAGCTAAAAGTAATTATACACCAGGCGCAGTGAAACCTCGGTGATACGAAACACACGGGGTCACCAAAAATATTCGCATCATCCGAAATTCGTATCACCTGAAAATATGAAAAATTAGCATGCAAAAAAAAAAAAAAGGCTCCAAGCTCTGCCGGGCGCAGGCCACCACTCTGCGTCTACTGCAAACCAACACGTATCCCTCACCTACCCGCCTCCACCTCATATTCCCGGACGTTTACACTACTCCCAACTGCCGGTGCTGTGGCACTCACCCGGCTACGCTTCCGCATATGCTGTGGGTAGAGGTGCGCCGGGACGTCGGCGCGCCGCCGCCGACAGTTTTCGTTGCGCCGCCGCCGCCGACCCCAACTGATCGGCGCGCCGCCGCCGCCGCCGCCGACGTGTTCTCTCGGCGCGATCGGCGCGCCATTTAAGTACGATAAATTTTTTTTTCAGTAAACCTACCTTTATTTGACGCCTTCTGCCACCAGTAAATACTCGGTCTTTTCTTAATTATGCCCACTTGGCAAACGCATCGCAATTGATTCGCCTGCTGCTTCAAGTTAAATAACTGGACCAGAAAACTTGTTCTGTGCTCTTAATAATGTGGAAAGGTAGTGTTGGATTCAAAATAAACGTGAATTTTACGCTACTTTCGAGCTCACCGTAGTTAAGCGAATCCAAGTCTGTGACAAGCGGCAACGGTGGTGTTTGGCGAGGACTGTTGACATACTCGGGCTGACGAGTCTGTTAGCTACCTCTCACACAATATGTATTATATGAGGCGGGCTTTGAATAGTAATAAAAGTTGGTGTTGGAATAACAATAAACATGTCTATGAAAGCGAGCCAAGTAACAACGGCAGTTCAAAGGGGAAGGGCCGGGGCTGGCATGGAGAGAGCAAGAGCTAGCTATTTGGGGTATATATATTTAGAAAGAATCAGTTTAAAAACTGGAACACATGGCCTTTAATGAATAAAGAAAGGGAAAAGGACAATAGATGAAATGCTTTATCAAACAGAAACGATCCCCAACCTATAGGTTGGCAGGTTCAGCAAGGTCGACAATTGGACAAGATGGTGATCACCATAAAGTTCGTGGGAAGTGACGCACAGAACATGAATGCGGACGTAACCCTAAAGTGTGGGTGTATAATGTCTTGTGTTTCCTCCACTTTGACATGCACTCACTGCGATACTCCACGCCAGACTATCAAACCGAGTAATGCGCCTTTCCTTCGCCTGTTCTACCTCGGACTAATTAGCGTACACGACTAATTAGCGTACACGCCGATTTGTCACAATCGTGTTTGAAACAGGGCATCACTAACGTAGGTTGCTGGGCGAGTTGGTTCATAATATTAAGAAGAGGAAACCAGCGAAAGACACGAAGACAGTGAAGAACAACCAGACAGTACAAGCGCCGGACTTCTAACTAAATGATTATTACAGAAGTAATCCCCCCATACACATTTTAACCAGCAGCGCATGCATAAATATAGGCTATCTGACCCGTTTCACAGTTGCACACTTAACACTACAAAGCCATGGTGAATGTCAAGGTGGTACAAACAGCACATTTCCATGAAACACCGAAATGACGACGCCACGTGGACTTGCTTTGTATAGCACCGCGAATTCTTAATCTGTAAGGAAAACTGAGGGATCACTCACACATGACACTTTGCCCTGCCTTGTTTTATTTTGAGGGCATCAAAAACTCCACGTTCAATCTTAATTTTTCCTTTGCCAATGACACTCACTGATGTGAAATCAGGGGCGCAGAGCCTTTGCACGTGGCGTTGATATCTTGCACGTGGCGTTGATAACGGTGCACGTGGCGTTGATATCTTGGTGTTTCGTGCAAATAGGCTGTTTGTGCCACCTTGACACGTTTCTTGGCTTTGTACTGTGAATTGTGCAACGTGACAAAGCTCTGATAGCCTATTTACGCATGTGCTGCTGGTTCCTGTGTGTGGGGTGTCTTTAACAAACATTTAGTTGTAAGTCCAACACTTGTCCTGGTTGCTTCCTACGCTGTCTCCGTGTTTTTCGTTGGTTTCTTCTTAAGCAGATCGCTAAAGATAATCATAATTATCGTCATGCGGGCGTAACAACCCCCCTCCCATCCTTCCTCTTCTCCCGATATTTTCCCATCATGCACGAAAGGTCTTCATCAACGCGGGACGTGAACGAAAGATGTGTTGCACCTTTCGCCCACGAGACCGATCAACCTCCTTTCAGCATGTTGTACAGGATATTAAGGAAGATCATTTGAATTTCGAATAAGATAAGCGCCACACTTCACTTTAATGTACCTAGAGAAGAAGCTGCATTTAGGATAGTGTTTTACCATAGATCACCTGCATACGAGTAATCGAATAATTGAGAAAACTGCCGAATAAAAAAAATCTATATGACATACATAAGCATTCGACTCGGTAGAGATATATCAGTGGTTCTAGAGGCGTTCCTTCGACACGGAGTACACGTGGAGGGGGGGGGGGGTTCAACCATACTTTATGTATGTTCGTGCGTGCGTTTGTATGTGTGCGTGCATATATACGCAAGCAAAATTGAAAAATTTGGGGGGGGGGGGGGGTTGAACCCCACCTCCCCCCCCTCCCTTGGCTACACCACTGGTGTGCGTACACAGCTACTCTGCTTCTCTAAAAAAAAAAAAGTCACAGTTTCACCGCAAGGGTGAAGCAATGAATGCGATAGCAAAAAATTGTAATGTTATACGAAGTGAGGCTGGCAGCTAACTCTTTTTGGATCCGATCTCACGCAACTCTAGAAAACGCTTGTTTAAGAGAATTCTCTTCGCGTTGAGAGCGCAGCACGTAGAAGGGTACAACGGCCTCCCGCTGTCAGCCGCCGAGAAGGGGAGATAACGCGCGCGCCCGCGCCCGCACTCGTAAAATCGAACGTCGCCCCCCCCCCGCCCGCTGTCGGCCGCCGAGAAGGGGAGATAACGCGCGCGCCCCCCGCTCGTAAAATCGAAGGTCGCTCGAGGGACCCCCCCCCCCCCCCCCCGTCTTTTCACGCTCACGAACGACGAGCGGGGTTATATATATATACATATGCATATACGGCAAATGACGCCGACGCCGACGGTGAAAACCAGCCGCGAGTTTCCATATAATTGCTATCGCAATAAAAGGAAAATCCCTCCTAACACTGGCAAAAGTAAAAGTACTTTTCAGAAAACCTCCTTTTCTTTTCCTCTTAGGACCCTTTCTAGAAAGAAGTTGCGCCGAAGACAGGTGGTTCATGGCCTTCGCAATTAGCTCTGTTTTCGCAGATGCCGAAAAAAAAGTGAAAGAAGGGGGGAGAGAAACGCTGCTCAGAGGAAACATTTTTAAAATCACGCTGCTGGTTGGAGTCACGGTGTCAGAGAAATCACCGTGGATACGGCTTTTGTTGACGGCGCCCATTGTTCAGGCTACAATGCACCACACTATCGGCGAAGCAAATGACACTGCTGGAACTTTAGGTGCGGGTAGAGTGCCTCGTTTTCCTCCTCGCCCGATTTCCTCCTCGGGCGAGGAGGACATCGAGGCACTCTAGGTGCGGGCGTAGAACGGACGTCACTGCCTCGATTGGCAGTCATTTTGGGGGGGGTCACGCATATTTACAACATCATGTGCAGGGACTGGATTAGGTGGCACCTGGGGAGACTTGGTGTTAAGGCTCCCCAGGTGCCTTTACAACAAGTTAAAAAAGAAACATGGTATGTCAGGTGCCCGTGAAAGTGAGGACAGTAGGCGAGTGGAAGTTGCCACGTTTTCAGCGATGTCAGGCTGTCACGATTTTGTGCAAGCATTGAAAACCTGAAATCAAGGAGCATTTGCAGTACTCGCCATGTCAATAGATTCACCGAATGAATCACAAACGACATGTATCGCATGCCGTTTCCTAGTGGTAGAGTGCATAGGACAGACGGGGCGCTGAAAAAACATGAAACGTCCGCCGCATCAGGGGGAGGAGACATGCCTGCTCATTGCAGTGTGAGATTGGTCATCCGTTTTTAATTAAATAATGATAATAATTAATTACATGTTAATTTATGATATATCATTTAATGATATATTTTAATTATTTCAATAATTATCATTATTTTAATTATATAATTAACGATACCCAGCCACGAAATACCAGGGAACTGGTAGAAGCATATCAAGCGAAAAAAAAAAAAAAAACATGGTCATGATCGTGTACCTTCCATATCGTTATCACGAAAAGAAATTTAACCTACTTTAGAGAAATGTAATTAAGGTATATCGGCTCTTGCCTGTTTAGTGTGAACAAGTAACCGGTATGGGTTCCGAAACGTCTCTGTTTTTCATCTTGACTTGGTCAGTGACCGCATCTGCATCCTCATCATGATACCTGACCAGACGAACTTTCGTCGAACTCTTGACTACATTGTCGCAGCTTGTGTGTTCGTGAAATTTTCTCGTGTTGCGTACGCATCCTTCAAGGCTGGGTTCGTCGTTCTTTCAAACTATGTGCCAACAGCTTACCGCCATGAATCTTGTAAAACATACAACCACGGTACAAAAAAAAAAAGGAAGCTGTGCTGCACATTTATGGAACAAATAAACACATATTCAACATTGCCACGTGCCGCGGTGGCACGGTCTCTGATGCTGACCCGATAGGCGCGTGTTCGATCCCGGCCGCGGTGCTCGCATTTTGACGGACGCTAAATGATGTCTGCACGTCAAAGAACCATGCACGCAACTTCCGGAGTAGTCCACTGCTAGTGGTCACGGTACGTGAAACCTCAGAAATGATTAATACACTGTACATGACTTGAGATAAGTGCCCTCTCACCCATTCTTTTTTTTATTTTCTATGTGTACGCCGAAAAACAAAATATTTAAGAAACGTTTGCCAGTTCTCTGACTTCTAGGACATATCTATGCTGTTCTCTCAGCCCTTAGTGTTAAAAGCCCTGAATTTCAGCTAATTAAAGAAAGATGTAGTAAAATAGCATTTTGAAACTTGTAGTTTCGGTTTCCACGCCGCCGGCGCCGCCGACGAAAAGTGGCCGTGCGCCGCCGCCGATGATATACCCGGCGTGCGCCGACGACGCCGCCGACTCGGATCGGCCCCCACGCCGCCGCCGGTCGAAACCGCCACGGCGCACACCTCTAGCTGTGGGAGTTCCCGGCACAGTACACACACAGTAACACCACGACTCTCTCGTCGAGGCTGCGTGAGGCTCTGCGGAGCTCCGCCCTCGATGAACAAACATGGGCGACCCAGCACGCCCGTGAGGCGGCGTCGAGGCAAGCCCTTGACGTCCCCTCATGGGAGGCCTAGGCCCGGCCGCCTAAACTTGCTGGTTTTTTTTTTTTTATTAATAAAGTTCATTCCTCCTCGTGTATGTTTTCATTTATTATAATGTCACGAACAGCTCTGAATTATTACCAGTTAAGTTTTTAGACGTCAGCAATCATACTTCCACTCGTAAATATACGGCCCGTGCGCGCGTGTATTAATGAACCAGGTGTGTTGTGATCTGTGACAGCCAGTAGCCCTTTAGTACGCTTTTTCGCATGACAACAAAGTGCCGGCCAGAAAATTTTAGAACCGCTGTCCTTTGTTGTCAGTATTGTCTTATTGTGGTGGTGTTGGGGATGTCTTTCGGAAGTCTACGGCCGTGCCCGCACAATCGGAGAGTTGGCAGGTGTGCGCGTCCTCAACAATCGTGCACGCTGACGTTGTGAGGCCTAGCTCCTTCGCCTAGACCACGGTAGGGTCTAGCCACCCTAACCAGGGTGCCCAGACCGTCCGCTTCCTCATTCGGTCCTTGTCCACCTTTCATAGGATGTGTGATGTGCGAAGACATGACTTGCATCGTCGTACTTGTGAACACAGTACAACGACAGCAGCACGCGTCGACGCGTTAAAAAAAAAAAAAAAAAAGCGCGACGTCGACGCTATCTGTAACCCTAACGCGCAGGCACCGGAAGATGCATTAGGCCCTGCAAGAGTTGCGCGCACAATCTCAGAGGCTATACGACGCGTCACTGAAGGTTTATTCTGACGAACTGGTGTCGGCCCGCGCTTGGGTTCCCGCACCCGCGCGTGCTTGGCGCGTCTTCCGCGACAGCGCGGTCAGCACTTGTTCGTACCACGCTACGTACGCGGTAGCGTAGGTTCGTAATTCGTATCACACGTCGCGGACTGAAAATCGGTTCGCAACAACCGCGCTCCATTACATTGCAGGCCAATGGGCCTCGGCCGGGACTAAAGAAAAATTCGTATCATCCCGAAATTCGTACGAGCCGTGATCGTATCTCGCCTTTCACTGTATACAGTAAAACCGAGGTTTCATTGTATACAGTGAAACCTCGGAGATACGATCACGGCTCGTACGAATTTCGGGATGATATATAGTTAACATTTCACTATTATGTGCTTTATTTGCATTCGTTATTATTTTATATGTTAAATTTTATTTTGTAATAGCAGCAAATATAAATTTATACCTATAACTTATCGTCGCAAGACCGATCACAGAGCTCCACAGCAGGAAAACATCTATGAAAGTTCCTGACGATAGGTCTGCGCGAAGTCTTGTTACATAAAATCACTCTACCGGTACAAGACCGCTTAGGAAGGCATAAGCGATTGTAATATGAAAAAAAAAAAAAAAAAGGAACGAGAGAAATGAAGGGATGAATTGGACATCTATGTTTGTTCTGCACTGATCCGCAAAGACACCCGAAATTCGCTCCAGTAGTTGAAATTCGCAAGACAGATTTTGTGCGCCCCAGCGGCTCGCGCAAGCACTGGAAGAAATTTCAGCGTGTTAGATGCTATTTTGAACATTAACATGTGGAGAAATATACTGTGAACTATGCCACAAGAAAACTTAGAAGTTGTTTTTTTTCTTTTTGACTAACAATCTTTTCGCTTGTGAGTCAAACCCCCCCTTTTCTCATATATATATATATATATATATATATATATATATATATATATATATATAATAGCGCGAAATCGTGTAGCGCAGCCTTTTTAAATAATATTGTCGCAATGTTTAACCGAGGAAGCCTTACAGATAATGAAGTTTGCCATAGGTTTGTTCCTGAGCCCCGCCTTCTTGACGGCATCAAAAGAAAATGGACGCGTCCAGGAAGCAGACGGAGCGTGCAAAAGCTTTCACCCATACACGAAGGAGCTAACGGCACCGGCTAAATTACCGCTTCAAGCACCAGGGTCCTTTGAAAAGAAACAGCATCAAAGGACTCCGGAAGCATGACCGTTTTGCGAGTTCCAAATAGCACGCGGGTGCGCTTTCTCGATTGTGTGCTGCAAGATTTTAACTTTATTTAGGCACGAGAAGTGCATTGTGGGCGAAAGAAACGGACGCTCTTGTGAAGCGGCCAATAAAGGAAAGGATCCTCCCTTTGAGCCGTTACTGAATCCACGTGCGTTCCGATTCTATAGCGTGAGGTACCAATGTCATTGCAATGAAGGGACGCTAATACCATTGCCTTATCCCGCCAAACTAAGAGCGTGCACACGAAAGCTCGTTGCCGCTGTACACATTTCCTTGTTTCACCATGCTTAGTCACCCGCGGTTTGGTTTCCGAGCTGGTTCGTTCCATCGTGCAGGTGTGTGCGTGAAGAATTGCTGACAGAGAAAGCCTTCGAGGAAGGTTCGCGGTGACACGGCTTGGCTCTGGCCGCGGATCGGAGAAAAAAAAAAACAGAAAGCACGGATTTCAAGACAGCGACAAAAGCCTCATTCCCCAAAGGGATTAGTCGGACGCGGTGCGTGTCCTTGCGCGGCCTTGGAAAAAAGGCTAAGCGAGGGGAGAGGAGGAAGATACGTTCTTTTCTTTCTTGGACTCCGGCGAACTTGTTTCCCGTAAAGCGAACCGCCAAGACGACGAGTCCCGCTGATGGTGACGGAGATACGCTTCGCCCTGGGGACATTTCTCCTCCCTTTTGTGGCATTCAAAGGAAGCGGCGGGACGCTTTAGAAAGGGTCCCGCCGTTTCTAAGCTCCCCTCCGCTTTTCTTTACGGCGACCCCAACAAACCGGCCAATACGAGGTGGGGCTGGCTCTTTCTTGGCGGCCACAATGCGCAGTCGCGGCCTCAATGGAATGTTGCAAAGCCCGTAGAAATAAGCTCCGCGCGAGCTTCTGTGCAGGCACGTTGCACTGTTGTTTCTGCGGTTGTAGGACTAACGCAGTGCAACCTGCAAGCAGTCTAAGAACGTGGTCTGCGCATGTGTATCATATACGTACAGTGGACGGTCAATATGAGTTGTAACATGGTAGTCAGGGAAATGTGAAATGGGTTTTGGAAATTCTAGTAATCGAAACAAGTGTTTACGTCACCGTGTCGGTGCCAGTGTGCAGTGTTGGCGCCGGTTTGACAAGGCAGCATGTTGTAAAACACGGACCAAGATGGTACATAGTGACACACAAGGAGCGCTACCCATTAACTATTTTATCGAGATAACAACAATAAGATTGCGCGTGACAGCAAGGGCAGAACTACGACAAGGCATCATCAATGAACACGTGTTGTGTCACTCAGACGCGACATTTCCTTCGCAGATAAAGGGGACAGAGGCTATGCCAACACATTTGTGTTTTAGAATTGTGATTTGCGGGCTTCAGTAATGACGCGTGTCATTTCATTATGTTAGCTTTGATGTTTCTTGTTCCTGATTTTTTGTAACCACTGTCTCGAGTCTGGAACAGCAGCACCTGAAAATAAATAAATATACCTTATACACCAAGCCTTCAAAGCACTGCACATAGTATTTCGTTTGGACAATTCTTGGTATATGTTTTGTTTTCTTTGTATACCGTTTGATTTTGTCATTTCGCACACTATATCAAGTATTTTCTTTGGTTGTTGTGTTTTCTTAGCGCAATCTTTTTTTTTTCTTTATGCCCTTACATATGCCTGTGAACGCATAGACACTTTTGAAACCAGCATTATTTTTATTCTATGACCCTGTGCTTGCGTCACACACACACACTATATATATATATATATATATATATATATATATATATATATATATATCAGAATCATCATTCGTTGTAGGAGGCAGGCATTACGGCCCGGGGTTTGCCGATCTTGTGAATTGAAGAATCAAGATAACTTAGGGAAATGGACACCAACCAACTTGTTCAATTAAAGTAACAACAAAGTTTTACTTTAAAATGAAGAGTCCCGACGTTTCGGGTCCAGCTCGGACCCTTCTTCAGGGGTGACTGAGTGGCACCAGGGATCAACAGAGTTTTTGGCGCCTTCTTCTCAAGGCGGGGGGGCCAAAAACTCTGTTGATCCCTGGTGCCACTCAGTCACCCCTGAAGAAGGGTCCGAGCTGGACCCGAAACGTCGGGACTCTTCATTTTAAAGTAAAACTTTGTTGTTACTTTAACTGAACAAGTTGGTTGGTGTCCATTTCCCAAAGTTATTTCCTTCCCAACCAGAGAGAAATCTCTCAAATGTTCACCTTTAGAATCAAGATAGCGTCTGGCCTTTCCTTAAAGGCCAACTCCGGCGATTTTTTGGCCGTGTCAGGATAATGGTGCTTTTATGTTCCTGAGACACTCTTGTCACGCGCCCGATAGCTGAAATGCCCAGCAAATTCGAAAATAATTTTTAATAAGCAAAAAGGCGCAATACCGAAACCGAAACCCAACCGAGTGTACTGTCCAAGTATGACGTAGTAGTTTGTTAGGAACCGGAAGTCGTGCAAGGCATGCTGGTTCCGCCGACGCGGAATATCACCCGCTCCTCCACAGAGAACAGAAAATCGCACACCAAACCAGCGAAGCGCCAGGCCAAAGCACCGTCAGCTTGTGACCAGCACAATATACGCTGTAGCGGCCAAAGTTAGCGAACCCATCGGCTGCGTCACTTCCGTCGACCGGCAAACCAACACGTCACACACGCAATGTTGCCAATAATTGTGGGAAGCCGGCAGACAATCTTTAAAATTCATTTACAAACAATCAGCGCATGTCTCAAGCTTGAAATTTGGCATAAATGACGGAAATGTGCAAAGGAACGTACCCAGCGAATTTCATTGAGATCCATTGACCTCGAAAAACCTCCGGAGTTGGCCTTTAACGCATGCTTCCTGCCACTGCTCGCTCGTCACCTGCTGTGACGCAACGAAAGCGTGCAATCCCTATGATAACCGAGATCAAAATTATGTATTATTGCACTGAACGTGGGTTTTAGAGTACATAAATGCGAAATGCTACAAAGTTGCGCCCATCTTTTCGTTGAGGGTGATAGTTTGTGGCCGGTGAACCCTTTGTAACTGGGTGTAATCTAAGGTCGAGGGACTCTACAACAGTGTTCCGCTACCTTACTGTTTGCACGGCGGAACATTAACGTCATTCTCGGGTGGCTGCGATTTGTTCTCTCCTTTTTGCACACGGAAGCCGTATGAATCACCTCGATGACGTCATATAGGCGCGAACTGTTTTCTAATACGCCCACAAACTGATATATTTAACAATAATAATAATATCAGGGGTTTTACGTCCCAAAACCAAGATATGATTATGAGAGACGCCGTAGGGCTCCGGAAATTTTGACCATCTAGTGTTCTTTAACGTGCACTGACATCGCACAGTACACGGGCCTCTACCATTTCGCCTCCATGGAAATGTGACCGCCGCTGCCGGAATCGAACCCGCGACCTTCGGGTCTGCTCTACCGAGGCGGACAAAAAACTGATATCTTTGCCACGTGGCTTTGCGTGCGTATCTGTGTGACCAATGTGTCACCGGGGATGAAAATTTCGTTGTTGAAAGTTACCGCTTTAGTCCGTCTGTCAATTTTGCTTTTTCGACCAAGCACTCTCGTTCATAGACTGCTTATCTCCCTCGTTGTGCTTTTGCCTTTCGCGGTCAAGGTACGTGAACACCGCAGATGCTTTCTGCAGCAATTACTATATGGAAATGTCACGCCTCAATGTTGCCTGTCAGCGTGCACATTGTTAACGAGGAACCTGTCTTTCGGGGGGGAGGTATTTTCACTGGAACTTGGAGCGGCAAAAGCTCAACAAACGACTAGACCAGTCTGAGTAGAAAAGTGCTTGGCTGAAAAAAGAAAAAAAAGAAGGAAACGTCGAAGGAAAGCCGTCTCGCAGATTTTCGCAAATCAACCGTTGTTTGCTACCCCTCCCTATGCTACTAGCCGTCCCCTTATGACAAACCAAAATGACTGCGCTTTGGGAAAAAAAAATATGGCGCCGATTAGTTTTTTTTTCACAAGGACTTCCTTTTGGGCAAGGTGGTGCTTACATTATTAGGTATACCCGACTGTGGCGCAAAATAAATTTCAGGAAGAGAAAAAAAATAAGGGGGGGGGGGGGGAGGATGGCGAAGGAGAAAGGGAGTTTTTTTATTTAAATGAAGGAGTTGTCACCATTTCTTGGCTATGGCTACCCCTTTCCACTTGGTTATTAGGATAAAACAGCAAGAAACAAAAATAATATATATACAGTCTTGCACTTAGTAAGTTCAAAAGTTACCCTTTGAACAGAGCACACATACAATCGCAGTGCACACTTTCAATGTAGTCCGCTCAAATATTAGCGTATTAAAATAAAAGTGTTCAGTGGGAGCAACAATTCTTTCTGCGAGCTCGAGCTTGTTTGTTTGGAAAATGTCCGGTAAGATGTTTGCTCGCGCATGCGCAGTAACAATTTGTGAATCGATTCGATTTGCAAGATAAAATGCTGCAAGATGTGGAGCTCGCACACGTCCACTTTTCTTATTCTTTTTTTACAAGGGCTGCTGAAGCTAGCGCCACGTTCTTCTTCTGCACAAGAAACCGCATTTGTCCAGTTTTTTTCGCAGCAAAAGCACTCGGCTGTCTTGCTAAGTCACGGTCATTGTGATCCCCATCGAAATTTCGAACAGAACACGCATGGCGTTCTTTGGTCACAAGTGCCCTTGCGCCGCTCAAACCCATCGATCTGTCAACGGAAGGCTCTGTATCCGAGCTTGTTGGCGAGGGAATGGCTTAATTAGAGCGTCCCGTTTGTTGCGAAGCGTGCGCTCTCAAACTATATACTAGAAAAACGGCAGTCCGCCTCCCGAAGGTCGGGGGTCCTATCCAGCTATTGAGAAAAGCGGGCAAAAAAAAAAAAAAAGTGCGGAGTCTCGGTGTTAACGGCGCGGTTTGCACAATCTTTACTCTCTTCGGAATACATCACTTTTGATCAGACGATAGAAACGTTGAGCCAGTGCGTTTCTCTAATCGCTGAAGCGCATGCGGGTGAGACAGGTCGACCATTGAACACCCACGTGGCCGCATCTTTGCTAGCTGACGCATCTTTGCTAGCTTATGCGTCACGTGACGTCGTAGATAAGAGTGCAATCGTACAGAGCACTGAGTTAGTGAAAAGTGCTTTGCCGTGCAATTTTGCGTTTTGTCTCCGTAATTACGACTAACCGCATACATTTCGCCCCTGTGACATGTGTATAACGTTAGACACGACATAATGGAGCTAACAGACAATGAAGCTTCATTAGGTTGTGTCTCGCAAAGAAACGAACCCTTCGAACCGGTCCCCTTCTTTCGTTCGTCTATGACGTGTCATTCGCGGCGATAACAAAGAACTGTTTAGCAATTAGCGACATCGCATTGCTGTTTAATACCGTGAAAGCGTGAGTGGCGACGAGGGAACATATCCCTTGAATGGTGTGGTGGAAGAAATGCGCAGCGTACGGTACACGCCATTTTTTATTTTTTCGAATGTTCTCTCAGTCTTCAGAAACAGCAGGGGGGGCACGGGGGGTTCTTCTGCACAGCAGTTTGGCATTGCAAGCTGCGGTACGGGAATTCGCACAAAGCGCGAATCGGCTTTCTAGCCAGCAACAATCGGCATTGTAAAGGAGAAAGAAGGAGCGGGAATAGGGGTCCTATGGTAGCAGAGGGGAGAGCAGGGGGTGATGGACGAGCCTATTGGCACAGCAGGGAAACCATTCAAGCCGGGCTTTGGGCTCGCGGGCCCTTATCTTTTTTTTTTTCTTTTTTCTTTTGCTTGAGGGGCATGTCACCTTTTGTGCAGCGTCCTGCCAGCTTCTCGGGTACAAAAAAGAGCGAGGATAATCGCAGCCTTTCCGCCAGTCACCTGAACATCCTCCTTTCTTGACGCACGTGACACACGTGAACCAATGGAAGAAAAGATTGGTTACACGTCACGGAGCGCCACGCTGTCTTCTTCGTCAAGTGTGTCATACTCATACAGCCAGTCTACCTCGTGTTGTACACGGTGCACGTTGGTGCGATGCAGCAGCCCGCTTTACAAGCCATGGCTGTCACTGCAGCATTGCAGCAGCAACAGCAGCAGTTGCAACAACATCAATTGCAACAACACCAGTTTAATCAGCACCAGTTTCATCAGCACCAGTTACAACAACACCAGTTGCAGCACCTACAGCAGCAACAGCTACAACATCAGCAACAGCTACAACATCAGCAACAACTACAACAGCAGCAACAACTACAACAGCAGCAACAGAACCAGCAACATGCCCCTTCTCCCGTTATCGTAGCTCCAGCTACCGGCTCTGACAACACCGTTTGCAACGCTGCGAATGGCGGTAAGAGCCGCGCCGATCACATCAAGCGGCCTATGAACGCGTTCATGGTGTGGTCGCGCGCGCAGCGGCGCAAGATCGCGCTGGAGCACCCCAAGATGCACAACTCCGAGATATCCAAGCGGCTGGGCGCCGAATGGAAGCAGCTGAATGAAGACAGCAAGCGACCGTTCATCGATGAGGCCAAGCGACTTCGGGAGCAGCACCAGAAGGACCACCCGGACTACAAGTACCGACCCCGGCGCAAGGTCAAGTCTCCCATGGCCAAGAAGCAGGACCAGCCGTACCCAATGCAGGCGAGCGCCTACATTTCGGACCATTGCAGAGCCTACTTGCAGCAAGGGTTTGCCGCCCAGCTTCACGCCTCCAGCGCAGCAGCGGCCGCAGCCGCCGCTGCTGCTGCGTCCACTCAGGTCCTCCCAAAGGAGTCCCAGCAGCCGCAGTGCTCGCCACAATCATCGTCGTGCTCGAGCCCGTCGTCGTTGGCTGGCAGCTACCCGACGTACCCTCCGGACGTGAAGCCGTTCGCGCTGACGCCCTACCAGCCTGGCGGTGTTGCCATGGACATGGAAAAGTACTCAATGTTCGCGTCACACGGAATGTTTGCGGCTCAACCGCCTTCCGCGCTTACCCCTGCCGGATATGCGCAAGCGTACATGTGCAGCTACCCAGGCTTCCCTGCGTCCCACGATTCGTTCCGCGTGGTGTAGCCGTTGCGACCATGCCCAGCCACGTAAGTTTCTGCACTTATATGCTTGCTTTTGAACATGTACTCCGTAGGCGGGACATTAAGCGGTCATTTTCCTTGATCCCTTTGCCTTCATCTCAAGCCTTGTCCGCGTGTTTGCCAAACAGCATGGCATTCTTCGGCGTGCGCTGTTCGAAAGAAAAGCTTGGAAAGCTCTAGAACTTATTTGTGACTGACTCAATGTTGCGAATTTTCGGGGCTTATGTCATGGTGTAAATTGCACCATGAATCGACACATAGTAGTGCCACGTGCCGTGATGAAATCCGTAAGTACGCCTTATCAACTGTCATGTGCAGTAATCTCACCTGTCTGTCAGTGTGGCTACGGGCACTAGCGTCACATGTGCCAGGCCTTTCGTGCGTCACTCATCTTTACGAACGCCCATAACAAATTGACGGCGCTAATTCTCGGGGACGAAACACCAGGAGCGTAGCCCGAATTTTTTTTCTGTTCTGCAAAGGATCAGTGTTTCTTTCACGGTTCACGATTTTTTTCTATACCCTCGCCGATGCACACGTGCAGTCGTGCACGTGTGTACATAGGCCAACACACTTGTCTAGAACACTGGAACGGTATGCTCCAAAAGCTGGTTTTAGCCTACATTTGAACGCTCATCCTTAGCGGGAATGTAATCGACAAATGTCAGTGAAGTCTACAACCTTTCTTCGCAATGAAGGGAAGACTACCGAGCCAAACTACGCGTGTGCTACCGCTGAAGAATATAGTCCCACAATTACGTTCTTGTTTTCTGCGTGAGAAAAAACAAAAAAGCATTATTTCCTATGGGACACTGCCAGTGTTGTATGCGTTACCGAACAAAAGTAACTAAATACGTTACCCTAACAAAAAAGGAACGTGTTACCGAAAAAAAGTAACGGACGTTACCTTGGCCGTTACTGCGCAATCATAAGTTTTAATCAATGTGTCTTTGCTGCAGGACCCTACAATAAGAACTGTTCAAATATCAAATTATGTTTCACATAAAGCTTCTAAACCAAGCAAGGATTATACCCACAATGCTCATTTAACAAGAATGATTTGTACAATGTACCGGACCTAAGCTTAAAGATGTCTGTAGAGTTGCATGTGATGTCTTTTGACTCTGTGGCACATGGTGAAGCCATTTTTCTCAATGTAACATTATACACAATATGAGATTCAATCATCCACGCTGTCCGCAAAGAAAGCATCACAGAACTCTCAAGAAGTTTATCGGCCTTTTCCTGGTCCGAACAGCACCTGCAGTGGAGATCGTCGAAATCGAAGCTGGTGGTCCTCGGCCTCCGAAATCGCGCGCCAGTAGGCAATCGCGAAGGCCTGCATTTGTGCAATTAAGGCATTTGGCCAACTTAAAAAAAAAAAAAAGAGGGAAAAGTTTTTATATATATTTGTCGCGCCTGGTGGCACACTTATAACCGCCCCGTTATAACGGGGACGCTCGTATCACCCACCCATCCCCCATCGTCGCGTTTTGGCCACCAAAAATGATGGCGCGTGCCTCATCGACGCCGGCGCGCATGCGCAGACTACCTACGCGGAAAAAGGCCCATTCTGACGGCGTGCTTGTACCAACGTTTTGGCTTGTACTAGCACATAGATGCGCAAATTTTGTAGTAGTCAAGAAATGCTTTAATGGCCTAGACACGGAAAAAATACCTGTGGATAAACATTTTTTTGTTCACTTGTATAATTACCGCAAAAATTTGCGAGCGTTTGTGTGAGGGTGTTCAAGATCAGCCTCGCTCGCTTAGGAGTTCAATAACCCGAAACGTAGTTGCAACTGAAGAGAGTAACAAGGAAAAATTGTTTCCAAAACAAAGTTGATAAGTGTTATCGACATTGTAGCAATTAAAACAAAATATCTCAAATTTAGACACTTCTAAGAAATAGTTTCCTTCGTTCTACAAGTTACAGACAATGTTACTTTATTATCTGTTGCACATACATTTCATGCACACAATGTCTTCTTTGTAACGATAATATTTGTGCGTTACATCGTCGTGAACTTTCGAGAACGACGGGTAATGAAATTGATCCCTCCGTGTTGAATATGTTCGATATTTTTTTCTCGTAAATTATGCACTTAAAAATAAAACTAAATTCCTTTTCAGGCAGCTTGGCGGTATGTGCATAAAATATAAAATACTCAATCAAATCTAAACTATCCACTTTTGAATGCGTATCGATCTCTCGTGGAATCACCCATTTGCGATAACCACAGTTAGGAGACTAACTGCGGTTATGTCTGCCGTGAGCTAGCTACCTGTAACCGTGGTTAGCCGTAGTGTTCGTGTTACCGCGGTATTAATGGACTTTAGTTGAAACAGAGGGACGCCAATGAAAGTAGCAAGACAGACAATGAACTTTAATTGATCCTGAGGAGTAACCGCTGGCCGCGCCCACGTAGAGGACAGAACGCCATGACGCTCCTCCCTTTCCTGGGCCCTCTGGATAGCCTGGGCTTGCTTTCGGAGTACCGTGCTTCTTATGGCGAAAAAAAATTTTTTGTGCTACAAGAAAAAATTCGACGTTTCATTCCACTCTTGCGGTCACGCCTATTCTCCATAATGAGCAAAATTCCGTTGAGGCTGTCGATCGGCAGCACACCTGTAGCCCGGTTGAAGTTAACGGCTCTCACCTGGATGGGCCAGGATTCCCCCCCCCCCCCCCAAAAAAAAAAGGCCGCTTATAGTAATTGGCCTCTAAGTCAACGACGCGGATAGAATTTCAATGTTTTCGTCAGTTTTTCAAATTTTTGTTCAGCACCCGGATACTGAACAAAAATTTGAAAAACTGACGAAAACATTGAAATTCTATTCGGAAGATAAACAGAGTTTACTTCACGTATTTTTGAACAGTTGGCTTTATTTTTGGTGGATTGTCAGCGCGCGACGGCTGCGCGCGAGCCGTGACGTCAGATTCTCCCTGGCGCATGCAGGGTGCACGTGCTCCTGCCCTTCTCTTCCTTTTCTCCACCTCTCCTTTCATTCCGCTCTCTCCCTTCCACAAAAGCGCTGATGCCTTACCCCAGCCGCAAGCATTGTCCGCTGCCGTAGTGGTTCTGGGAAATGTAGTGCGAGCTGAGCAGGTTAATTGAGAGACGCGGGCAACGGCTGGCATTGGTGGGATGCCTGTTTCCGGCGAGTTTCACGTCACACCTCTAGTTCACGGTGCGGCCGCTAGACGCGGCGGTTTGTGAAAAACTCATTAAATTCATTATTTTCCTCTAGCTTCTGCCTGAAATGAAGGTTATGTCCATCGATTTCAACCCCCAATCTTTCAATTTGGCTGGAAATCTTGGCGGCAAAAATTTTGTTCAGTATCCCTTTAATGCCACCTCGGATTTTTTACAGCTCCCTTTGACAGCACAATGATGCGCGCAAAAAAAATCTTTTATGCCCATTTCGACCATGCACGTTTCCTGCAGCGGTTTGTTTCATTTCGGATAATATCTACACCTGATCACGCATCGTGTTCGCTGATTCGAATGTTTCGGTTGTTTTCACAGCTCACTTGGTCATCGTCGTGCTATACAATATCCACTGGGATCACGCATGTTTATGGTTACGCCGAGATTGTCCTTGATAACCGCGTCTGATTTCGCGAAACCATCGAAAATTTTATTGCGGCCTTGATTCCTTTTTCAGCGTAATACTTTACGGGCCGAAACCACGATACCATTATGAGGCACACCGTGGTGGGAGACTTCGGATTAATTTTGGCCACCCGGGTTTTTTTTTTTGAGCGTGCATAAGTAATCCGGTGTTACTGCAGTTCGCTCCCATTGAAATGCAGCTGCCATATGCGGGAATCGAGCCCACGACCTCGATCCTAGCTGCGCTACACACCATGTGTTGCATGCAAGGCCAATACAACTGCTCTTGGCAAACGCGCTGCTTAAATCTGCTCTGGGCTGCGACGGGAAATGTACCGCCATCAGCTGAATAAAACACTTGTAGTGGTCACGGGACGGTATTTAAACTGTGGTGTATTAAGCCAACTATAGCTCCGCTGCTGTCCCATTACAACTGGTTGACTCGGAAAGCCAGCGCACAATCTCGAAATATACAGAGGTTGTCTATTTGTTGTAGCTTCGGTTCACAAACGTACTTCCCTTTCAAGTGAACCCGGCCATCGCGTATCTCCTTGTTAATAGTTAGTACTAATGCTGTGTAGGACAAAAACGTTCTTCAAAGTGACAAGACCGTAAAAGCATCGCTTAGTGTGCCGAACTGCCATAATCCACTCCTGACGCCTGTTTCCTCGCAATGTTTGCATTCGAAACGGTGGAACTTGACGCGCAGTTTTCGGCTTACAATGCAGCAGGAGTACGTGTTTGTTTCCAGGATGACGAAGGAGCGGCGCCCATAACGTGAAAAATGCTAGATAAAAGCCCCAAGGACAGGCTGCCCAGCCTGTCTTTTGGGCACGGAAAGGTGCAGGTGCCAAGCAGTCCACCTGCTACAATCCACTTCCACGAAAAGCATGTCCGCACAGTTCCTCATTGCCGGATTCCGCGGCTTTCTTCAAGCTTTATGTGGCGATGGCTCAAACCTCTCCACAGGTAGTCGGCGCGGCTTAAAAAAATTTTAACCGCGATTTTCACAAACAAAAGCGATTCCGCCCGCGCTTTATTTTCCCATGCCTGGCAGGCCGACAGCAGTTCGACGCTGCGACAAAAGAATTCGTCGGGCCGAGCTCTGTGAAAAGGGCACCTACAAGATGAAGAAGTAACGATTAACGTGACATCACCCACTACCGAAAAATGTTAACGTAAGTACGTTACCCGTTACAGTTCCGAAATTGTAACGAGCCCATTGAGACTGTTCAGAAAAGCTACCTCGGTGCTTGTTGTTGCGATTACAATGTTTATCCATTCTAAAAGACAGGGCGTGCAAACACGGACACAAGAAGGAAGTGAGGACACCATAAACGCCTACTAACAACTGAAGATGCGCACAACGGCGGAAAAGAAAGGAGGCACGAGAACGTATCTGCGCATGTCGTTGGAATATGTCAACCTATCAATCTGGCACGCGTGGTGGTCTACGTGAAGGATAACTGCTAAGGATTTCATCTTTATGCAAGTTAATCGACGGTTGGCTCACGCATGCGTTACCGTTATTATCGATATGGCATGCCTCAATCATCAGACGCGTTTCTTCATGTCTATGCCGGTACTGCGCATTCGTCGAATTTTGGCGTGCACTTACACTCTCGACAATGTAAAGAAATATTAGAAGGTGAGCCTCCGGTTAGCGATCTCTTATGTTACAATAATCTCTAGTTAATAATCTCTAACTTGAGTGCGCACCCTCCCCCCCTCTCTATATAGGGAGAGGGTGCGGCACCCCGTCAAAAAGACGCGCTGCAACTCGTACGGGTGGTCAGGCCTTTAGAAGGTATATGATAGTTTTCTGGTGACACCATACGGCATAACGAAAAGCTTAACAGGTCCGCTGTAAAATAATCGATACAATCGACTGCCAAGAAAGGATGAACTGTCTTTCGCCATCGAGTCGTCTTGTGGGAATGCACAAGGACGGACTACGTGACTTTCTGGCATTGAAGAGATGGAGAATTCGTGGACACGGGTTGTCACTGGAGCCGACGTTTTGACGAGCGGATTTGTCTTCCTTAAAAGGCCCTTAAACCACCCAGAGGTCGAAACGTAGTTGTGGTGGGGAAGTTGTGCACGAGTCTACACGTAGCCGTGAGAATTTTTTGAAACGTTGCCGTAATAGCGGAGTTAGACGAGTTTGATGACCGAAACGCGGCGATCGCTCCTTTTTGTCTTTGCTTCGCTACCCTCCGCTGGTTTCCTCTCCCAAAACCGCTTTGCCCTCCTCACCGTTTTCCCCTCCGCACAACACAACGAAGAACAAGGAGCGCGGGCAGGTGCTTGCAGACGATCCGGAATTCGTAGGTTCTTGTTCGACCAATCGCAGCATGATTTGCGCTTCCGCGTCACATATTCAACTTCGTGACGTCACACACGTCACTACGGAGGCCGGAAGGGCACGGAGAGGAGAAAAGATTGGTTTCTTGGAAATTTGGTGCGCGCCCGCAGGCTTGTAGCGCTGCCACGTGTGGCATCGTTGATCGTGACGGCATTCTGCACACGATGCGAGTGTTTACTTGAAATGTTTGAAAAAATATCGGAGGTGGTTTAGGGGCCTTTTAAGGCTGCAATCTTGAGGAAGACAGCCTTGAAGAAGACAAGTCCGCTTGCCGAAAGGTCGGCTCCAGCGACAACCCGTGTCCACGAATTCTTCAAGCTTCATTCTTGTTCGCAACTTCTGCCTTTTAAGCATTGAGGCACTGTTGCATGTCGCGGCGTTTGTCTGCCAGTTCTGCTGACTTAAAAGTGCAACATTTTATGAACATCAAGGCTTTAGAGCAGTGGCATGCACGTTGATGACACAATAGTTGTGTTTAGAGTGTTAATTTGTAACGTATGGTTTTATTGATGCAGTATTCTGTTCATTTGCTTGTGTCGAAGAAAAAATAAGAGCTGTAGAGGTTATTGCGCAACATCCAACTGCACGACGCCCTTATTTTTGCCTTATCTGGTGAAATAACGTATGTGCCAGATAGCATTTTCTTCATGAAATTTGCAATGAATCGAGATATTTTATCTAGCTCTTCATAAGAGTTCACAATAATTATTCATGTGTGTAAGTGTAAATGCAACTTGCTTCAGCTGCCAGCTGAATTGGTCAGCTGCCAGCTCGTAATAAGATCACGTGCTACGTGACGCCAACAGGCAGAAAAAGTTCCACAGTCACCGTCATGGCTACTGGCGGCGCTGACGGACGCTCCCACGTTTAAATGCCCATATATACCCCACAAAGTGGACGGGAGAATGGCCGCCGTGGTAGCTCAGTTGGTAGAGCATCGGAAGCGTTGTTCAAAGGTCGCAGGTTCGGTCCCTGCCCACGGCAAGTTATGTTTTCGTCCACTATTCTTTCTTCACATTTATATTACATTTAGTACTAATAACATTCCCCTATACTTTCCTTGGCATTATTGTCTGTTCTCATTAATATTGCTTCTCCAGTGTATGAAATTAGCTGCTCCAGGGTGCTCTCGGATGCAATATTACCTGCACCAAAGTTCTCCAGAGTGGAAATTTTTGCTGCTCTAGAAGTTGCTTTAAATCGGAAGTCCTCAGTAGCATCACTGCATATATGAACTTCGGAAAACGCGTTTAAATTTTTCCTTGTAGCTTGTACGTTTTGTATCGAAGCTTGGGCGTGTTGGTGAAACATTGGAGAGAAAACAGCGCAAAAGCTGTCGAAATAACGGGAAGATACTATATCAGATGCATAGGTCGGCAAAAAAAAAAAAACTTCCCCATCTCCCGCTAAAGGGGACCATGTGTGGATGCGAAGCAGCGGGGAGATGGTTAGCTTGAGCGGGAGAAACGTCGCCGCTCTCGTTTCGCGGCCCGGGCGCTGCACAGGAGAGAATGAGGAGCGCTCCGTCATTTTCATACCGCGGAACTACCGTGCTGCTCCCAGCGGAGTATGCAGCTGTCGCACCACCTGTCGTGCGCGCCGCTCTGTAGAGGATTCTTAGAGGAGAGAACGGGGGGGGAACCGTAGGAGAGGAGAGAGAGGGGACGCGCATGCGCTGTGGGGGGTGTGGGACGCGGGAACCGCTCCGTAGAGTAGAGGATTCCTAGAGGAGAGAAAGGGGGTGAGCGTAGGAGAGAGGCGGAGAGGGCGCGCATGCGCTGTGGGGATGCGGGACGCGGGCTCCGTAGAGTAAAGGATTCATACTGCTGAAACGGCGCCACAAGGGAAGACGAAAGCACACAAAAAAAAGGGGGGACACGAAACACAAGCGTCGTGTGCTTTCGTCTTCCCTTGTGGCGTCGTTTCAGTAGTATGAATTCATACCAACTTGCCCAGTTGTCAGTCCTTCTGAGTAAAAGATTCCCAGAGTAGAGAAAGAAGGTGAGCGTAGGAGAGAGGGGGAGAGGACGCGCGTGCTCTGTGGGGATTTCGGACGCGGGCGCCGCTCCGTAGAGTAGAGCATTGCTAGAGTAGAGAAAGGGGGAGAGGACGCGCATGCGCTGTGGGGATGTGGGACGCGGGCGCCGCTCCGTAGAGTAGAGGATTCCTAGAGTAGAGATGGGGAGGGGACGCGCATGCGCTGTGGTGGTGTGGGACGCGGGAAGGAGGGACGGACATAGCCCCGAGCATAAGATGCTTCGCATCTAAAAGTGGAACTCATTTAGACTCACTCAAGAAATGTATCTTGCGCTTTGGACCCACTCGGACTCACCAGAATTTTCCTGAGCAAGACTCACTCGGAGTCACACTCACGAAAATTTTCTTCAGCCGGACTCACTCACCAAAATATTACTCACCCGGATTCAGTCAGACTCACGGTTCGATCTGATTCTGAGTGAGTCGAAGTAAGTAGACTCATGAGTGAGTTCGCCGACCTTTGATCAGATGAAACACAAAAGCACAACCACCAATGCATCGAAGCTGACATAGCAGACTTCATCAGAAAGTTCGATAGTGCGTGCGTTAGTACTCCTTCAATAGCACTTTCATCGTGAAATTTCAGAGGCCATTTTTTTTTCACTGGCCATGAATGACACACCACTCTGCGTAGTGTTACTTGTACTATGCGCAACCAGAAAAATTATTCTTCATTTTTCCTGGTTGTGGCGCATGTCATTGGCACATGTACATAAGTTCATCCTTTCCATGCTGCGAATAAAGTGTGGCAAGTCAACGCTGTGTGTGCGTCGCCCTCCTTGTACCTTTCTTCTTTTGCGCTGTGTTCTCTCCGATTGTACGTTTCGATTTATGTTCAAAGTGCCTGGCTGACAACATCCTTTCCTTTTCTTGTCTTTTTTTTTTTTTCAGGAGAACCACTCCTCATCGTGTCTTCATCGTGCCTTCAACAACATCAGCCCCTGATCTAGAACTGCCAGTTGGGCGTGTTTGATGGTAAAGCGCTAGAAAGGAACGGAGAATTATGAAGAACGCAGGACAAATCGCTACTAGCAAATGAGTTTCATTTAGAAACCTCTCTCCCTCTTCCTACTTTCAGTCCCCCCATCCCCTTCCCCACGCAGAGTAGCAAGTCAGCGATTGCATATGCCGGCTAAATTCTCTGCTTTTCAATAAAGAGTTCTCTCTCTCTCTCTCAAACGTGCTACAAACGGGTGGTTGCCTATTTTCCCTTTATTAGCCCTTCCGCCACCTTGCGGGATTCCGCAGAACTCATTTGCATTACTTCTGTCCGTGTGCTTCGAGTTGTCAATGGATTCGCCCTCGCGCTGCCAATTGCTAGCTTCCTGGTTAGCTCAATTGGTAGAGCGACCGCCCCGGAAAGGCGTTGGTCCCGGGTTCGAATCCCGGACCAGAATGAATTTTTCGGCAACTAAGAAGCTTTTCTTTCTGAGAAATCCGTACGGATTTCCTTGTGGCTTCGTGCTACAAACGGGTGATTAATCTCCCTGCCTTCTCCCTTTTTTATTCCTTCCTTCCGTTCCTTTTTAGCGCTTTACTATCACGAGCCCCTGATTGTTTTGCCAGTGGCTGACCGCTTCGCTGGTCGCTTCAAGGCCGGTCTTGTTGCGACCACCTGTTTTCTGTTCACGCATCATTAAAACGTATTGTGAGGTAGCCCACCCAAGGCTTAGCGCTCAGTTTTGGTACTGCGCATAAAAGTTATTCCGCCAACTCGGAATGATATTTAATCTCCAGTACACCATTCACAAGACAAACAGTACATGTTATTCTCCTTGTCGAGTCCTTGTATTGCCACATATACAACACGACATCGCGCCTCCTTTAACTCTAAGAGCGTACGATGATATCCAAAAGAGAGTTGTGGGTGTGTGGCACTTCACTACTAGCCAAATAGTTGAATCACTCATTTTTTCTCTCTCTTTGAGTGTCTAACGAACGCAGTGGTCAATGCCATCTGCGTCATTGCCCGGTGCTTCACTGTAGTTCGTCCCACGTATCATTGAGCGCTAGGTCGTGGGTGCGATCCTCTGCCGCATCCTTACTGAGCACGACGTTCATCACCTCACGTGTTGTTTCGGCACATTAAATCCAGTTGCTCACGTGTTAGCTCGTGAGGTGGTAAAGGTAAATTTTGCGCGTGTCCAATGCCGCTGACGCCATTTTGTGGCTTGGCATGAGCTGGGCGGCCTGGGCATGCGCAGTAGATTTACACTTTGCGACAGCCCATTACGGGGGCTTAAAACTAGCTTGACCGCGGTGCGCTCAGGTGCGTTTCCGCGTAGCAATATTTGGAGAACTTCGTTGTTCACCTAATGTTCCTTTGCCGTTGCAGTTTTTTGTGCTTTATGCAAATCACGTGCAAAGTTGTTGGTCGTTGCCGCCTTTTTTTTATATCTATATACTGTGTACAGTTTGTGTAGCACCGTGTTATTAATCGACATTCTGTCGGGTTTGATGCATTTATGAGCTGACTGTCTTTTATTATTTTGACGCATTCTCTGTCCGCCATATTCGGGGGCACTCGCATGTTGTTCGGCAAGCCGCCCGCTTCGACGCCTCATTAGATATGGGAGGAGTCCCTTGTTTTTAGCCAATAAGCCGTGATAGTGGTTTGAGATTAGGAAAGACTCAAATATCTCTTACCTACGTAGGGAGTACAGTGCAGCGTCATTAGTGGGTGTGTGATGCTAGAGGCGAAGGGGGAGGGGAAGGGGTTAGGAAGGCCACCTGGCCTGAATTCTAGTCGCACTTCCCAAGTTCTTTCCATAACGTTTGGTTGGTCTAACTTGTCTTCCTGATTTATCATGGTTGTACCGGAGTTGTCCATCAACTATAGATTTACTAGCGCTCCAGGGCGCGTTCTAATGACAATCTGATTGCAGGGTAGGTCTTTGCGAGTTCACCATGTATTTCAATCCCATCCTACTCTGGCTAACTTTTTTTTTTTCGTTGTATACAGTAGAATTTGTCAGCAGCTTTTCTAATCGCAATGTTTCTTTATTTTTTTTTGTAAATCGCTTCATTATTTATTTTTATTAGGCATTGACCAATCCTATTGATATGGAGGCAAGTTTCAACGCGGAGGCTGTTGTCTTTTGGACGAGTGTCCGCAAGCGGCGTTCCTTGCTCTGTCTCAAAAAGGCGTAGCAGTCGTGTATTCGAAATACTGCTGTTAGACTCTGCTGCTGTAGCGCAGCAAGGATGTTAAAACGAAGTGCCATTAACGCGTATCTTGTACAAATTCTCGTCTTGTTTTAAATGTATTTGAAATGTTCGCGATTTTTTTTCTTTTTTTTGTAAATCCTAAATGTTCAGTGTCCGTGTTGCTGTTATCGCGGATGTGGCGGAGATGGAATCTTCCTCCGGGAAAAGAATGTGTCAGCTTTGCGCATGTTTGTAAAATAAAAATGTTGAATTTGAAGTTTCGTATTGTTTCTTCTTCCTTTTAATGCGTCATCGTCACGTGGCTATAGCTCCCCGGAAAACCCCCCAACAAGGTAAGCTCATTCCGGCTTTTACGTGCCACAACCGCGACGATTATGAGGCACGCTGTAAATCCGGCCTCTGGATTGACGACGCGATTACCCGGATGCTTCGTCGTGCCCGCAGAAATGCGGCACCCATGGCTGGGAGTCAAACCCGCGTGCTCGCTAAGCAGACTTGGTCAGAGGTCAAGCGCGAAGAGTGGGAACGATATCGTAGTGCTGATTGCAGACTTCGCAGCAATATTGCCCGCTTACTATTGACGAGAATGTAACTTCCCCTTATGGCTTATGAAATTACGCAGCTGCTTGTGCGATTTCAATGTGCATGTTCTGTAAAGAAGCCCATATGGAGTAGCGCATGAAGGGTGATGAACTTTTGTTAAGATAACTTCATTGATTTTCCAATTGTAATGGAATGCCGTTACTTTCGGCCAGCGGTAGTGTCATTTAAGTACATGAAAATTCTGGGAAGGTAATTAGTAATTCCGTTCTAGGAGTTATTTTGCCATCTCTCGTAGATTGACGCACGGCAGTCGGTGCGCCATAAATCGCGTGGCAAAGGCGCATTTCCTTGATTTTAGCGTAAAGCTTGAAATCGGCATTTTCCTTTTTGACTCGTCTCGTTCCGTATGCACCACGAAACGACCGGCCGTATTAAGGGTCGACCACGATCGAGAAGTTCATTCTCGATTGTGGTACCACAGACTGAAGTGGCACATCCTGCCGCGGTGGTTTACTGATTTCGGGACTCGGAAATATATAGTAAGCACAACTCATACAATCGCGGACTGGTAACATATCGTGGCGGTGTTGTCATGTGGAGGCGCAAGATATATTTTATAAAACAAAAAAGAAAGTTTCATCCAACCGTTTTGTATCAAAAAGCTGGAAGGAAGACCACAAGGATTTCTCAGAGAAATGTTCTCATATGAAAAAAAATATATATATATATATATATATATATATATATATATAAAAATTGGCGAAGCTATAGCACTACAGGCCACGCAAGGCTTGAAACAGCGAAACTGGACGATCCTGAAGGCTAATCTGTTGCTTCTAGGTCGTTGCTCGGGATGCTGGGTTGTTTCTACGTTGATTCTCAGCGCAGAGAGGGTTCGAGTTAAACCACACACAGTCGCAGACACGACACGGGCATGTCGTCGTTGGCGTAGGCCTTCCATCGCTACGGAGTCTTCTCGCAGCCGCCGTTGCCTGCCCCGTTACATATAGTATTCTCCCATTGTATACGTTCGGCTCGCCGCCGTCGTTTCGCAGCCATTTGTGGGAATAACTGTTGCCTTCTTCTTTTTCAGTGGAAGTTGTGTGTAGTGGGATTTACCCAATTTCTGTGGCACATAGCCGTTTAAGGTGATGCTAATTTTCTGATAAACCGCACAAATTTCTGTGGCTCGTACCCGTTTGAGTAAAACTTCTGTTCGACCTAGTTGGTACATAGCATTTAAGGTGAAAACTTCAGCGCAAACCAAGACGGACCACAAAGAATAGAAGAAACAAGCACTGGCGCTGACTAACAACTGCTTTATTCTTCTCACAACAACGCATATAAATGCCACAACCACAAAACCTTGCATGTGCACGCGTAACAGGACGTATTGCATACGTATTGCTACCCGTGTATGGAATCATGTATGGAATGGCTTTAAAAAGTCGTGTGAGCATAAAATGCGAGAGAGCTTTGACAATCAGATACGCCGCCTTTTGGCTGCATGCAGGTTACCCTACGTCTCTGTTAACAGCTTTTGCCGGAGCCCTGATTAAAAAAAAAGGAAAGCCAAGTAAGAGGGCGACGTGTGAACGTGAACCGTTCAGGCCTGTTGTGATGCCTTATCTCCATAAGGTCACACATCAACTCAAGAGAGTTGCTAGCAGGCACGATGTCCCCGTGGTACTTTCTGCGCGCAACAAGCTTGCGCACATGCGGTGGTAGCAATCATGGGTGCAAAATCAAGCGCGCTGTCTGCTATAGCCCTTGCAGCACTTGTGTGGTATATGCCATACCTCTGTCTAGTGGCAAGACCTACATCGGGCATACTGGGCGCTGCATAAATGAGCGACTTAGGGGACATGCACAAAAAGTAAATAACAATGCTGATAAAGGAGCACATCTTGTCGCTCATCTTAACTCCTGCTGCAGCTGTGCTCCGCGATTTTGCGAGACGTTGATTCTCGGCAGAAGCATGAATGAACACGCGCGGCTCGCCTTGGAAGTGCCACATCAAGAAAAATGAAGCCGATTGTATCGGTGATACTCCCATATCTTTGTACCCCTCTGAATATGAATTCATGCGTGCGCATCTTCCTTAGAAATCTTTTATTACGTATGCATTACGTCTTGTCGCGCGTGCGCATGCAAGGATTTGTGATTGTGGCATTTATATGCGTGGTTGCGAGAAGAATAAAGCAGTTGTTAGTCAGCGCCAATGCTTGTCTCTTCTATTCTTTGTGGTCCGTCTTGGTTTGCGCTGAAGTTTTCACCTTAAATCGTACCCGTTTGTTGGGCTAACTGTTGCCGTCTTCATTTTTAGTGGACCCAGTGCATGGTGAGTAGCGGGACTTACCCGATTTCTGTGGCGCACACCCGTTGATGATGTTGATAGTTTTTTGGTACGGGGTGTGCAAGGAACGATTTGATAACCAGCTTCGCTGTTGAAATCGTCCCGGTCCAACGTTCGGTCCCGGAACAAGCGGTCGCTGTATCAACAAAACTAGCCAGGGGGGCATCGCGAGGACGAATCAATCCGCAACTCGAAGCAGGACACTGAATATGACCAATCACTTCTGCGTTGCCGAAGGTTGATGAAAGTCATCCATATAGACCTATTGCTGACAGTTTTCAATATTGTCACTGCGCATGCGTGAGCGAATATATTAAACAATTAAATAAACTCCACCCGTACATAGGCAAAACGAACTTTTATTTAACATTTCATTGAACAGCCCTCTCTGCCAATGATATCTTTCGTTTGAACTGCAAAAGTGATCGACGTTGGACCTGTTGGTAAAGCATAAAGAAAGATAAAACAGCGCTTAAAAAACGGGGACAAGAAAGGACGACACACGGTGCGCTACTAACAACAAGTTTTTATTGCAGCAAGGCAGTAAGTAGAAAACCAGGCTTCCAGCGCATGCGCAGTCACCGTCATCATAAAACAGAAGAAAAATGAGTGATAATGTTCACAAGGTGAACTCGTCATGAATGAAATATTTCATTTGACGAGTTCACCTTGTGAACATTATCACTCCTTTTTCTTCTTTTTTATGATGATGGTGACTGCGCATGCGCTGAAGGCCTGGTTTTTCTTTGTTGTTAGTAGCGCACCGTGCGTCGTCCCTTCTTGTCCCCGTTTTTTTAAGCGCTGTTTTAGCTTTTGTTTCTCCCTGTCACCCTGTAAACAACTGAGATTATTGTCAGGCATGACATTCTCGCAGTAATATTGTTATGGGGACACTAAAGATAAAAGCGATTTTTTTTTCTTGCGTATTAGTAAATTACCATTTCCCGATACCAAAAACACCACGTTTGCTGCGAGAAGACTCCTGTTAGAAGAGAAAACGCACAAAACGAAAATGCAGGTGGCACCAGTAGCCACGACGTCATTGATTTTGATGGCGTCTGCTGGAATCGTGTAGTTTCCAGTCGGTAAAAATGAAGTACATGATCTTCTGAGGGAGCCATAGAATCAACATTGCAAGTTTCAGGACATTTTCAGGAAATTTTGTTGAGTCAATGTGACAAAAAACACGAGAAAAAAAAAGATGCTTTGAAATACGTGACGTCAACAATGAAGACTTCGGCGGGAAATTCAAAAGTGAAACCTATGGCATGGATTTTCTCGTCAATGTGGAATTCCAATGGCGTAGTCGGAGCAAGTTTTTCTGCTCGTTTTGGAGCAAGTGTGTTCCAATGACAGAGTGAGGGCGGGAGTCAAACGTTCTAATCAGAGGGCCGGAGTGGATTCAGAGCGGGAGAGTCACTCCGTGGAGCAGGAAAAGTTGCCCCGCCAAAATCAGCGGAGTGGTCAGGAACTCGGCCTGCTTGGGGGCGCCGCCGGTAGTCGCTTGTTTTGGTGGTAATGGCGGACTACATGGACGAGTCGGCAAATTTGCCGGCATTGCTTCCGCTGCTCGATAGCGACGGCTCTGAGTAAATACTATGGCGCCAGTTACAGACCCGAACGTTCCCTACCCCATCTTTCCGCCATCTTATACACCCTGCGATATATCCCTCCCCTTTATGCATTTTCTGCCAACAAAGAGCTAATCTAGACCATATCATGTGGGGGTGTACTCGGAACCCACCACCTAACTCTCTACACATTAATAGTAAGGAGCAGTGGGAGGCTGCCATGTGCAGCTCGGCGCCCGAGGTCCAGGACCAGATCCTGGATTGGGCCAAGAGGGTAGCGGAGACCTATACGCCGGGTAGGCTCCTCTGATCGCTCCACCACCGCCCCTTTCCCTCTTGGGATAAATAAAGTTTTTCTCCTCCTCCTCCGAGTCAGAAGAGTCACCTCCTGCCCTAGCGATTCATTGGATAGACAGCAACGCTGAAACTGCCGCGTTCGAGCGGGGATTCGACAGCGGAGTGGAATAAATTGTATGCAAGGTACTCCGGGCAACTCGACGTCACTTGATAGATATACGTTCCGCTTCCGCCTTGCTCCAGCGGCACGTGTTGTGTTCCAATCGCGGATCTCGAGGCGTTGCTCTACGCCAGAATCGAGTGCTCGCTTGCGGAGTCCGTCGGCTGCTCCGACTCTGCAATTAGAATTCGACATAATAAACATATGGCAGTGAAATTAACGCCATCAATGTTTACAGGACGTAATTTATCAGTCTAAATTAATTTATTGTTTCACTTTAGTGTCCCTTTTAGTGGCTTCGTGGTTCTCGTGCAACTTCGGCGGAATGCGGGGGTTTGCAAGCATCTGGTGCGAGAAAAGGAGTTCGCCAACGAATAGATTTCGGTTGGGAAAATATGCTGACAAAAAAAAAGCGAGTCACATTTTTTTTTTTATTTTCGCAAGTTGCCTTTTGACGAAAAATTCGTCCTAATCCGAAGTTGATTATGTTGTGCTCTTTTATAAAAAATGAAAAAGAACCGTCACATCGGATCGCAAACACCGAATCTATAACTGTGCTTTCACGATTAATGCAAATGACGTTGCGTTCGGCTTTGACCAAACTCAATTCACTATGTCTGTCTATTTTTGGTTTTGTTGGCAGCTGATATAACGCTAGAAGTGATGAGCTTATGACGCTTTATTTGGAGTGGAGTGTGCGCACGAAGATTCAGGATGATTCATCCAAGAGGCGCTTAAGTTCCAAGTCGAACTCAATTGGCAACCTTCATATCATGAGGCACCGCAAGCAGCTTTATCAGTACGTTTTGTTGGGCCAAATGGTGCATCGTTACTTGAAAGACGTGGCGCAAAGTTAGAAACGAGAAGAGACAGAAAGTCTTTGCAGAGCCAGACATGGCGCTGCAACTGGCCCAAGAAAACGTACTATTAAGTTTCATTTCTTCTACAGTGGGCCCTTTCCAGTATGTTCCACCTTCTACTCAGGCTCAGGACTGCGTGCGCTTGATCGCTTTGGCTTCTTGCCGTGCTATTGGTTATTGCTTAAGAAAAGGATTAATACCTCACGACTTCATCGTGCTTTTTGGTCCTGTTCATCCTTCCTATGGCTACGCTAAGCGCATCTGCAAGATTCCTAAGTCGGAACTTTGGAGGCAAGTACGCCTATACCATGACCTGCTACGGCTTTGGTGTTTTTCGAGTTTCCCGGCAATGATGGCTGAGGAACAACTGCGGGTTTTTCGTCGCTCAATCAATGACACAACGAAGTACTGGTGGCAGTGCATCTTGGTTCGACTTCCCAAGCTCCAGACCAAGCGACCACGGAAGCCGGACAATTTGATCGTTCTTGGAAACGTGTCTCTTCCTGAGGAGGTTACTTCGGTGCTCAAGAAAGGACCAAAGTTCAGCGTTGTTGTCAGGGTCTCAGCCCACGAACTGTTTGCTCTTAACCGAAGTATTTCCCGGAGTGCTGACGAGGAAAATCGCGAGCGGTGCCTGCTTGAGGGTGCGGACTCACTTCTGAGGAACCGTAGCAATGTACGCGTCACAAGTTAACCACGGGGGGGAGTTAGAGCTGCTACATATCACACATCCACCTATCACAGGCGTGCGCTTGGGGGGGAAAAATAGGGGGCAGCACCCCCCTAAATATATATAAGGGGGGGGGGGGGGGATTACCCTTCCTTTACTTTGTCGGACCTGTCCCGTCGTGGTCTGATGTGCAGGGTTATGGCCACGAAAGGTTTTTCACGATAATGCTGGCCGAGGACCTCGGACGTCGCATTTAAAGAACAGTTTACGTCCCAGCGTTTAAAGGTGTACTGAAACGATTTTGAGACATCGCAAAACGGGCATTTTTCGTTTCCTTGGTATGCAGTGTCAACGCTCTCCACGCACCGTAGTCAGAAAACACGTACGAAATATTTTACTTTGATTTTAAAGTTTTCGCCGCTGAGCATCTGCAGGTCAGCCCCACTGCAATGGACGTTATCCCGACGAGTCAACACAGTTCCCCTGAGTTTGCGAGCTCTGCGTCCTGCATGCAGCCTAAATCACAGAAATCACTTTCGGGGTCACTGGTCGACAATTTACGTGCACCAAGAGCAGATAACAGGTTTGCCGCTGTCACGTCGCGAGTTGCTGTCTCCCCGTGACGTCACACTGCTATGACACGTCACTGAGAAACCGCCCCCCCTCGATATCGAAACAGGAAGTGTTTTTTTATAGGTAGCGGTAATAAAGATATATTCGATGAGTTCCCAGGCACCACAATACTCGTTTAAGGTTCTCGACACCAGTGTTTTTATTTAGAGCAACAATCCGAAAAATATTTAAAATTCGTGTCAGTACTAATTTAATCCCGCAAAGCCGGGGACCGAATGCAGCCGCTGTGAGACGCACGTAATCGCTCCATTTTCATTGTGCAGAACTATAATGCCGACCGTTTATTATTTTTTTTTCGGACTCGATCAACGGATGGAGGGGGGGTGGGGCTACACTTTCAAATCTAACTTCTCTCTGCTCCGCAGATTCAATATGTGGACACAGCCGTGAAGCCACTAAGACTTTCGTCATCACCGCGCAGAATTAAGCTCAAGCTTTCTAACGGGAGCTCGCCAATAAAGCGAGCGGTGCGACGAATACGCATGCACCGAAGGGCCTCGCATTGGTCGTCCCGTCTACACGCAAACACACTGCGCGTCATTTGGGCTGCCCGCAACGAGTGTACGCGGTGTTGACAGGCGACAGCGACAAAAGGGAAACGAGCGCCGCTCCGATACGCTCTTGATTTGTGGCCATTCTGGCAGCGAGAGTGGACCGGCTCTCAAAAGCCCCTCTTTTACCCCCGAGGAGGGCTCTCTTTCAGTTTGAAAGCGGCTGCTGGCACCGCAATAGAGGATCCAACAACAATGGCTGTGGCACTGAAACAGGCCGCGATCGCTTTTTTTCACGGCCTAGTTGCGTGCAGCGTTAATCGGCAAGGTCGTCACGCTTGCTGCAAGCGATAGCCGTTTCACCACTCATCTTTGGAGGAGCAAAGCTTGTGGTATTAATGAATACATTTGTACGTGCGGACGTACGGCTGCAGTTCGTAGAGCTGCGGATGAAGGCGGAAACAACGCGTAAGTGGCTAGAAATCGGCGTTTATCTCTTTTTTTTTTCCTCGCACCGTTTTGCGCGTACGGAAGAACAGAAGTGGATGCGGGAGATCAAAAGACGTAAGGAGAAGGGTTCCTTTTTCCAAGAGGCCGGAGTCTTCCGCGCGGATGAACAGAACTGGAGCCGCGCAAAGAGGAATGGGTCGCGCCGTACCACGCCGCGACAGCGGGACTGTCCCATGGTCCACGCCGCGGCGCTGCGGGCGGAAGCGGCTGCAACAAGGTCCCCCCCCCCCTCCTTTCTGAAGAATTGAACAGCGGCGCGACACACAGTGTTTCGAGCGCGCGTGCGTCTGTGTGCTCGCTCCCAGAAAAGAAAGGGAAGAAAGGTGGCCCATTGTGAGGAGGAGAAAAGCTGTCGCGGGGTTGCTTCCTGCACGCCGACAAAGGGCACCTGGTCTCTTTGGGGACAAAAGGGACGCTCTCGCTAGTCGAGGCCTCTTTGTGGGGTGAACCCCCGTGTTTTCGAACAGCCGTACTGACCACCCCACCCTCCTCTCTCCGTCTTCTTTTTGAGAAAAGGACAGGCCCTTTCCAGTGTCCTCCCGCTGGTTACATTTGGCCCCGTCGTGCGAGCACGCAGCGGAGTTTTCCCGCGCACGTACGCAAGGTGCGACTCGGGCCGCGACTGCTCTGTTCCTCGGAACAATGCGAGAGCTCCTCGCGGGGCGTGCGTCGAGCGGAGCTTGGGTCGCTTGCGGGGACAGGTGTGCGAAGTATGGCTCCTCCGAGAAAAACAACCACTCCCGGAGGATGCAGGGCCACACCGCGAGGACAGCTGGTGCCTCGCAATTTATATCGGCCATTGTCGGACGACAAGCTCTCACACGAACTTGTCGTGTTGACGTTTTTTTTCTGCCCATGTGATCTCATAAGTAGGATACACGAGAGTTGCGCCATTCTGAGAGTTAACTGTCCCTAGAAGTACCTTTCCATGCGGCGGCATCGGAACTATCAGATCACCGAGTATCAGATTACTTAGGTTATCTGACCTTGAGCTCGACGTACTGGGTACGCGGCAAGTTGGTTAGGCTTCATCTGAAAAACAGTGACAACGCATGGACGGAGGAAGACGTACATATCACGTGCACTCCGAATAATCATACAAAAACATGGTTGATAACCAAACATGAGCAAGATTACATTGCTTGGACAACAATACAATATGGGTGAAAGAATAGCCTATTCTCTGTTTCCTAAAGAAATTTCAGCTCACTCATAATTACACTTATGGGTGGACTCATGCCCATATGTGCATCTTGTGATCATGCCGCGTGCACAGATCTAGTGCACGTGACATGATCGTGTATAGAAGAATGCGTTCTGTTTAATAAACTGCCTAGTTGCGAGTCAGCGTCCGCTCCGTTTGTCTTCCTTCGTCCATGTGTTGTTTGCTCTGTTTTCAAGATGGTATGAACCCGCCGCATTGGTCTAGTGGTTATGGTGCCCGACTGCTGACCCGAAGGTCGCGGGATCGAATCCCGGCTGCGGCGGCTGCATTTAGATAGAAGTGAAATGTTAGAGGCCCGAGTGCTTAGGTTTAGGTGAGTGTTAAAGAACCCCAGGCCGTCGAAATTTCCGGAGCCCGCCACTACGGCGCTTCTCATAATCATATAGGGGTAGCGAGAAATAGAAAATGTTTATCGCAACGCTAAGGGGATTTTTTTTTTTTTGGCTTGCGGGAGTTTCTTGGGCAAGCTGATAAAGCTGAACTTGAAAGACGTGGCGCAAAGTTAGAAACAAGAAGAGACAGAAAGAGCGCTATTTTTTTTTCTTCTTTCTTTTTCCAACTCGCAACTAAGTTTATTTTTCTGAAGCATTCGCAATATAAACGCTCTTGGAGGATATGCGCAGAACATTTCACTCACTGCACGTGCAGGAACGAACAGATGACGTATCAAAGATCGGAACCATGATATCTGAGAACCAGCAACAAACACATAGATCCTAATGTAAAGGCGTCGAAAAAAAAACAAAACAAAAGCCTGCGCACAGCACAGCGCGAGGGAAAAAAAAGTTGGCCGCGTATCTGCGTGCTTCGCTGCAAATGTCGTCGAAAGACGATAGTCTTGTGCCGACTGCACTGCATGAGCGGCATGAGTACCACAATTTAATAGCTGGGCTAGCCGCTGGGCTCGTTTTTCGGACGTTTTCCGGGCACGCTTAGACGGACGCCGGCGTTTCTCCGCTGAAATTTGGTCGTCGGTCTTTTCTCTGCGTTCTCTGATCATGTCTTGTAGAGTGGGTCGTATTTCATCAAGCGGCCATATATGTTTTGCCTTGCCTGAGACAGCGCTCTTCTACGATGAATCAGCCGCATCTGGCTGGCATTGATAAAACAGAAGAGGACGCCATCTACAGCGCTACCGGGGAACATCGGCTTGTGTTGAACTATGCTGCTGCCAGGTGGCAGCACCACAGCGTCAAAGTTAAATCACTGGGCGGAGACTTGTTTTGTACACAGCGGCGCATTTTCAGCGCCGCGTAATAAACACTAGGATCTTTATAATTACGTATCTATAGATTTTGTTTTAAAGGAACACTGTGATTAGTACTAAGGTATTGATGTTGTGCCTCAGGTATGCGTAATAGGTGATTTTTAATTGCCCACGCTCACCCGTATGAACACATGCCTTTCGGTCAAGATTGGAGGTCGTAAGGCAGGGGGGTTAAACTTTGGCCAGCTAGCTGAATCGTGCGACGTGCCGACAAACAGAGAAACAGACAGACAGACAGACAGACCAAAATTTCTCCGTTTAGGTATCCCAAGAAAGACTATCGTCTTTAAAAATTGACAAGTATTTCGTAGCAAAGCAATCTAAAGCACATCTAGATCCAACAGCTGGAATTCACTATTATGAAGCAAAACCGACGGCACGCTGACGAAAGAATCACCTTCTTGATGTCAAAGGCTTCCAGCAACTCCCGCGCCAGCGCATCCTGGCTCCTTTCAAGCAGTCGTGTGTGATCGAATTGCGGCGTACACGAAGCTCGGTGGAAGGGTAAATAAGACCCTTTTCCGGTGTTAATTGATAAAGAATGCTCCCTTAGACGGTCATTTGTGCAGCGCCCTGTCTGGCCTGTATTCGCCCCGAGATCGAACGGAGTCGCCGCCTGGTGGCCATTGGCTGAAGCGCGCCTAGTGTGGCACGGCCGGGCTCGACTGCGCACGCCGCGCGCAGTCGAGCCCGGCCGTGAGTGTGGATTGCTCCTTTCGTCGTCTGCTAGCCACATAAGGCTAGCATGTGCGCGTACCCCATGCTCATCCTCAAAGGGCGGTTTGTTCCGCTCTGTTAGCGCAAGTTTAACTGCTTGTACGTTTTCCTAGCACGATCTACAGACACATTTGGCCTTGCTCGGCTGTATATGCACTGCAATAAGATCAGTTTGTGCACTTGCCGAGAGTGCTGTGTATCCTGCGCTCGCAAGGATCATTTCAGTGAAGGTGCCGCTTTGTAGTTGAAGCACATCGTAAATTGCACTTGGCGTCGTCCCAAACATGAGGAGTATTAAATATTGCGTGAAAGAAGCATTTTAGCGATTCTGTGATACGAAGATTTGCATTGTTGTTAGGTGTGTAAGTGCGGCGCTGTTGTTTATCGGTTATTCGATGAGCTTTAATTGTGCTTGAGATAACCTTTTATGTACAGTCCTGGTCCCACTACAGCGAAATTTTTCTGTCTCGTAAATTCTGACACGTCGGTACTTAAATTGTCCCTTAAAAACAAAGTAAATGGAATGACACGGAGTTGATTAAACTTGAGTCACCGAGCGCAATTTTAACATTGGGCGAAATTTATACAGACACACACGTGTGCTTAGATTTTGGTTCGCTTTAAGAATCCAGATGGTCAAAATTAATTCAGACGGCGTGCCTCGCACTTGTCGTATAATTTCAAGCAAAACTTCATTTTTTTTTCCTTTTTTTCACAATGTCTTGAGCGCTTTTGTGGCGTTGTCATAGACTGACGGAAGGATCGGACATTATTTGCCTAAAAAAAAAATAAAAAAAAGCTTTTGTCCCATCAAATAACCGAACTCGTTGCATCACTGTCATGCAGATAATCAACCGAAGAAAGCTGCGTGCTGAACTGTTACCTTTTTATTCTGTTACTGGAGTAAGAACAAACGCTCTAAAGCGCGGCCAGCCACGTTGCTTTCCTGAATAAGCTTATCAACTGTCCTAAGCCCATTTCATGGATAACTGAATAATAAGAAATGTGGATGCGTATTCGCGGTTATTTCAGCTCATTGCCCAAGAATGTAGGATTCCTTTCTTTCTGATTTTTTTAGTATCCAAGACCAGCATGCATGAAGCAAAGAATGAATTAAGCCGCACTATAGCAGTGCGTAGTAGGCGTGACACATGCTCGACATTTACAAATAAAAATTCAAGAAACGTGACATAGTGCGAAAACGCAGAGAGTCGCCAAGCGCGAACATCCCTTACAATGGCAGATTGCGCTTGTCTCACAGGTAATAATAACGTTCGGTGAGCTTCGTGCATCCATTCGGCAATGGTGACATATATATTACGAGTAGGCTGCAGTCAGCGCATTTTATTTGCCGACAATCGGCTCACACCGCTCACAAAAAAAGCGCCGCTGCACACATTTGTATGCGCGCCGCCGGCCGCCTATCCACACTAGCGCGGTGACGGTGCTGCCGCCTGTACCGATCTCAGGGTGAATAGACCTTGCCACAGCTCAGGGGGGATATCGTAAACAGTGCCCACGGCATAACCCAGAAAGGGCTTCGCATGCTTCTTGTCGCACTCCGCCTTGGTACCTCTCGAAGAAATGCGTGCACAAAGGCTCGAAAGCTTATTCGGAGCAGAGAAAACCACCGGCACATGGGGCCGATTTGCAACCTTTTAAATGCGAATGCATTTCTTAGTCGGGCTATGTCAGGCGGCGTTGTCCGGCGGCGTCCGCGGAGGAGGAGGAGGAGGATAGGTTGAGGAGGTGTCCGCGCGCCGGCAGGTGTTATCTCTGCGCTCTCACTCCCTCTCCCATAGCAACAGCTGCGGGCGCGCGCGCTTATCCTCGCCCCTAGCAACCAGAGCATGTGGTGCGAGAGAGTGTAGGAGAGGGTAGGTGCAGTGCTTCGCCGCTCCTTCTCTCGCCGTTCGCTCTCTCTCCTCCCTGCGCCCCACTCTCCAGTCCGCTCGCGCCTCACTCTCGACCGTTCGCTGGCTGGGCGCCTCTCAAGGCGATGGCAGAAGTCGGTGTCGGCGCAAGAAATGTTTCCTCACGATTCCCTTCGGGGAGGTGGGGGGCATTTTTTTTAGGTTGTGGGACATTTTGTGCATGTAGGATAAAATTTAATTTACACAAGATTAAATTTAATTATGGTTCACTGAATAAAAAGGATCCTCAACGTCAATCGAAAAAAGCTAACTTATGTCACTCCTGCTTTTCGAAAAATCTGTGACGTCACAAGAGTTTTTTGTTGCGAACGGATCTACAAGCGCGAACGTATTTAAATTTTTCAACAGATAGCGACTCACTTGTAGCTGCCAAGTACCGTTTCCCGTCACAATTGACCTAAATGGCATGTCAATTTTGTGCGTTTTTACATTGAAAAAAAAAACTTACCTTTGCAATCGATAACTGATTGTGCAAAATTGCTAAATTGATTTTGCACAATTCAATGGCACGACTTTTTACCTCTAAAACTTTGATAGTTGCAGGCAGAAAATTCTTCGTAATAGCGGCACTGGCTTTGTCCAGGAAACTGGAAGTAGGCATAACCACAAATCCGCCTTCTTTGTCTGCCTGAAGGAGGGAAAGTTCATGCTCCTTGAAGAACGTTGCGCGTAGGTCCGGCTAATAAGCACAGCTACGTGGTGAAGTCGCACTCCATTTCTGCAGGCGACATGCCCACCGTGTCGTCGATTGACATTTTGGAGCGAAGACTGATGATTAATTTTGACTGTAGATAACTATTGTCCATCCAGTTCGCTGCAGCGGCGTCGTTGAGCAATACGAAAATTGGCACGAGCGTAAGCTTTTCCGCAACGCACGGTTGCTAGCGGCGTTTGACAGACAGACGCGCAACTCTGCTACATAAAGGTAGCATATACAGCAACTCTGCCTGAACTAAGCCCGAAGCGACCCTACGCAGTCGTTTGCCACTTCATTGCAGTATTGGCGGTGTTGCCTTATATCTCTGTTGCAGTGGACGAGTAATGCCATTAGTGACTCACGCGATGGTCTTTTTACGGGATATTCGTATCTTCTGGAGATGACCGGCGATAACGAAACGCGACTTCGTTACCTCTCACATCCCATTTCCAAGGAAAAAAAAAAGAGGAAAAGCCATGTTTCTTTTCTGCTTCTTCTCAGTCGAATGTGTTGACCTACCACCCCCCCCCCCCCCCCCCTGCGCCTGGAAGCTTTCTGCATTTCACGTGGTTTTGTAGTGCCTCCGGGATCGGCCCACCTTCCGACCAGAGGGCGGCGACGCAATGTGATGACGTCATCGGGTGACATCACCCAGTCTTGTGGGGGATCTGTGACGTCATGATGACGTCATTGCGTGTTGATTTACTGCATCACTCGTGTTGACACCGACGATCAATTTTTGCGTTTGATGAGACATCTAGGACTTAAGAGCAACGACGATAATTATATTGAAGTACAGTAATGTCATTTAGTATATTAAAGACGATAGTCTTTTTTGGATACTTAAACGCAAAAATTTTGGTCTGTCTGTCTGTCTGTCTGTCTGTCTGTCTGTCGGCAACCCGATTCAGCTACCCGGCCAAAGTTTAACTACTTTCTGAACGCCCAGCCATCTTGAACTGGTGTTTGCGTTCATATTTGTGAACATATTCGATCAAAAAGCAAATACTACGCATTCCTGAGGCGCAACATTAATATGTAAGTGTCAGGACGTGTGTTCTTTTATTAGAAAATACATAGATACGCAATTCTAAAGACCCTAGTGTTTTTTAGGCTGCGCTGAAAATGCGACGCTGTGCACGAACTGCGACGCTTTGCACGAAAAAGCCCTGTGCGGACGAGAAGGTCTGCCGCTGGCAGTGGCCCTTGGTCACGGTGTAATACCCTTGGTTCAGCACAAGCTCATGTTTTTCAATGGCGTTCCATATCTCGCGCAGCGCGCCTCCTCTATTTTATCAATGCCAGCCAGATGCGGCCAATTCAACGTAGAGTAGGCGCTGTCTGAGGCAAGGCAAAACATAGTAGTACAGCCGGCACAAGACTATCGTCTTTCGACGACATTTGCAGCGAAGCACGCAGATACGCGGCCAATTTTTGTGTTTGTTCTTCACCTAGCATATGGGGCGAGGCGACCATATCCAACTACACAGCAGGAAACGCCCTCAACAACCGAACGATTAAAAACAAAATGTTTAAGACGCAACATACGTAATGCGAAGCTAAGAGACCTTGCGCACTCGATAATATATTGCAAGCACGCCAAACGACAATGTGATTATGAAGCACGCCGTAGTCTCCGAACTCATTTTGACCACCACCGTCAGGGCAAAAGTGTACTTACAAGGTAAGCTTGGTGCAGGCTCCAAATAAAAGGGGTTTACTTAATCTTGTTACAATGTCTTTCTTATTCGTGTGCACGCTGCACCGTTTTTATATTAAAAACGTTTGGTACGCTGCATGCAAAAGAAACGTACAGGTAAGTGCACTTGGCCTCTTTTATGCACCAGTATATTTAGAGTTGGCAGAAAATTCTGAAAAACCGTAATGTAAAAAAGCTCACTTCCAGCGTGACAATTTTAAGACCTGTCGTGTTTACCTTCAATATATTATCTACCGTTATCATTTATATTAAAAATGCAATTTCACGTCGTACCACATTCAATGAATCGGGACGCTGTGCAGCGCCCTGAAGCCTGCAGGGGTGCAACAGCTGCGCCGAATTGCGCCAATTTGATACAATTCCTTACTTTTGTGCCATGCTGAACCAAAACCGTGAAACTTGTTGAAATTGCTTCACGCTGCGCCAAAATAGCCGACCAACCAGCCTCATAATTTTCACACAGCTAATTTTAGCAAGAAATGGAGAATGCGTTAATCACCTGCAGTTTGCGCAGCATCATCTAATCCAGACGCGCAGACCATAACCCTAACTACTAGTTCATTATACCCTAACCTCACCGCGAAAAAAAAAAGGGGGGGGGGGAGGCTGGGGGGGGGGGGGGGAGGACAGCGGTTCTAAAATTTCCTGGCCTTGTTCTATCACGCGCAGAACGCTTTTTAAGCCACTTTTGCCGCAGTACACCTTTGCTGTGCGGAAAAGCATGCTATGATTTAGAAGGGGCTACTAGGACTTGCTGTCACGGGACACAGCACATTGCGTTCCTTAATTACTCATGCGTGCACGTGCCTTATAATGAGTACCAGTAAGTACTAGTATGGTTGCTGACATCTAAAAAAATTACTGGCAATCATTCAGAACGCTGTATGACGATTCTGTAGACTTGAGAAACAATAAACAAAAACGCACGCCAGTTTTTCTTTTCTTTTTTTTCTTAAATGCGAAGTATTACTTAGCGAAATTCTGTGACTTTGAGCGTATCTATCTGTATATATATATATTTTTTTCGCCACCCCATTTCGCTTCTGCTTGCGAATCTTCAGAATTTCGAAGTCGCCAGGTTGGTAAATTCACAACAGCACATGCAGCGCCTGTCGAATGGTTTGACAGGCTCTGCAAATGCTTATGTGGACTTCGACGTTGTTAGCACTGTGGGGTCATTCAGCAGACTGCTTTTATTGAAATAGCATTGCTCACGCGCACTGTGCAGAAGTTAGCTGATGTTAAAGAGTTCGTACATATATTTTTCTTTTCTAAAAGTAAGTCTTATTTGTTGTACTGCTATGAATTTGGGATTTCGGGTGATAAAAGGCAGCGCTTTTTACCCGTAACCTTCTCCAAATTTGGATTTTCATGCTCCAAAATCAACATTTTGCTGCTCCAAAATTGCTCCAAATCCTAATTCGGCTGTCGCGCCCCTGAGCTTGTCTTCTGGAGTATCTGTCGCCTTCGCAAACTAAGTTTATAATGACTTCCTTCTGTACCACAAACTTAACAAGAAATATTGATGTTACAAAGGGAACTCATCAGTGTCAAACTCGAACTACACTGGATCATTCGGATGTGGTCCTATCGTGAGCCGGGCAAATCGCGCACAAAACGCCTCAATTATGCACAAGGCCCCTGGAATCAATGAACAAAGTTGGCTGTGTTTACCTTTCCGTGGATGCCCTCTTCTGAGAGTCTAAGCGCACGTCATATCATGGCACTGAGGGTCATAAAGGAATCGACGGGGATAGGCGTTTTTTTTAACATAAAAGTGTTTAATGCCGGGGTCCACCAAGACCTCAGTGACGTATTTCCGTCACGGAAGTGACGTCGACAAAAAATGCAGCTGATCAGATCGCGAAAAAACTTTCATCTCCGGGAGTCGAGTCCATGACCTCTCGGTCCGCGACAGCAGCAGCCGCGGGCACGCTATCCACTGCGCCATGGTCGCATACTCTGGAAGGAAGCTATACAAACGCGCCGTTTATATCTCACGCTTTCCTCCCACAGTGTTCTTGGTCGGCGAGGTGGTATCGCCCTCTGAGAGTGGTTAGGAGAAGTAATGCATCATGACCGTGGCCTCCGCGATTAGCTCCTGCAATGTGTCGTTGCCACGCGTCCGTCCAATTAGGTGCGTTTCTAAAAGGAGACGTGTAGCTTTGTCAGCGCCTTGACACACCGCGACGTGTAGCCCAAGCGTCGGCCTCGCTCATAGCATCCATCCATACCAAAAGAGCTCTGCGACGCGCGCCTGCCTCTCCTGGCTGTCACACCGCGTTCCGTGCTTACGCTCGCCCCGAGAAATTCGCGGCCTGGTTACAAGGAGACCCGACGCACGTTGCGTTTCTCTCTAGCCCGGCCGTGGTGTTCAACTCCTTAAAGGGACACTAAAGGCAAATAACAATTTATGTCAGAATTAAATGAGAACGTCTAAAACGTCAATATTATCAACAGCAGTGCTCTATTAATCGAGAAATTAAGGTAAATGCACGACACCATATGCGCCACGAGTAGGACATCTTGAAATGATCCCAATGACGTGCAAAGATCCGAGTACAATTCATCACTAGTAATCAAACCAGCTGCAATAAAAAAAAACATTCCGTGCATTACAACACGTAATAAAATGCTGCTTGTCCGTTTCTGTTTGATTCCTGGAAAAAAGAACCGCTTGGCATTACTATGGAGAATGACGCGAGCGATTCAGAAAGTCCGTTTTCGCCTGGTTAGGCTGGATAGGTGGTGCCATCTAGCGCGGCCCCGTTGAACCCGGTGAACACAAACACCCATTGCGGTAGAGTGTACTAGAATATTCTCTAATTGCGGCAAGCTTCAATGGCCGTTGTTGCTGTGCTGCTGTGGCTCCCTTAACTTTCGCTCTGCTGCTGCTATAGTGTCGGCGGCCGCGCACTAAAGGCGGGCAACGTTGGGCATCGCAACTGTGACGTCTAAAGGTCCGCTTTCAGGCGGGTGATTTGAAGTGCGCTAACGTGGTGCGGACCACTAAAACGTGATTTTATTTCAAAATAAGCACTTCCTTGGCACAAAAGTAGCACTACGAGGTTCCTGGACCGCTATTTCAACAATCAACGTCGACTTAATATTTGCCTTTAGTGTCCCTTTAACATGCGGCGGGATGTCGACATTAATTAGCCCAAGTTCTGCGTCCAATCAGTGACGCTCTTATGGTTGTCACACCGCTTTCTCTGATTACGCTCTCACCATTTACTACTACAACTACCACAATTATTTGTTCAATCATTGATCATGGCCGTTACTCGTCGAGATGGAGCGTCAACGTGCAATAGACATTGTGCAAGCTCTCTTATATCATTGTACAGTAAGTATTCAACAACTAAGAACACGTGTTCGTGTTATGCCGATTCGTATGAAGAAGGAATCAACCATGTCCTTTTTTTTTTTTTTTGTGACGGTCTCAGCTTCTCAAGTAAATAAACTTACCAGATAGGTATACATTATGAGCAATGAATATATGCTTTGCTCGTGATGCCGGACACGCAGCTTCTCAGCGTACATTCCCAGCGTACATGCTCCAACATTATACCATGCTGCAGTGTGCCATATGTTCATTGCCACGAGCAACCTGCTTCAGTTTCACCGAGACGCAAACGGAACGCTGCTAGCGTGTGCGCGGGAACATACATCAGAGCCACCGTGCCTGACTGCAACTTTCCGACATATATCTGCTCCTCCAATATGGCGGTTAAGATGACGAACCATCAAAACGACGTTCGCAGTTATGCGGAGTGGCTTGACATCACGTTTTGTTCTATAGTCATAGGCATGTAAAAAAAAAAAAAAGAAAAGAACGCTTTCTTGTGTTTTTTTTTTTTTGTTCCTTTACAATAATGGCGACCGAGGACTCCTGATGCCGGCGTTCTGCATCCTGATACAAGCATTTTCACAGCAGAAGTTTATGCGATACTTGCGGCCGTTAAACACATTAAACAATTAAATCTACAAAAGGCAGTAATTTACACGGATTCCCTAAGCGTGGTAAAAGCTATGAAAACTCTTAAAAAACACAAAAATCCCGTCCTTGTCTCGCTTTACTCACTTTTATGCACAGTCTATATATCCGAACAGCAGTGTTCTGGGTGCCAGGGCACCGCGAGATCCAAGGTAACGTGATGGCGGACCAGTGAGCCGCATCCGTCCACGAAAGCGCTGCCAATACATCCATACCAGTGGCGTAGCCAGGGGGTGGCACACCGGGCACGTGCCCCCCTCCCGAAATTTTTTTTCGCCATGGCATACATAGCGAAAAATGGCCATTTGAAGGAGGTGCCCTCCCCGAAATCAAGCGGTGCCCCCCCCCCGAAAAAAAATTTCTGGCTACGCCCCTGATCCATACTGCGCTTGACCTAAAACCTGTCCTTAAACGAAAGCTCAGAGCTTATTGGCAGAGCACATGGGACAGGCACACACAAAATAAACTACACGTTATCAAGCCGCACGTTGGAAATTGGCCGCCAGTATCAACGTCACGCCGCTCAGAAGTAACACTTACAAGGCTAAGAACAGGGACACACACACAGTACACATTCATACCTTCTGTCCGGTGGTGATCCACCCACATGCGAGAAATGTGGTGAACCACTTTCCGTGCTTCACATTTTAATCCAGTGCAAATAGTTAGACATCCTTAGAAAAAAAGCACTTCCCATTACCCTACCGAGAGCAAATACCACTTCATCCATCGATGTTCATCGGTATAGGGATCCGCTCTTCAAACATGAGTCATATTTGTTAGCGTTTTTTTTTTTAAAGAGATGTTCGCCGTTTTCACGTGATCTACACTGGTAATCTGCAGCACGACCTCTGAGAAGAGGTCGCTGCTGCTGTAGATACATTACAAAGCACCCGTCTCGCGTCCCTTGTACGCAAGGGTGTTGTAGAGACATTCGTGCTCTACCATCTCCCCATAGCTTTATCATCACGACCACTTGCCGCTTTTTCACTGCACACATTTCATGTCACTCTCATGATTTTAATACCTATATCTTTTACCCGCCTTTAGCGCGAGGAATTTTAGGCTCCTATACAAGCCAGTAACCATAGCCATTGCCCACATATTTTGTCTCATGTGCTGGTGCTCTTTGGTCATCACATAACCCTTGCGCCAATGAACTCCATAGATCATCATCAAGGACTGCTGATATATTGCGTTCAGAGATCTGTTTACTTTCCAGTTTTACCCCGGAAAGCCGGGAATCCAATCAATGGCGGGCATTTGTGAGAACCACGTCATCGCTTCATTTTCATATTTGCATACACTACACTCTAACTGCGGAGCGTGTTTTTCGGTCCCGACCAACGCGGAAAGGTGGGGAGGGAGGGAGAATGGGTGTTTTCGTGGAGCGCCGACAGCCAAACATATATGAGGAGCGCGCCGGCTTTATCATACCACGCAAGCGAGGAGCATCCGATAGAGGGCGACTCCGTTGCTTTTCGCCCCAATACAGTCATTTCATTGTTTTAATAAATTGAAACTTAAGCAGTTTCCTGACTTTTTCTGAGGCCGTTTACGTTATCATATCTCTTGTACAACTAGAACTCTTGTATTAGTTGGTAGTAACGTATAGCTTCGTATACGGTTCCGCCAAGCATACGCTAAAGATGCGGTTCCGCCATACAACACTAAAGATACCTAATCATATATTTGGAGCCCTAAGACAATAACGTTCACCATTAGCGTGGCTGAAAATGCACCGGCTTCGCTAACTGGGAGGCGGTGGGGCACGCAATGTTTCTAGTTCTCGCCGCCGGTGGGTGACCCGAGTTGGCTTATTCGCGACTCGGGGCGTACGATTCGACTTCAGTTCGCCTGGCAGGATCGGGGTGGCGGGCACAACTGCAATAAGTGGGCAGTTGGCGCCACAATGCCCCGCAGTACCGCCTGCCTGCTGAAGCGTATACGTCCGATTTACGTGGCTCTGTTATTGGGGAGTTCTAACGGAGCTGCGAGTAAACAGATTGTATGGTGTGAGTTCCGTTGGCCTGTTGGTAGCCAGTGTATTCTGGCGGGAGCCACGGCCCACCTTGTCTCGATATATATACACGACAAAGAACCCCAGGGCCGAAATTTTCCGAAGCCCTCTATTACGGATTATTGTCATAAAAAGTTGTTATTAAAATTATTATTCTTACAACGGTGCTCGGATATACCACAACGCAAGCCCATTCCTCGGAAAATTATACAATGAATAAATTTGCACTTCATACACTTAATAAATTTTGGAACTTTTCCGTTCTTATTCTGAACAAAACGCTTTCTCTCTCTCTCTCTCTCTTTTTTTTTTTTTTTTTTTTTTAGGAGCTTGCTCGGCAAGCTTCTCATGGTCGCGCCTTGTCCGGCGGCGGCGGCGTGTACACTTCTCCAGTGATTCCAACAATGCTCACTAGATGACGCGCCGCCGCTCAAGGCGCTCGGTTAGCGCCGGCTTTCCGATGATTTCAAGAATGCTCACTAGATGGCGGCGCCGCTCAAGGCGACGCACACCACTCTCGGCACGTGCGCTTTCTTTCTCTTCGCCGGGAGCTCACGCAGTGAACACTCTTCGTTACCGCTCGGCCGCATGAACACCGCAGAAGCCAAGGCAGCAGCGCGGCGGGCTCGCAACGCAGCAGCAGCTCGAGCTCACCGCCAAGACCCTGCTGTGACAGCCCGGGAGGCCGAAGCGAAGAGGGCTCGCCGTCAAGCAAACCCGGAGCTGCGGGCCAGCGAAGCAGTAGCGAAGCGGGCGCGCCGTCAAGCGGACCCTGCGGTCACAGGTAGCGAAGCAGAAGCAAAACGGAAGCGGTGGCAAGAGAACCCCGAAGAAGTGCGGGCGCGCGATGCCGCGGCCAAGCGCCAAAAGCGGTCGCTACCTGACGTAGGCGGCGCCGACGCGCGCTTCAAGCGCGACTTCCTCGACCACACGCTGTGTATGTAATGTATAAACGTTGTCAAGTCTATATATGATGGTAGGATATGTGTACGGGGGATTCGCGGGTTACCCGATCATCTCCGAGTAAGCTCCTCTAACATCATTCACTTTGTGGATATGGCGGTGATTTTTTCATTTATTTACTTATTTATTTTTTTACAGTAGCAGTTGATGGCGTGATGCCATTGAATGCATACCACCAATATTTGTGGCACTAAGCACGGACATGTTTACTAAATATAAATAAAAGACGCTATTTACGCAACATTAGCGGCGTCGGTCGGTCGGGTAAGTTAGTTAGTTAGGTTAGGTAGGTAAGATAGATAGATAGATAGATAGATAGATAGATAGATAGATAGATAGATAGATAGATAGATAGATAGATAGATAGATAGATAGATAGATAGATAGATAGATAGATAGATAGATAGATAGATAGATAGATAGATAGATAGATAGATAGATAGATAGATTCCAACAGTTACTTCTGGGGCAGATATAAGGTGCGACCGCTGTTGAAGATGGAGCTGAACAACTGACGCCCGAGTCTCAAACAGTTCGAAATCTTTTGGACCAGGCCCTGTCAAACTTGTGCAGCTTTTGTTGACAGTACAAGGCATCAAGCGGCATCAGGAGAGCGCTCTTTTAGTGCTTTCCGGCGAGTGAAGACATATCTTCGGAGTCGCATGACGCGGACCCGTCTCACTTATCTTCTCCTCCTGCACACCCACCGGGAAAGAACGGGAAAGTTATCTCTGGATAAAGTCATCAACGAATTTATCACGAAAACGGCCGAACGCTCAGCAACGTTTGGTTCATGCTAGCTTTTTTTTTTTTTTGTCTTGTTTTTCGCAAGGCAGTTATGGTCGATTACTGAGTGTCCTGCACGTGTTTGTAATCGACGCACCGGCGCATATGATTATCAGTCCCAATATAGACGTATTTTTTCTTTCTTTCCTTATTCCGCATATTTCTAGCTGCTGTCATTTCCGTAATGCACTATGTCGTCGTACAGAATTTTACTAATGTGTAACACCTATTTGTTAGTCCATGGATAATACATTATCTTCCTTGTTCGCACTTATACCCTTTGAGCTTATCCTGCATCGTTAAATCTTGCATTCGTCTTCATTGTATAACTTCAGTTGACATACATATATCGGCAATTAAAATTTTTCCTGCGTGCGGAAGTTCTGAACTAAATGCATGCGTCTATGTATGGGGAAGGAGGACGCTTGCCTCAGGGAAATTTTTTAATGAAGTGCATAGTTTCCGTTGTTCACAATGTGTGTCGCATGATTAAACAGATCATGTTTGAAATTGTAAAGACTCACTTGAATAAATAAACATTGTTAGTGTAAATCGTTCTAATTTATGTGTGATTGTTTTTGTTCGAAGACGGGAAATGACGTCTGACGCTAGAAATACACTAGGAATACAAGCCTTTTGCTCAATTAAGGTAATATTAAAAAATAAATCATAAGCAATGGTAGAGGAAACAGCCATTTCAAAGCAGCCAAGTAGCAATAAATATGCACATATTTTATTGTGCAGCCTTAGTCAAATTATAAAGAGACAACCAGGGAGTGCTGCCTTTCACATCGTGACCTAAACCGTATACACAACCAACAGGATTGTTTGGAGTTATTTTATCGCCATGGATATGCATAAACTGTAGAGAAAGATGTTTTACTTATTCAGAAAATGCAAATTACGAGACATTTGCTCCCAATTTAATACGTAACTTGCAAGTGACGTCAGTTCCTGTCTTCCGTCCGCCATTACCGAGCACACGGAACACATAGTCAATGACCGCACCGCGTTTACGTTCGTGCGGCGGATTCTTTGGCCTAGTGCGCGTGTTTTAATCGTTTGCCTTGCGCGTATGACGAAGGAGAATCATTCAGGACATTATGCAGCCAGCAACGAAGCAGTGTTGACTGAGGAACTCGGATCGTCCGTGCCTGCTGTGTTCGAGTCCACGGTGTCGCACGTAATGGGTGAAACAACTTCGCGCGAGGTTTGGAAACATAACTTGCCTGTTATGAAGTGACGCCCGCACACACGCACGTTGTTCAGTCTTGAGGTCATTCCTGTTCATGCGCGCATGATTCATGTGCTCCGCTTCTCGGACAGCTCTCGTGCGGTCGCACGGGTTTGTGATCACTAGAGACCGGATTTTATAGGCAAATGCCTATTTTGTTCCTTGCGTTCCTATCGTGCCACTTTGACATATGAGCATGAATTAGAGGTTGAGAAGGGCTTTTGTAGTGTTTTTATAGTGCCTATAAATGCCTATTTTTCCGGCGTTCGAGCCTAAATGCCGATAACTGCCTATAAAAATGCCTATTTTCAAAATCGGCGCCTATATGAACACTATTTAAGTTCAAATTTCGTTTTCGACAGCGGTTTGGAGACCGTTATTCATTTCAAAGTGCAAGCATTGACCTTTCCGAACTCAAAGAGGTTCAACCCAGTCCGCTAGTTCAACCAACTTCCGAAACACAACAGCTAGCAGTAGTGAAATGGGACGCGGCGGCCACCATATATACGCAACAGCGCTGACATGGCGCGAGCGGTTGGAGGAGAAGGAGGAGAAATTGAGGAGAGGAAAAAACGCTATTTCTGCAAGCCGTAAATGGGAGCATGTCTCAGCGTCAGCAGGGGAATGGGGAGAGAGAAGTAAAGAGGGAAGAAGAGGACAGTGGCGTCCATGGCCGAGGATGCACCGATCGGCTTCTATAGACGGTTGTCCAGTGTCCCGAAGGAATTGAAGAAACGCCCTGGAAAACCTGGGTGTGGTGGTGGAAAGGGAAACAGCAGGTCCCTCTGTGTAGCCGCGGTAAGGTGGAGGAACGAATTCAAAACCGTGGAGAGCCGTCAGGGGAAAGGAGAGTGTGGATCAAAGGAAAGAAAATGTGATGTGCACGCGGCTTTTGTTTTGTTTGTAATTTACTTCTTAAGGGGCCCCTCACCAGGTCACATAAGGAAATTGAAGTTATACACTGGAAGCTGTTGCGTACCCAATGAAGAGCGTTGTACCACGATAATTTTTTTCGAATTTGTTCGTTACGAGCCACGAAACCATGATACGAGGAGGCAAGATTGTTACCCTTGAGGCGCTGCGCCGTGCTCCCGACCGGGCTGCAGAAATTATGCGCCTTTTCCTTCTTCGAACCACAACCACCACCAGTGGCGTAAATCCATAAAGGCCACAAGGGGGGGACACACATCTTGCAATGGCGGCCATTTTGTTTATATATAAATATATATATATATATATATATATATATATATATATATATGCTTTATTTTTAATCACCTGGAATTAAAATTATGCATTCACATACAATCATAATCATAATAATAAAACAAGCATCGGCTCCTGGTCAGAAAAAATAGCAGTGACTATCCAATAGTAAGCGACATCGCATGGCGAAGTTAGTTTCTAATAGCGACTCATGGGCAGGCGCTAGCATTTTGCAGCTGCGTCATTCGGGCTAAATTATGCAATAATAATTGTACCCTTTCTTTGCTAACGCATAAAGGTATTCCCCATCGTGTATACTGGCTAGAAGTAGTGAGTTTCTGTTCAATGAAAGTGCTTCAGATTTCAGAGTTGGTTTTACGGAGAGTGCGTTGTCCTTTACTGTCAAGAAAGTCAACTGTGACATTTGGAAGGTAAATCTCGAGGGGGGGGACACTTGCATGGGGTGTCCCCCCCAGCCTGACCACAGGGGGGGGGGGGGGGGGTCAGGACCCCCCTGACCCCCCCCCATGATTTACGCCACTGACCACCACCACCCTTGCTACTCGCCCCGTGTGGCCATCGCAAGCATAATTCCTTCCCTGCCCTCTTCGGTATCGGAGCCGGAAGATAACATGACGCATACGCATCAACACGTCATGCGCACGCGAGGTCACGTGCGCATGACGTGACCAAGCTTGCTCGTGCATGTATGCCATCATTGTTGTGTCTTTTCGGCGTTCTCGGTAGTGTATTGCCTGTTTCTTTGGGATGAATCTCTCAGTGACCGTACGTTTGAAGAGGCTGGCACGGATCATGTATCCTTACTGCTATACACCGCGTCGCACCACTGAAACTACTGTCAGAGACGATGCACCGAAAACACGCCAAGCCTTGTCAGGGCTGGCGCCGGCACTACTTGGGAACGGCGCGAAGACGAACGCAAGCGAAGCGGAGGCCGATTAGTGTATAGCATCTCGCTGCGATTCGAAATAACAAAAAATAAAAACGCGCTCACATTCCGTTTGGTTGTTTTATTATATCGTTCAGCTTTCATTCATCCGTTGAACAGCAGATTACACAAATTACACATGTGGCCTCGAATAATTTTCGCAATGTCGCGTGCTACGCTCCCAATCAGGTCCCGCCTAAAGTGCTGAATATAGACCTTTTCACTGAAGGCTCCCTGGGCGCCGCCATAGTGCTCTCTGGGCTGTTGTTAACGTGCGTGACCCCCCCAAAAATGCACGGCCGAGCCTGTGACGTAGGCTTTTGTGCTCCCGTGCAACAGCCCAGAAAGGAGGGGGTCCTCCTCTCCGTTAAAAAGGTCTATAGCAAGGAAACAGGACATTTTTCGTCAGATTTTCTGGCTATAGCCAGTATTTAACCAGAACTTGATTAACAGTGATACGGAGAGCGACGTCAGAGCACCAATGTCTACGTAAAGGAGCGGCGTAAGAGCAAGACCATTCCTCGTTGCACGTCATCCCCTCCATCTTGGGGCGCGCCCACGAGAGTAAGGGAAAGTGGAGTTCAGTTTGAAATTTCATGTCTGTCCGAGAAGCGTAGCGTTGCAAATTTTCGCAGACATGATCATAAGCACCCAGTGCATGCATTAATTACACTTGCCAGCTGAACATGCTCAAACCTCCTGAGGGGCTCTTTAAGTGCACCAACAGGAAAGAAATTGACACTACGCGATTAGACCCGGCTAATACGAGGTATCCTCCCTTCTGGTCTTTTACGTTCTGGATATCTGCTCCTGCACTGTCTTTCTAAGCCGTGCCGAAAAGAAAGAGACCTGGGAGTGTGTTGATTCGACGGTGGACACTTGACTCGCCATGCTAGACAATAAAAAGAAAGACCGGGTTCTGCGAACCGTGCGGGAAATGCATGACTATTTTGAACCGTTTGCGCCTTTGTGCAATCATAAACAATAACATTTTCTTGCTTCCTGTCGTAGATACAGGGCGCGCACGTCTTTGTTTGAAATTATTTCAATTTATATAGAAATTTATCGTGCCTATATTTACGATTTTGGAAGCCTAAAACGGTGTTTCACCTGCCTATTTTTGGCGCCTAAAACGCGCTTTTTTAGTGCCTAAAAATCCGGCCTCTAGTGATCACCTTTGGCATACAGTACGTCCCCGCTTCTGGCCCTTTTTTATCTCATTTACATTTACCTCTCATGCAGCAGTCAAATATCGCACAAATCGCCATTGCGACGTACGGCGTTGACTGGAAATGCGAGAGCCGCACAGCTTGACTCGGTGTCGTCTGCTGCCATGTGCTCGGTGATGGCGGCGCATATGCCGAGATCGTATGCCCAGAGTTCCGCGGTGTGACGTACTTGCAATACTTGCAAGTTAGCATAGTAAAAAAAAAAACAAAAAACAAATCAGAAACGTGAGCGCTTTGTGCGCGTGCGCACTTGTCTGTGTGCATGCTCATTATTAGAAGACGGTTCCAAGCGTTATCCTGGGTATGTCCTGGGCTGGCACCTGGTACCTGCCGCAAATTGTGGCTTAGCGAGTATCTCGAGGCCCTCCTACCGCGAAAGACTTCCAGAGCCTCCGCGGGCCGCATGAGGAAAACGCTCCTTTTTCGTCGATGCGTGCTGTGGTTGTATCGGTGCACCTCGTAAGATGGCGGAGCCCGACTTTAATTTTGGGGCATAATTTTCGTTCCAACAGTCATTTCTTTAAACCTCCTTGGCCCCCAAGCAATGTTCTATGCACGTGGTAACTCCACAGAGCACCTACGTTTCGATGTTTTGGCGCCCGACGAAATAGTGATGATGATACCCACTGCTGCCGAAACTGCTGAAACGAGAGCTCTATTTTTTGGCGACAGCGCGTAGAGATGGCTATCATCGACTGTCGGTGATAGCCGTAATGGCTGCGCGCTGTAAGTTTCGTGGTGTGTGCGGTGTTTCTACTGCGAATGACGAAATGTCAGATTCCTGACCCACGTCTGACGCTGCGATAACGTGCCAGAACGCATTGCGCACTTGACGGGTGAACCGAAGAGCACGGGTTTCTTGAAATGTAAGGGCCACTCCTCGTTGTTTACTGAAGCGCATCGGTCTTCTGATCCTGATGAACGCGTCGGGAAATGATTGTGGTGGTCATCCTGGCGCGAAAGAAACGTTATTACCGCTGCCGGCGTGCGATTAGCTGTGCAGAACACAAAAGAATGTCGGCAGCACTTATCTGTGAGGCCGTGAAGCTTTCGCATGTCCAATCACTGGTGACGCATACAAGTGCCGTCTTGTTTCTCGTTCCTTTCGGAGGGCGCGGAATCGGTCGGGCGTTTTAAAGCATTGTGTTAAACGCAGCTTGCCCGCCTAATTGATCGCCGCTTTATAGGTCGCCACATTCCTCATTCGTTGCAAGTGCCTTCTGTGGGAGCATGTGCTGCGATATCGCTGGAATTGACGTCCGCGGAAAATTCAGAAGGCCCGACTTAGGCTCCTGATGATCTAGTGAACACTATTTCGTTTCTTTAGTCAGATTCCAGCTAAGTTATACCCGCAATGCCGTGATTACGAGCGTGTCTATCTCCGTTGAATGTAATGTGGCGAAATTTTTCTGTGCGCAGCGTTCGTTGCGGGCCAAGAGAGGAGAGAATTCGTCGTGAGCGTCATGAACTGCGCCGGTTGACATGACTTCAGACGTCGCGCCGAGACTTGTCCGTGCAATCCACAATTTCAAGGGGAAAAACAATGACGAGGTAAGGAACTTGAACTTCCGCTTTCCCGAACTGGCTCTCCCTAATCACCGTATTCTTTCGGAACAGGCGCACGTTTGGGAATACACACATTTACAAGATGCCTTTAGAAATTGCAGGCTAAGGGCTCTGGAGTCCTTTATGTTAACGCTCTGTGTACTTGCGCCTAGTTTACGTACGAGCTAAAGAAGGCAGTGTTTCTTATCTGTGCGCTTAAAATTGGAACGAACAGAGTAGTGTTACACTGTAAGCATGAGTGCTTTTTTAGAGTATTCGATATTATATAGATGCTTCTGATACAATTCGTACAAAAGTGTTTTCCTTTCATTGCCACATGCCATTGCCAGTAACTGCCATGGATTTCTGGTTGTAAAAGTTAAAGCCTGCTTAGCTCTGTACCATACACACCAACCAGACTCTCTATAGTTGTAGCTGTATTGGCATTGCTACATTAGCCTTCTGAATAGGGTGGTAATAATACGCTGTTGTTGTTGTATTCATCAAATGCCACATACACAGATGTTTTGCTGGCTCAGAAATTTAGTGTACAGTTAAGTAAATTTTGTCCCAAGTTACATCTTACCTGACACTCTCCAGTTTTTTATGCAAAAAGTGAAAATAAGGCGTGCAAAAGAAAAGAAAATTATTTTTTTTTAAGATTTAGCTAAAACCTATTTCCAATCGAAGAGTGTGAAAAAGGGAGAGCACCTTCTTTATCTTTGTTCTCGCCTTTGTGGCCTCCGCACTAACGAAAATATGAATGCAAAATAGCTCCGATTTCAGTTCTAACACTTTCAAAATTGCGAGAAGGAGACACGGTACTCTCCCACATGGGTAGAAAATCAGATTTGTTGATCACATTGTGCCAGAGATATGAGAGTTGTGCACTCACACTTTAATTGATTAAGGTCTGGAATTTTTTCTTTCCATATCGCATGCTAGGATGCTTGAATAACGACAAGCCCCAGCACGTAGCTGTTTCTTTACCGTGGACATAGCGTCAGAGTTAGATGATTTTAATAAGATGCCAGATTACAAAAAAAGCTCTTGCAATAAAGGAGGGAGCCATTGAACATCCTTTTTTGCTACATAGAGTAGAACGAAAGTGAGTGATGCGAAATGAGTGTCCGGATTCTGTTTTGTTTCTAGCTGTGCTTCAAGAAAGGTGACATCCTGACAGTGACGCAAGCCTTAGATGGGGGGCTGGTGGGAAGGCACCCTCCAAGGCAACACCGGCTGGTTTCCTAGCAATTATGTCAAAGAACACAAGCCCCAAGGTAGATTTTTGATTGTTGTGCGACTGTCTTTGTGTGGCTGCTGGCCAGGGATGGCATTATTTATGGACTTGTGCTTCGTGCCTACTCAGGTTGACAGAAGCTGCTTGAAGGGTATATGACACCGGGTATATAAGAGCAAGGGTACATATGAGCTTGGATGATGCATTTGCATGGTAACCCATACAGGTGCCGCAACATGTTAACAAAATTTGAATGGGATTGTTCTGTATAAAACTTGTATTTGTATTTTTTATTGTGCCAGTTGAATCGTACAGCAGTGTCGCAACCAGAAGTGGCAACGAACACAGCTCGTACACCCCAAAATGACTCTCGGTAGAAAGTGCCAATCCCGAAAGCCATGTTTTTGTGCACAGCAAAAACATTGAAGTGATTGCAACACCTAGACATATGTAATGGCCAGTTATGGCCAATGCAGCTGTTATGGCTGAGAATAAGGTATGCAGGAGAGTTGTCTGTCCGAGCCTGACACTCTGCGCAGGAGAATGAGGAAACGGGAGACAAAAATTAGTGACCTTGGTTGACGATGATAAGTAGAAAGAGCAGATGCATGTGTACAAAAATTAGGCGCTCATTTTTAAATTGAGTTACGGTGGTTTCATGAGCATGAAATATGTTTTTCTCTGAAAAGTTGGCGATGCATCTCGGGCTACCGGAGTCCAGGTCCGAGCGCTTGACCACTCGCTCAGCTCGAGGCATCGGAACATGGTAAGAAGTGCACACTAGTTCTTTGCCTTTGTTACAGGCTAGCAGTGTGTCAGAGAGTTTGGTGCTACATTCTGGGCTAGAAAAAGTAAAGAACAGTAGCTCTGAACAGACCTTGCTGTGTCTTTTGTATGGAGTACATTACTTAGCAGCTTCTGTGCCTTTGCTTTTGTGTGCACAACCTGTCCCCATTGTCTGAAACTAGTTTGACATCTACTGTTTCAAGCCTTGGTTAACGTGCGCTTTTTAGTGAAACAGCATTACGCTACAGTCGTACATACTGCCAACTCTCTCGATTTGACCAAGAGACTTCCGAATTTCGAGCAGTCCTCCCGATTGTACAGGAACGGCCATAAATCTCCTTGAAAAACCGCGCTAGCGCCGCAGTGAAAAGGAAATAATAATAAGGACATCAGCTCTAAAATTCTCCAATTGTGTGTGGAATGCTTAAGTTGTTTTCACCACAGTACAGTGGTGTCATTTGAAAAAGCGCATAAAAATTGGCAAGAGGCTATTAGCTGTGAGGGGACATGGCAGATTTTGTCCCTTAATTATGCACACGTGCACATGCCTCCCAATTACAAGCACCAGTATGATTGCTAATGTTTACAAATTTACTAGCAATCATTTGTTTATGATGCTGCAGCCATAAGGAAGAGTAAATTAATATGTGCACCAGTTTTCTCTGCCCACTTTATGAATCTTTTGAATTTTGAGGTTACTAGGTTGGCATGTATGGTAGTATTTTCAATGAGAGTTGAAAGCAATGTCTTGTTAATATCCACAATATTTGCATATGCCACTGGACGAGCTCAGCACAGAGGTGTCAATGGAGCTTTCAGATTTTAACAACCGTCGGCTTTAGTGGTCACCAAAAGCGTGTGTGTGACATAGTTGTTGGAAGTGGTATGAATCTGTGCTTATTTGTCTGTGTACAACAGGTGTTCAAGGACATCCTGGATACAGAAGCAAGCCATGTACATGAGCTTAGGACCTTGATGAGCAGCTATCTACAGCCCCTCGAGAAATCTGGCCTGTGAGTGCCCAGTAGTCACACAGTGTCCGTGGCATTTTACCAAAATATTTCATGTCAATAGTTAAGTCATACTTGTATGTCCACACTCAATTTGCTCTGTTTACCTACTGAAGTTATTCAAGTGTTATGTAGACATGGAGGTGAATCCAGTCTAGCGGTTATGCACAGTTGTGTTCGCAAAGTTAAAATGACATAGCCTGCATACATACATTGGTTAAACACTGCTCTGTAGCATTTGCTACACTGAAGCCTTGTTCAGGCGCAGAAGAGCAAACCACGAATACCGTGAAATCTTTAATTCAGCTGCACCAAGATCACACGCAATAAGATTCATTGGTGTGTTTCTAAAGTCGTTCGATTAGAAAAGGTAGAAGCACTGAAATAAAACAAGAAATTCTCGGATTTGACAGGTAGACTGTGCTTGTTTCTCTGGTATACTAGTCTTGCAGTATCATAGCGGTAGTTTGTGATTTTGTCATGTTTCCTTCTCTAGGAAAATACTGGAAAATGTGAATACTGTTCTCTAGAACTGTGTTCACAGAGATCCTGTGAATTATCATGTTTTGGGTCATCTGATATGAGCATGATTTTAAAAAATTAATGTGAGCATGGGGAATGCTTTCTTTTTTTTTTTACTTTTATTTCATATATACTGCTGACCCAAATGTTACAAGTTTTAGAAGAGTGGTGCAAACAGTACCGCTAACAAAGCCTTAAAAAGAAGGATTGAATTGCAAAAGATGCCTTTAGATCTTTCCAGCTGTATTGATACTTAATGTGTCTTAGCTGAAATATCTTGTTGGTGACAACAACAGAACTTTCATTGCAGTGATTAAGGGGTTTGGTGCAGTTTTTATACATTATTAATTGTACGAGTTTTCTACCAGAAAAAAAAAAAGACTCAGAACTGTTACAAGATTTTAATTAAAAAGCTTGTAAGAGTTAGGAATTTTTTGTAAACGACTTCTAACCATTACAACCTTCTTTTTTATAGAAAACTTATAACTGTACGGGAGGCTAAATTAAACTAATTCTGGTTGTAATGAAGTTTGCTGATGAAGTTTACATGTGTGCAGGTCATTTTGGGGAAATGCCCGATATTAGGGGGGAGGCAGGTCCTAAAAAGTTATTCTTTATTTTTGAATCTATATAAAGTAAACTTCACTGTCTTGACCAGTTTGTCATACTGTTTTCAAATCTGTAATTAGTTTTTTGATAGCCACAATGATCTAAAAAAAAGAAATGATCAGTGCCTGCTTCTTATGGGACTTCTTGGATATTTAGGCATTGAGCGGGCGTTGTTGATTTTTTTTTTTCTTATTTGCTTTCATTAATATCTTTAACTGTAATTTGCAAAATGATTCTAAACTAATGCATCACCATCCAGATAATTTGAATACCAGTAAAATGATACTCAATTTGTCATTTTTTACTCAACAAAAATGTGGAAAAAACACTCGTAAGGCTGAGTGCGGTAAGCAGAAACACCAAACTGAGTAAGATGCGCTTGAAGTTTTACACAACTGTAACTTTTATGAAAATGCAGCTACAGCACTACTAGTTATCTCATCTTATAGCTCTAGCTCTGTTTTTCAGGAAAGTAGCCATACTAAATTTGTGACCATGGCCTGCCAATGTATTAGGGAAATCTTGTTAAAAAGCCATGTACTTCACCCAGAGCCACAGTGAGAAACTCGCTGTTTTAATCATGACCACTGCTACATAATTGATGGAATTGCTCATCTGAAATGCAACTTTGTAGCAACATTGATGCAAGATTTTGTCACTGATCAACTTGCTTTCTCACATGGTCTTTCGTGACATTGCAACAGCTGGGGTTGCTGTCAATGCTGGTTTGCGTTTTCTTTTGGGCAGGCTAAGTGAGCAAGACCTGCGGCAACTGATGGGCAACCTTCCCGCTGTGCTGGAGGTGCACACAGAGTTGCTGGAGTCGCTGGAATGTGTTAGAGAGTGAGTGACAATTCTTTTAACTTATAATGTTTAGCATATCGAAGCTATGTTGTCATACACAAAGGACGCTGCATCAAAGGGCTGTGAATTGATTTCGATGACCTCATGTTCTTTAAAGCGAAACGATTTTGCTGATATCGTTGGAAGGCCATTTTAACTGAGATGTCAAACATATGCAAGTTTGGACAAGATAACCAGTTTACGTAACTGGTGAATTGATGTAACATCATCTTGAGAAACGCAGTGCAAATGGAGACGATGACAGAAAAGAAAGAAGCGGGTACACAGATGCAGGCTTGGTGCTTTTTTTCGTTGTTCTGTCGTTGTTCTTGCCTCTGTTTGAACTGTGTTTCTGAAGTTTAAGAAGAGAGAGTGCTAGAAATTATGTGCGTCGGGATGATGGGAAGTTAAATAAAATTTTTTTCTCGCAGTAAAAGCCACACTTACGTTCGCGATAGGACCAATAGTCAAATGAAACAACATCCGTATTCTCCCTGTCGTTCCCATAGTTGTTTGAAAAGTTGCAATGCAGGATTGGTGTTTGGTAATTTTTAGATGCGAAGCATCTTATGCTTGGGGCTCTGTCCGTCCCTCCCCCGTCCCCCGTCCCGCGCGTCCCGCGTCCGGCCACTTTCATGAAGTAGGGAAGCACCCATTAGGTGAACCAGAACACTGTAGTAATATGAAGGCCGTCAACCCTATCACAGTCATGAGAGTCATGGCCGAGAGCACAGAAAGGCTGCTTAGCAATGGCTAGGCAGGTGGTGTCTGTCGCCCAGGTTGACCCCATTCCTTGAGTCATGGCCGAGAGCACAGAGAGGCTGCTTAGCAATGGCTAGGCAGGTGGTGTCTGTCGCCCAGGTTGACCCCATTCCTTGATCTTGCTTGCATGTGTTTGGAGGGGGCTTAGTCCGCACGTCCCCTCCCCCTCTCGCACGCTCACCCCCTTTCTCTCCTCTAGGAATCCTCTACTCTACGGAGCGGCCCCCCGCGTCCCACAGCGCATGCGCGTCCCCTCACCCTATCCTCTGCCACGCTCACCCCCTTTCTCTACTCTAGGAATCATCCACTCAACGGAGCGGCGTCCCCACAGCGCATGCGCGTCCTCTCTCCTCTAGGAATCCTCTACTCCACGGAGCGGCTCCCGCGTCCCACACCCCCACAGTGCATGCACGTCCCCTCTCTCTTCGGTCCCCCCCGTTCTCTCCTCTAGGAATCCTCTACGGAGCGGCGCGCACGACAGGTGGTGTGACAGCTGCATACTCCGCTGGGAGTGCCACGGTATACGTCGGTATAAAAATGACAGAGCGCGCGCGCCTCATTCTCTCTCCTGTGCAATGCCGCGATGAGCGCCCGGACGGCTGCCGTGAAACGAGAGCGGCGACGTTCCTCCCGCTCAAGCCAATTATCTCCCCGCTGCTTCGCATCCACACATGGTTCCCTTTAGCGGGAGATGGGGAGTTTTTTTCATGAAAATGTGTTGAGTGGCACTGAGGTTTGGATGTTATATTAAATGCCCTATCCTATTTATTGAGTCTGGTCGACTACTGTTTGTCTTCATCATGAGAAATTGGCTAGTGAGATTTAATGAGAGAATCAAACACAATTGTTAATTAAAACTGGGCCTCATAAACCTTATTTAATTTGAAATTGTTTCCCTATGTGCTGAAAGCTAAAAAGCACGCATCACATTAATGATGCTAACATGATGTTGACTTAGATGTGTATAACGAAGACTGAGATAGCGAATTTGCAGGCAGTACGAAAAAGCAATTTATTAATCTGCATGTAAGCTAATAAAGTAGCATCCCTGTGCAGCAGAAGTGCTTTATGATGCTTATAGTTCTTCTGAGTGATTTCAGCTCGGCTGTACTGACAAAAAAGGTTATTAAAGCACCGATGTACCGTATTTTCCGGTGTATAAGTCGCACCCTTGTATAAGACGTACCCCCTACTTTTTACGACTTACGTGGGAAAAAAAGATATATAAGACGCACCTTTGTATAAGACGCACCTATTTTTGACACTGTCAACATGATAAAACACAACGGCATACGCTGAGTACGTTCATTGCGAAATGCGTAGTCACGCACGGCGTTGAATATCTCTAAGGACGAAATAAAACTTGTAAATAACGCCGTCCTGATGCACAGAAATATTTATTCCACAGGATTCAAAGCCACATCCTCGGGTGCACTGTCAAATGTTCCGCCTCGGTTGGCAGCATCGCGGGGTTGCCGTTGTCGGCCTCCAAGTAACTATTTCACGTGGCGTTGAAAGCACCTTGGAGCACATCGTTAACGTTGTCTTTACGGCATTGTAAGGCTTGGTGGGAACACACGAACAATGATCGCGCCGCACTATAGAACACCAACCTACACACACGCACATGCATACAATATGTTGTTGGCGACATGCCTCACGCGGAAACTGATGATGATGATAACGAAGTGTGGTAGTACTTTCGTTTCTGTAACTGGTGGTATTGCGGGCGCTACAACATTACAATGAAACGTTGTGGTGCCATTCTTTATTTATTGCCTCAGTTTCGTGGGTTTAATGGTTCGTTTAAGAACAAACAGTTCGAACAATACAATAGTTTGCGTGACGATGGTGGCTTTTATTGCGGCCGTAATCTCAGTGGTCGCCGCAGTGCTTGAACAGCAAGTAGCTGACATCTAAAACCACACCCGCTTCATTGTTATAACAAGATTAGATATCTTTCTACGAATGCTCTCTCGCTCAGTTTATTGTGCTCGTGAATGAAATATCAACATAGTGGTCTCGCAGAATCTCACGACTTTTTGCGTATATAAGATGCACCGTCGTATAAGACGCACCTGCGAAAATATAGGAAAAAAGGTGCGTCTTATACACCGGAAAATGCGGTAAGCTCTTATTAACTTGCATGTAGGCCCTTATTAAGCTTGTTAGCATGTAAGTTGAACTACAAATGAACATCAGAAAGTCTCAATGATAAAATTTTCAAATGAAGTAATAATTGAACAACAAACAGTCTCTGAGTCACATAAACATTTCAAGTATGAATTAACTTCAATATGGCAAATGTGGGTATAATCTAGTAAACTTCAAATGTATCCTGCCAACATTGGTGTGCATTTAAAATGTGTATAATGAACATGGGCTATAATGAAGGGATTTCCTTTTCGAAAGTGACTTAAAGTTCAGATTGCATTCGTGTACCCCCCAGTCAGGCACGTAGCCAGGATTTTTTTTCGGGGGGGGGGGGCCCCAAGACCTAATTGTTCGAAAGAAAGTCTTTCCATGGCCTCTGTACTCTTGCGTTAATGGCCGACTGGACGATTTTTTTTTTTGGGGGGGGGGGGAGGAGCTGGGCCCCCCCCATTGCCTACGTGCCTGCCCCCCAGTTACCACAGCACCTAGCTTCGTCATGGAAGTGACGCAGCACTTACGATAATCTTCGCTCATGTCTGTGGCATGCAGGCAGCCAAGCCGAGAACAGCGGGTGGGCGGTGCCTTCCTGCAAATCGCAGCACGGATGAAGGCCACGCAGCTGGTCTACTGTGCCAATCATCCGCTGGCCATTCAGCTCATGGACAAGCTCAAGTGGGTAGCTACCAGAACTGGACGCCATTGCCACTGTGGTGCACTGTGCTGTGTAGTATGTATATACATGTAGAACGATGTGCTGCACCAGTCTGAATATGCTGCACTATGCGATGAATGTTGCTCTTAGCTGTGATATAACGTACATGGCAACAAAAGTGTAGCGACCAAACCACTTTGCGAAAAAAAGGGTTTTTTTGTGCAGTTGAGGAGGGTAGAATGAGCTATAACATTGTGTTGCCCACATAGCCAATTATACACTCAAAGCTCATTATAATGAAGTCGCATCTAACACGAAAATAACTTCGTTGTATCCAAATATTTGTTATAAACGCATATTTGTAACACTGTATTTAGGACAAGACTATTCTTTATTTACTTCATTATAACGGGTCATTCGTTATACTATCTGTGTTCGCTATCTTGATGTTTGAGTGCATTGTGTGTCTTGGTGCTTGGTCGCACACTTGAGGAAGTGATTGCGTTTTAGTATCACTACTTTTTATTTTCTTTGTTATTGTTAAATTACTTCTTTTTTAAATCTTTTTTTATCTTCTTTAGAGTCCCTTTCTCTCACAATTGCTGCATTCTTGACACTGGACCCACTAACCTACTAGGGTACTGCCAGAGGTACATTATGAATTTTTGGAGTACAGTAACACCTCATTAATTCGTACTTAGTTATTTCGAAATCTCACTTAATTCGAAGGATTTCTGCAGTCTCATATTTTGCAATGTAAGTTTGAGTGGATAATTTGAAGTGGCGGTCAGCACCAGTCCGGTTAATTTGAAAACTTTGGGTGCCATGTGCCAATTCCCCCCCCCCCCCCCCCCATCCCAATCTCGCCGCGAATCCGCGGAAGCGACAGCCCTTAGGAGCCACAAGGCAATGCAGTGTAGTGATAAGAATGAGTGACAGGTGAAGCACCCCAGCCTCGCTTCTGCCAGCGAAAAAAAAAACAAAAAACAAAAAAAGAAAAGAACGGTCTTGTGGTCGACTAAAATGTGCGGCTGCGGAAAAGAAGACATGCTTCACTGCAGCACAGCAGTGACACGTTGGCAGCATGTCACATGCTTCTCGCAATGGCAGCACAGCATGATTTACCCACTCCTTGTGGGAATATAAAGAAATTAATAAAGGGCACTCTGACAGAATTCGCGATGTATGTGAACCTCCTATTGGCGGTTGCTCCAGCAATTTGCGCACTTGCACTGCTGGCGGAGTTCTTGCCTGCAATGCCTACTTTGAAAACTCAGCTAGAAAACTTCAATGATCATGTTTTCCAGCCAAAAGACATGGCGAATTCCCTCACACTGGCCATTATTAAATTCTTTATTTTACCAGAAAGAATGGGCGAATGGTCACATCATGATGCGCTGACACTACGAGAAACAGGTTTCATGCTGTCTGCGTGTCATCATTGTGTTGGAGAGAAGCACGTCTTCTTTTCTGCAGGCGCACATTTTAGTTGACCACGAGACCGCCTTTTTTTTTTTTTTTTTTTTTTTTTTTTTTTTTTTTTTTTTTTTTTTTTTGCGCTGGCAGCAGCGAGGCCTGCCATACCCCCCACGTTTGCGGAAAAATTGGGACCAGGTATAGCTGGAAAACATTACCCTTGGAGCCGCAAACTAGCTGGCACAGCAAAGGACCACCTGTGATTACTTTAAATAATTCAATGTTCCTTGCATCCCGCTTTTTGTATGTTTCATTAATTCGAAAACCCAATTAATTTGAAGATTTTTCACATTCCCAAGGACTTTTAATTTACAAGGTTTTACTGTAGTACTTGCTGTCCTATGCAATATTTTTCATGGCTTTTACACTTTCAACTTGGTTTTTTTTGTCCATATGCTAGATGTCTGAAAAGTTGTGACATGTGCGGACATGTGATTACATCAGAGTGCTTTCTTGAATTCAGTGGCATAGTGCCTCATGCTTTAAGGGGAAATGCTACTCGAAAAACGCAAGATTTTTCCCAAATATCATTTTATTTGTTTTTACTTCCTTTCTCAAGTTTAGTTTCTCTACTTTCATGACAAAAAATCAAGGTTGTAGTGAAACTCAAAGTAGGTTAAAATCTCTTTTAAACAGCACAAGGTGGCTATTAAAAACTAAAGAGAGCTCATTGCCTAGAGTCCCCTGGAAATTGTCCCCTGGCTGCTTGCCATTGCATTTCGCATGAGGAGTTCACCAAAGCCATATGCTCAAAATAACCATGCTTCCCAAGGTCTCACGATGGAAGAAATCATTTTAAAAAGCATATCTTTGCCACATAAATGAGCTTTCATTTCTACATTTAAAATGCGCTTTTCTCGAGATGCAATTTTGGGCAACTTCTTGAGTTTGGACATCATGTTTCTGGTACTTTTGATGGCCATATCGAGATGAAATTTTTCCCACATATTCCTTAACATGTGAAGAGTGCAATTATCTCCTTTAAAACCTGATATCGCTTATATACTTATGTGATGATGTTCTTGGATTATTTAAATTAGACGGAGTGCGTTGCATCGGTGACCACAACGTCCGTAAGAAATTGGCGAGGCTGCTTGCAGGTTTGAACAACACTTTAGGAAAACGTGGGAAAAAATTCCCCATCTCCCGCTAAAGGGAACCATGTGTGGATGCGAAGCAGCGGGGAGATAATTAGCTTGAGCGGGAGGAACGTCGCCGCTCTCATTTCACGGCAGCGGTCCGGGCGCTCATCGCGGCGCTGCGCAGGAGAGAGAATGAGGCGCGCGCTCCGTCATTTTCATACCGCGGAACTACCGTAGCGCCCCCAGCGGAGTAAGCAGCTGTCACACCACCTGTCGTTCGCGCCGCTCGGTAGAGGCTTCCTAGAGGAAAGGACGGGGGGGGACCGTAGGAGAGGAGAGAGAGGGGGGAGGGGACGTGCATGCGCTGTGGGGGGTGTGGGACGCGTGAGCCACTCCGTAGACTAGAGTATTCCTAGAGGAAAGAGGGGGGAGAGGACGCGCATGCGCCGCTCCGTAGAGTAGATGATTCCTTAGAGTAGAGGAAGGGGGGTGAGCGTAGGAGAGCATAGGGGAGGGGACGCTCTGTGGGGGGTGTGGGACGCTCCGCAGAATAGAGGATTCCTAGAGGAGAGAAAGGGGGTGAGCGTAGGAGAGAGAGGGAGAGGGGACGCGCATGCGCTGTGGTGGTGTGGGACGCGGGAAGGAGGGACGGAGTAAGCCCCCTCCAAACACATGCAAGCGAGATTAAGGAATGGGGTCAACCTGGGCGACAGACACCACCTGCCTAGCCATTGCTAAGCAGCCTCTCTGTGCTCTCGGCCATGACTCTGATGACTGTGTTAGGGCCTTCATATTACTACAGGGTTCTGGTTCGCATAATGGGTGCTTCCCCACTTCATGACAGTGGCCGGACGCGGGACGGGGGACGCGGGACGCGGGAGGGACGGACAGAGCCCCGAGCATAAGATGCTTCGCATCTAAAAAACACACGCACGCACACAGCAAACAAAGCAAAGCACAGCAATATGAGCTAATGTCTCTGATAAGAGTAGCGTCCTATACCGAAGTCTGTCTAACCCTACACGGGCTCACCCACTGGGGAGTCGAACGCTTTGGCCGATGAGAGGTGACGTGGCGCAGAGACGAGGAGTGCAAGCTGGCTTGAAGAGGCCACCGACGGGTTGCGGAGGTTGCCAAGGAACCTGAAGCCTTGGTGAAGGGAGCGAAGGAGGCTGAGGACGTCAGTGGCCACGTTGAGCCCGTAGCAGCAACGCGTGGACCGCGCCCCCAGAGCGCCGACACTCTGGGCCCGGTAACCCGACCGCGCCGTACACCCAAGACCGTCTGCCCTCCGGCTTGTTCCTCCTCTTCTCTCCTTCTCCGCCTCACAAGCTCACCATGGTGGCACATTCTTCCACGCGCGCCAGTGTCGTCGTCGTCTTCTTCTAATGCACAGCACACACGCCGGCCCTATGAGTACTTTAGGCGCACATCACAACTTATTATGAACTTAACCCTCTATTGCATGGCGTCCCATATTTGGCACATACCGATTAACATTTTTTATAGCGGGCGCAAGAGGACCAGTGGAGAATGTGACACAGCTTAGAGTAATCCTTATAGTTACGCACAAATATAAAAAAAGCGCTGCCATCCCTAGAGCAGTATGAAATCAGACATGAAATAGATTTCACGGTGCACGTGCAAGCTCGGATCATGAACAACAGTGACTGCTATATTTTTCTTGCAACCATTTTCTCGCGTTGCAGAAGCAAGAAAAAAATTATTTTGGCATATCTCGTGGCTTTGAACATTCATGCTCATTAAGGTTCTTCTCAATTCCGTTTTCCACTACGGTATATAGTCGGAAATCGGTGGTATGTGCCATATTTGGCACAGTATGCATGTGAGTGATGAAATGTGCAATATGATGCCATCTATGTTTTGTTGCACAGTGCAAATACAAACAAAAAGAAATCCCCTGAGGTCATGCAGCACAGCTCGTTTTTGCCAGATTTCAGTTGTGGTGGTAGGGTTTGAGATGCTTCACTCTAAAATATCGAGTCAGCAGCAGTACCTGGCAATATTTTGTTACATTATTGGAGTGGGTGCACGAAAAAATTGTGTGAAGTCTAACCAGTGCACGGCGATATTTAGCTTTTACGATTTGTCGGCAACTGAGGCTCACAACCACAAGTCAGCGGTTGGAAATTCGGGTAGGAAAGTACATCAAGGCGGCACCATGCGTTGAGCCAAAGGTGTAAGCGGCCATCTTGCACGTAGATGTCGGCAGTCAGATGCGCTAACCAAAATGTTCAATTATGTCTGAACACAGGAAGCAATTGCGTTGCTTTATTCCACAAATCAAGCTAAAAAGACCGCAATCAGTGAGATTTTGTTTTTCAGCTATGGCAGCAAGTTTGCTCACCCACTAGCATAGTGTGGCATATTTGGCACAAACCTCATCTTCATTAATACAGTCACAATAAATCTGAAAATTTTTGTACATGTTATTCTTCATGTAGTTAATGATAAAAAATGATGAACTAATTTTTCAATTGATTTTCTCATAATTCATGCAATAGAGGGTTAAAGTAAGCAATGAGTATGGGCTGAGCATTTTAAGACTTCTCACATTACAATTTTTCTTGTTTATTAAAATGTCTTAAACACTTTCTTGTTAGTTATTTGCATTGTACAGTTAATTGGAGCAATATGAGCCATTAATGGCTCGTAACCATCAAAGTTTAGTGGCAGAAAAAGTGTGTCCAAAAAGACCTGTATTTTACACATTGTCATGGTACAAAACGAAAACTATGCAACTTACTATAACACTGATTGCATATTTGAAATCAGCATAAAAGCCTATATAAACAGCTAAAATTTCATTGCCCTAGGCTACAGATTAAAGAAATTTTGTTTTTTTCAAGTAGTATTTCCCCTTAAAACTGTGCCTGCTGCTGGCTGAGCTTCCTTGTTGGAACTTTATCCGAGCACGAAGTGACGAGACTTCAGGCTAACAATTTTGTGTGACAATGTGCGAGCATGCTGTGAGTAATTTCAAGTTTTGTATTTTAGTGCAGTATGGGCAATGTATAGTTATGTGAGGCTGCTTTCATGAGGAGCCAGCAATACAAGCGTATCAGATGGAATTTATTAGCATAAGGTGACAGTTTCAATGCATACTAGCACTGTTCTGTGCAAGAAAACGAAAGCTTGCGTGCACTGTAGCGGATACAAACATATTACGTTGCTAAATACCGAGCGCAGTATCACTTCTTGAGCTGTCACACACATGGAGAAAAAGTGATTTGCTGGGATTGCCCAGATGCCTTCTTCAGACATTTTGTGATGAAATTTCTGTTTTTACAGATTGGCAATCCAGTTAGTGGGGAATTAGACGAACTTAAAAAGAACTAATTAAATTCCGATGTCCTATGGGCTGAAACCACAGCATGATTATGAGGTACAGTACTCACGGAATAAAATGTGAAAATTTTGCTTTAATTCACATACTTTTGTTTCCAGCTTCTGCAGTTTGTGTTATATCAGTGTAACTTTGACTTACAGCAGAGCTAACATTATCTTTAGCGGCCAGATTTACAGTGACAAGACATGGTTATCATGAACAATTGCTCATAGCAGTTGTACTAAAAAAAAATGATGTTGCGTTTCAATCTGTGAGTACTGTACACCATGGGGGGGGGCACTACAAGTTAATTTTAACCGCTTAGGCATTTTTAAGATGCTCCAAAGTCTAAGCACACTGCCACTTTTGCAACTTGCCCCAAGAAAGTTTGGCCACCATGGCCACGAATTGAACCCGTGCCCTCATGTTTGGCAGCGCAGAGCCACAGCTGCTAAACTGTCACAGCAGGTGATTGGACACTCCGGTAAAGTGCTTTGCTCGCGCAAATTATATATACATGCCACTTGTCTACTGTGTTCAGTGAGTGGCCTTACGGAGGACGCCTTCCTAATACTACCCATGCAGAGATACTCTGGGACCATGGCTGGAGCAGCTTTCACCACCTGGTGCGACCCTTCTGACCCTGACAACGGGGCTAAGCCGGCCATTTCGCCGCCTCGACAAGTACCCAGCCTTGCTCACTGAGCTCCAGCGGCATACCGAGGTAGATGTCGCATGCCAAGCAGTGACATTGACAAGCCTGATGGCATTTCTTAGCTGTTTCTGGCAGTGCTTCACGTTTCTCTTCACTCAAGTGTAGGCCCTGAAGCCCACACAAGCTGCTTTTACGTGTATGCATGTACACATAGGGGAGGGGGGGAGGCTATATCTGTGTAGGGATTCATGTATTGCTGATTATCAAGTAAGGGAAGCAGAGCCCCCTCTCTTGAATTTCTAACTTCCTCCAACACTCTGCAAAACAGTACAACATGCTGTAACCAGGGCATAAAGGAGACTCTGCTTGCAGTGTGATGGGAGAGACTAAAAAGAAAATTCACACACACACATACACCCACACCTGCCTTACGGTCACATTTTTAAATGCGAAGCATTTCTTAGCGAACTTCGGCGACTTTGAGCGTATCTATCTATCTATCTATCTAGCTATCTATCTAGCCGCCTACGACTTTGTGCTCTCCTGGCCGTATCGTTAATGGGATTTATACCAAATTTGGTATAGCATAACATGACTGTATGGCGAACATAAATGGCTGGTCATATCATGAAAATCATGACTAACTTGTAATGAAAAGTATGATTTACATGCCACGCTCATGGCGCGCTCGCGGCCGTTTCGTTAGCTTGACATACACCAAATTTGGGATTGAGTGACATGACTGTATCACGAACATAAATGACAAGTGTTAATATCAAAATCATGACTTCATGAGAGACATGACTTGCTTTCCACGCTCATAGCTCACTCACGGCCGTTTCGTTAGCTTGATATACACCAAATTTGGTATTGAGTGACATGACTGTATGACGAACATAAATGACAAATGGTAATACAGAAATCCATGACTTGTCATGTGCGACATGACTTGCATGCCACGCTCATGGGGTGCTCGCGGCCGTTTCGTTAGCTTGAGATACACCAAATTTGGTATTGAGTGACATGACTCTATGACGAACATAAATGACAAGTGGTAATATGCAAATCATGACTTGTCATGTGCCACATGACTTGCATGCCACGCCTCATGGCGTGCTCGCGGCCGTTTCATTAGCTTGATATGCACCAAATTTGGTATTGAATGACATGACTGTATGACGAACATAATTGACAAGTGGTAATATGGAAAGCATGACATGTCATGTGCCACATGACTTGCATGCCATGCTCATGGCGCGCAAGCGGCCATTTCGTTAGCTTGATATACACCAAAACTGGTATTGCGCGACGTGACTGTATGACGAACATAAATGACAGGTCCTAACATGTAAAACATGACATGCAAATTATGTAAAGCATGATTTGCTCCTTCCTGGCTCCTTCGCATTACATCGATTCCCACAGTGCGTGGGATCTGCCAGCTTTTTTTTTCGAGAGTTAAACTATTCTTTCCTAGTTACTTCACTGCGCTTGCTATATGCTGTGTCAGGTTGTGCTATAAGTGGAATAATGTATGTATCTTCTTCTTCTTCTGTGATTTATCCAAAACATGTCAGCCTCATTGTGATATGCAGTTGTCAATTGCTTGAACTTTCTCTAGCGAGAGTTTACTAATAAAGTTTTACTGGTGTTTTGTGCACAGCTGTGAACACTCAGCGGTGTAAGTACTGAGCCAAAGGTGTCCAATGCACATTGTTTGTCAATTTTGATACTGCACTTGAAAACTGTCGACCTGTCACCTTCTCCACTTTTGTTTTCTTATTATTTCTTTAGGAGAGCCACATAGACCGTGGGGACACACAAAGAAGTGTCTTCGTCTACAAAGAGATGGCGGTACGTATGCAACCTCTTGTTTGCGTGACACTACTGTTCTTTGTGCTGAGATCTGGATGCCTGTCTGTGCAGGCCAGCTGTTCTGCCATGCGGCGGCAGAAGGAGCTTGAACTGGAGGTACTCGCAGGCACTGTGGATGGTTGTGAAGGAGAGGTGAGCTCTTTCTTACACTTCTCACTAGGTGTTCTGTGCTAGCACTGTTGTGCGACCAAGGAGTGCCCTGTAACCACCATCATTCTACGGCACATTGCAAGAAGTTTTGTAGCAGATTACTACTGTCAAACATTGATTTAGTCAGGTACATTTGATTCCCTGGCTTCCTGTTCATGGAGTCTAATGTGTTGAGCACCTCGGAGAAATAGACTGTGGCAAATGTTTTGGCCGATTCAACAATATTTCAAGGAAGAACAGGCAGGTCGTGGAACCCCTCTTGCATTCAAAATGTCTAAAAATTTCATGTTTTATTACACTAGATGCATAACTATGCCTGTGTGGGGCAATCACTTCTCTTTATAAAAGGTTTTGATCTGTCTGGAAAACCTGCTGGTTCTCATTTAAAAAAAAAAAAAAAAAAAAAGACTGTTCTCAGTGAGCATGACATCCGTTTTATACAAGTGTTCTCTTCCCTTTTCTGATTGAGCCCATGTAGGCATTGGTTTTCACTAAAAAAATTATGATATTATTTGCACGAGTGTTTTGAAGGGCTCCTCGCCAAATTAGGGAATTGTAAATGAACAAGCTTGGTACGAAGATTGCTTGGTGGCGATCATATCTGTAAAGCTCGAAAACACTTTGCAAAAATTTTAGAAATTTAAACTGAAGGCCACACACCCTTTATTTTAAGGGATCCTGCATCACAGGTACTCCTTGAAACTTCCATGGCAGGCTTGGAGTTGCGTACGTGTGTCAGGAGCAGCTATGAACGTCACTGTAGCACGTGACTTCAGTTCTTAATACAATGAAAAATGTGCAGTCTCAACACTGGAAGTCTGTGTAAAAGCTAAATAGAAAGTCGAGAAAAAAAAAAAAGGAGGAGTGGCTTGGTATGTCAACATGACGTGCTTCTTCTCCTTTGATTCTTCTTTGATACCGCTTTGATTCCTCTCCTCCAGCACTTCAGAGAATGCAAGAGAGCTATGCCACTTGCTATAGCTAGCCTAAGCTAGGGCATCTCACAACTGTTAACGTACAATAAAAAAAATTGAAGTAGGGGACTGATGAGGGGCCTTGTAAGTGTTTTTGATTTAGCAAAACTTTTTCACATGGTGGAGTATTTCTGGGGATACATTGACTTCATTAAATTGAAGTTCAAGTGTACTGACAATGTAGACGATACAAAATGGAGTAACCTAACTTGTGAGTGATCTAATTTAGCACTTTTCTCAAAACCCTGATGCCGCAGGAGCTGCAGTGCTTAGGTGAGTTGCTGCACGTGGGGCCTGTGGTGCTGTTAACAGGAGAGGAGCGGCGTGACCTTTACCTGGCACTGTTCTCCAGCTGCCTTGTGCAGTTGTCCCTCTCCAATGGGCGTTTCTCCTACCAGGTGAGCCTATCCAACCGCACTATTCTCTCTCTGATGTTTGCTACATGTTTACTGCGCACTTTGCTTGAAGCCTTGTACAGTGGGGCCTTGTTTACTCAAATTCAGAGACAGAAACTTTGTTAGAATAAAATGTAGTTTGTCCTAAAGAGAGCCCCTTCGAATGTAGTGCCCAATCACTTGAGCACTATGTCACACATACATTCCTGGACTGTCTGCACAATCTTTGCACTTACCATCAGGTTGGAGGGCTGATTAGAGAGTGGCAAAGGTGGAGGGGAGGGAATGTGGAGAAGGTCTTGTATCTCTTCCATTGCCATAGCTGCAGAGGGGGGGGGGGGGGGCTGATTGAGGGTTTGGGGGGGTTTATCACTCCCCGCTCCCAAATTTTCAATTTTGCATGTGCGTATATACATTCACACATGCAAATGCACACATCAATGTACATAGAATATGGTTGAAAACCCCTGCCCTGCTGAAAGAAATTTCTGGCTACGCCCCTAATCTCCTCCGCTAATTGGCGCTCAGCCATACGTGGTGCGTCGTTGCAGAGGGAACAGAGGGGCCGGGGACGTTGAGTAGAAGGGGAAGCATGGGGAGTTGAGTGGAAGCGCTTTGTCCTGTCATCTTTCTTGTGGTGTCATTGTTCGCTAAAAAATAATCGCTATGGTGGAAGGGGAAGTTGCAGAAGAGCATAAGTCAGACTGGCCTTGCGAGCTGTGTGGCAATGGTCGTAGCAGCTGTGCACATACGTGGCTGGCACTCCGTATCTTGCGGGTAATCTGTTGTCGGTCAGACAGGATGTACGAGTTGAGATAGCTGCTAGCTCTTCTTGTGTGCTGTCCTCCCACGTGCCATGTGTAAATGGGTCACATTATCTCGATGTTTTGAAGCAAGAAGCAATGCTATGCAAATTTTCCCAAGAGACTATCCATAGGCACAAGAAAATTTATCCAAAATAATTGTTGGGCTGTGCAAGTTCAAAATAGCCTTTTTTTTTGTTTTTTTTGAAATACCTACAACATGACTGAGGTCAGCTGTGCAGTTTGAATTATCCATCAGTTCGAATGAAGAGATTTCGAATGATTCAGGTTCCACTGCACAAACCCTTGTAAATGTGCGTCACACATTCACAGGGCACACATGAAGTATGATGTCGCGTAATGTTACGTGCATTGCCTAATTTTAGTGAACGTAGTTCATATTCTGAAGTGGCTCCGTGTTTGTGCCTCTCTGCGACCATAACTGGAACATATTCCTATACCTTACGGGGCTTGAGCTTCAAAGAGCTTTATGTATTTTCATTGCACTTATCATTGCACATAACTTCAGTTTCTTAGGTTAGAGGAATTGCCATGAATTAGTGTAAATAGACACGATTCCTTGTTTTGTGGCAACCACATTTTTCTTTTTTAGCTATGGCTTTTAGTGAGGCACCTTTGGAGCTTATGCAAACTTGTACATCGTTCCTGAGCCAGCCAACCGCACCGGTAACTTTGTAGACAGGCTTCAGACTTGTGTCCTTTGCAGGGCCGCCTCCCTGTGCCGGGATTGACAGTTTTAAACTCCCAGGATCCAGCTGATGGCTGTGCCTTTGACATTCAAGGTAATGTCAGCTTTTACATTTGTTTTTCTGTAGGCTTGTGCGAATAGTGAATTTTAGGTTGAAGCGGGTCGAAGCGAATAGTGATTTTGGTCGAATAATTTCGAATTGAATTCGAATAGTATATGTCATATATTATAAAGAAAAATGGTCATATTTGTCATGACCTAACAACCAGCCCAACATTTTCTAAAAATTTAAACAAGGCCTGTGCAAATGTCATTTTTTTGCTTCAAGGAAAGTGAAAATAACTTTGAATAGTAGCAGGATTTGACTTTTGGTAGAATGCAAGCTTGCAGAATATGTTACGTTTTAAAATTCACTATAGTTAGAGTATATAAGCCGGTATAGCAAGCTTTTAAACTTAAAAAATGAATCGATGTGAGGGTTGCCGGAGATCAGCAGACGACGAAGAAGAGGTGATAGTGGGCTGCTGTCTCCACAGCGCACGGGACAGATGTGCGTGCAGCGCTAATCATCATCATGGACATTTAGTGTTCCATTGTCGCCATTAAAGGCATTTTGTTGGGCGTGTCTCGCGGCTCCGTTTTTCTGGCGGCTCCATACTTATCGAAGGCCGGCGTTCCGCAACAAGGGTAATATCTTTATTTAACCGTGAAGTGAGGCTTCACGGCAGCGCGGATTTCCCCTGGATATGTGTTTTCACGGCTTAGCAGCACTTCACTGCAGTGAAACCAACTTTGCAGGAGGTTAAATGCGGACTAATATACACCTGGATAGGTGCTTTCACGGCGTAGCACTCCTCCGCTGCAGTGAAACCACCTTTACAGGGGGGTTACATGCGGACTAATATGCATCTATTCGTTCGTTTCGAATACTTCGAAATTTTCAATAATTTAAACTCGAATCGAAGCGAATTCGAATACTGCAATATTCGTTCGAATATTCGAAGCATTCGAATATTCGCACAAGCCTGTTTTTCTGTTATCATATGAAAAACTAATCCATATATGTGTGACCGTAAATTCGGTGCAAATGCGAAATGGCACGACACGTGTTCAAGCATCCCATTTATCTTTTTTTGTTTTCCTTATCAATCTTGAGCAATTTGGTATTCAGCAAGGGTTTGACCACAAAAATGAAGCCTTAAAAAAAGCTGAGACAACTGCACATGCTTAGGTTGCCCCGAATTGCTTCCCAAAGTAGTGATCATGGTAGGTTGCCATTGCTGTTGTTTCTGTAACTACTGCTTGCAGGTCCTTCAGTGCCCCGTATGACAGTGCTCTGCCGGAGTTCAGAAGAGGCATCCCAGTGGAAGGCCAAGCTTGAGCTGCTCACCCCCTCCACCACCCTGCACCCAGCCCTCTTCGACGGGTGGTGGCACAAGCCAGTGCCCCTATACCAGCACCCACCGTCACAGTGGTCCGGCCAATGGAAACTCCTGTGCCACAGCGCCCCTTGGTGAGTTTTTCTGCAGGTGCAGTACCCAGAAAAAAGCAAGAATGCTTGCGGCAGTCGCATTTTTAGTTCAGCTTGACCTACAGGCTACAGGACCTAGTTAGCAGAACTTCAATGCCTACTGTGTGCTTATTGTAATTACAAGGTCACACCCAGCCATGCAGCATAAAGCACATACTCTTGCTGCTTGATGATGCTCCAAAAACCCAGTCTGCGCAATTATTTTGTAATGTGAAGGGAGTCAGGCCCATAGCCAGAAATTTTTTTCGGGAGGGGTGGCACCTGTTGAAAACCTCGAAAACCACCTATTTTCATTATGTATTCTGAGTAAAACACCCTCCTCCATCCGAATTTTGGGGGGGGGGGGCCCTAGGCCCCCCCCCTGGCTACAAGCCTGAATGGAGTGCTGATGTATAGAAACTTGAGACCTTATTTATTTCGTTCGGACAATTGGGATAGTAGTTGGTGCATCTTGCAGTTAAAGCTGAGAGGTCGTTGTTAAGTACGCAAGACAAGAAGAAATGGACAGTACAAAGCACCAACTTCAGTTGAATTTTGTTGATCACTGCAATGCTTTCCACAGTTGCCTGCGATGTGCAGCCCTTGGAAATATTTCTTCGAAAAAGAATTCAGGAGTGAATGTTGGGGTGCCTCATATGTCAAGAGTTGTACTGGCCTATGCGAGCTCAGCTTTAGCAAGCCGTAGCACTGCATTGTTCATCGGCTTGGATAATATAGAGCATACGCACCCATCCACCTAGGAGCACCGAGCACTGTGCCATGAGAAACAGTTTTGCCAAAGTTAACAGAGGACAGACGTAGTTGCCTGTGGCATTACCCAACACTACTAATGCCTAGTCCCTGGTGGCACAATACACAAAGGTTCCCTGTGCAAGGACGAAAGCACACCAAGCACCACCAGCATGCCTCTGCGAGAGTTTGGCCTCCCACGACACGACCCTAAGGAAACACTAACCATGCTGCATGCTCTTGCAGTGACCGGTGGACCGGGTCGTGGAAGCGTAGAGAAAGCTCCATCCACTTGACCTCTGCAACAAGTGCAGTTTAGTGTAGCATGACTATGCATGAACACTAGGTATTGATTTTGGACTTGGAATATTGAAAAGAGCAATGCAAGGTATGGCCTTTGGATAGGTGGAAGGCACCGCATAGATGAGCTCAAGCTCAAGCAATACTACCTATAGACACCACTGGAGGAGATGAAAATGCGTACGCATGTTGTGCTATCCTAGAAGTGTTCCCTCTCTGCATTTCCACTCTCGGTCACGCTTGACGTTGCTAGAAAGGCGAGGGTGCAATTACGTACAACAAATGTTTAGTGGAAGCTGTCCAATGATCCTTCCAGAACAACAGATGAATGGCACTTCTTGTCACAGGTGTAAAGGCAGGGAACCGGAAACAGCAGAATAAGCGAAAACGTGCAAAGGTGATGAAGTGTGCCTCAGTCCTCGTAATGTGGTTGAACATTGTCTGTTTTTCCAATGTTGCAGCCTGTCGTGCTCGGGCCGTCCCACCGAGAGGACGCCCGTGCGAGAGAGCTCATCAACGACACAGAGTGGTGGCTGGTGTCTTCGCCCACATCCACCGCTGCGTCCTCGACCGACGGTTGGCCGTGCCCCAAACCGGCATCACAAGCAGCAACGGAAACCTGGTGAGATTTTGTCATCGTGCGCTTGTTTAGCACAGTTTTTAAATGTGTAAGCTGTTCCGTGCTGGCTCAACGAGGAAACTGTCCATCCGTCTTTTCCTCTGTCACATTAGACCATCGCCATTAAAGAAGCAAATGAAAAAAACAAAATAATATTTCTTGGCAGGGCTGGGTTTGAACCAGAGCCTACACGCTCCAAAGGCAAAGTGTCTTTAACCACTGGGATACACAACCGTATTTGCAGGTTGTGAATATGGAAGATGTTAATGCGTTGCACTCGCGGTGCATAACCAATGTGAAATAAAGCACACCTTTTATGACGGCTTGGGTTGAATTTTGTGGTAGTGGAATAAAAGCCCCTCTGTGAGACAACAAGCAAAGTTGACATGAAGGATTGTACACATCAGGAAAATTTAGACATTGCAAAAATTTAGCACTAAACTTGCACTTCAGTGGTCATGGGGTGCACCTATTGTGGGGCCGTTCCAGAGCCTGATGAATGCTAGAAAGATGATGAAAGATGCCATGCCAATGCCTCCCGAAATCAGCGTTCTAGGGAAGGCAGAGACCTACAATAAAAATACGCTTTCGCATCATCTAGACAGCTCCCAAAGGAGATTCTGTATTGATTTTTAGTGTTAATTATTATACCCATGAATATTTTTTAAAATTTCACTATTCAAGGTTTTGCATGTATTCAAAACGTACAAATAGAAATTTAAAAGCATGCGTAACCAGTATGTTTATTTTCAGTCAGCAAATTTCATTTTCATAACTGAGCTCATAGCATAAACTAGTCAAAGGAAAAACATGGCTGATCCCTCTGTCATAGGAATCGGTATAACACGAATGTGAGACGTGTCTTCAAAGAGGTAGGTTGAGCATTTATTGAGCATTGTTTCGCCACAAGTGCAAAGAAATGAATGCTACAGCAACCAATTGTAATGTCACGCGAAGAATGGCAAGCATCTCGAAACTTGCAGCACGCACCTCAAGCAGAAAGGACACACGAAATGAGCATACACAGCCCGAGCGCGCACTAACAACTGTCACAGATCGACACATAAAGCGATCTGCACAAACACAAAGAAGGACGCACGAAACGAACGCACAAGTAGACACAGAACGAGCGGGAACAACTTTCACAATTGTTACTTGTGTGTGAGCAGCGTGCTCTTTTCGCAAGCTTGGCCGCTGCAGCGAGTGAAGTGGCCTTTGTGTTCTCTGTAACTTCAACGCACACTTGCAGTGAAAGCCCAAGACGTACAAACCGCCATGATCGCTGCGCTCACAAGATAAGCGCGGGTGCACGAGCGACCATGCCCTGTGGAAGGCGCGTGCACATCGCAACGAGAGGAGCGACGACCTTTAGAGCGAGCCCTCCGCGCCACCTTCGCGCCATCTCGCTAGGAATGGCGAAAACGCGCTGAAGTTGCCAAGCTCTGAGGTCCACCAACGGTATATGGTGTACTATACCGGGTGTTCAAAGTTAAGCTTTATGCTTTTCTTAAAATTCGGCACTGGGAAGAACATGAAAACCACCTTTACAGATAACATATATATCCAGGGGGGACACAAAGTGAGAATATAATTATCACTGTCAGGAGCCCAATTAACTCAAATTCAATAATTAACTTTTTAGTGACTGCAGCAAGCAAGCATGTTTATATTGAAAAGTTGAAGGGAATCGCGTTTATACACAGTTCCATTTGGAAGAATGTTTCTATCATGTCCGTGCTCCGAGATATCCCGCTGCAAAGTTTAATTGATTACGCATGCAGGGTGCTGTGGATCAGCGCAATGTTCCTCCCCAATGTGACGAACATTCATTGCTTACTATCGCCAGCCAGTAGCAAAAGGGTGACCGTTATCATCTTTGCCTGTGCCTTCGACCCGTTATCAGACTAAACGACGCACGCAACTGCCACAGCCCACCGGGGAGGAGTTTGCGCCACCGCTGACTGTCTTGCATGCGTAATCAGGTAAACCACAATTAAACTTTGCAGCGGGATATCTCGGAGCACAGACATGCTAGAAGAATTCTTCCAAGTGGAACTGTGTATAAATGCGACTGCCTCAAACTTTTCAATACAAACATGCTTTCTTGCTGCAATCACTAAAAAGTTAATTATTGAATCTGAGTTAATTGGACACCTGAAAGCGATAATTATTGTCTCATTGCGTGTCCCCTTGGATGTATAAGTTATCTGCAAAGGTGGTTTTTATGTTCTTCCCAGTGCTGAATTTTAATAAAACCATAAAGCTTAACTTTGAACACCCGGTATATAAATAGCTCGCCGTTCGCCAGCTGAAGAATGTGCGCTCCGTGGCCGAGTGGTTTCGCGCCGCGCGCTGCAGAGCGAGAGGTCGTAGGTTCGACGCCCGGCGACGGAGCTTTTTCTTCTAGTTTTTTTCTTTGAAATGTGTTAATTTATATTTTACAACGTCATATCTGTGACGGAAGTATGTCAGTGGAGCTGTGGTGGACCCCGGGATAAAACACTTTCGTGTTAAAAGATGCTTTTTTATAGTTGTCAGTCAACTTTTTTTTGTGTGGGGGGCAATTGATGCCTTGGACGCTTGTACTTTCCAGACATTCGCACATGCTTTGTCATTAAATTTTTGGCTGTGAAGAAAGGTTGCACTGTTTAGTTTGCCCTGCCATACTCTTGCATTTTTAACAAGATGGTTTTACTGTAGAAATGGCCAATCCACGCAAAATCACACAGAAGTAATTGTCTGAGAATACTTCTCCAGAGTATGCAAAACCTAGCCTAAGCTGCCGCAGTATTCTGCAGGCAAAGTCACACTTCACACATCGCTGCTGCGGAGAGTGAATATGAAACACTCCCACGGCCTCAACCAACGCAGTATTTTATATAGACCAAATGCATTACACTAATTCACAACGGCTAAACTAATTTTTTGTGCCCTTGTCTTCATAAAAGAAAAAAAAAAAGCCACACTTGCATTTCTGCATGAAAATATCTTAGTAATAGCATATATACTTTGAATCTGTTTTCGTGGGCTAAAATTTGTCAAGGATCCTGCACTTCTGCGAAGGTTTTATGAGAAAATTCCTCTAGTATTTCAATTATTTGTATTGAAATTTTTTGGCGCTGATGGCTATTCGCTTCAACCCAACTCCAATCCGAAAACTGATTTTTTGCACCAAGCCTGTTTGATTGTTCTGAAGGGTGCGGCTGCACTGTGTGGCAAAGCACTAATCATCACGCATAAATGTGCCAGGAAGCATTCAGGTGTTGGGTACACTGGATTTGCACCAGTGTCACTCCTTACACTACAGATTTTGCTGGAAAGAAAACTTGACAAAAGCTTTTTCAGTTGCATTGACAGCATCTGTAGCAAACACATTAACCATCTTTCTTTTTCCTCGGCTCACATACATACTAACTACTTCTACATACTAACTAGGCTTGTGCGAATATTCGAACGAATATTACAGTATTCGAATTCGCTTCGATTCAAATTTAAATTATTGAAAATTTCGAAGTATTCGAAATGAACGAATAGATGTATATTAGTCCACATGTAACCCCCCCTGTAAAGGTGGTTTCACTGCAGTGGAGGGGTGCTAAGCCGTGAAAGCACCTATCCGGGTGTAGAGACCCTTTTCATAAACCACAAGTGCGCTTCCCTGTGCTGCATCTTCGCCCTACTAATGGCGGCACCTGTCGTCCTTCAAGTGGAGAGCAGGTGCTAGTGGAACGTGCCATGACATTTCTATCATGCGTGTTTATACCAAGGGAGCCCAGTGAACGTTTACCGCGCCATAGGGCAAGCAAACTGCGCTTGAACACGCTGTTTGCAGTAAATGACCAGCCGCCATTAGTAGGACAAACTGCAGTGCAGGAAAGCTAGCTTTACAATTATGAAAAGGGTCTATATTAGTCCGCATGTGACCTCCTGTAAAGGTGGTTTCACTGCAGTGAAGTGGTGCTAAGGCGTGAGAACACGTGTTCAGGAGAGATCTGCACTGCCGCGAAGCCTCACCTCAAGGTTAAATGAAGATATTACCCTCACATCGATTCACTTTTTAAATTTAAAAGCTTGTTATACCGACTTATATCCTTATATATCTATCCTTACTTATTTACTTACTTAAATTTTAAAACATATTTTACGGGTTATCACGTGCATTCAACGAAAGTCAAATCCTGCTACTATTCCAAGTTGTTTCCACTTCCTTTAAAGCAAAAAAAATGGCATTTGCACAGGCCTTGTTTCAATTTTTTACAAATATTGTGCAGGTTAGTTAGGTCATGACAAATATGCCCATTTTTCTTTATAATACGTGATACTTATACTATTCAAATTCGATTCAAAATCATATAATTATTCGACCAAAATCACTATTCGCACAAGCCTAATACTAACCACTAACTGTATTAACTACTTCTGCTGAAATCAGAAAAAAAAATGTATATATATATATTGGCAGAGCTTCGTGAGAAATTAGAAATAGCTTGCAACTATGTTACTGTACTAACTTGCTTGTCATTCAAGTTGTTGTTTAGGGAATACATGAAGTCCTAAACAGTATTCAATTTTTATCCACCATGTTTGCGTTATGTGGTCTAGCCGTATGTCGAACATTCACTGAACTTTCATGAAAGGGTTGCACTGGTGTTGCCTTTCTCAAAGGATGGAACCTTTTTAATCTTTACTGCTGTGCCATAATTTACCTAAACTGTCTTCGTTCATTGATCATTAAAATTTTAACAGAAGAAAGGTAGAAGTAACAGCAAGAAAGTAAGTTCTCGGTTCCCACGTTATGTTAATCTGTCTGTAATTGGTTGAGTCAAGTTTAATGACACCACTTTGATGCAGCCCTTATCAACACGATGTGCAGGCAAGGCATGTTGTGATTTGTGGCTGGGCGGCGCCTGTGCAGGTCCTGCTGAAGACAGGGCACCGCATGTGGACGACATGCAGCTGCTGCAAGTCATTGAGGCCTACTGCGGCAGCAGTTCTCGAGCAAGGCACACTGTGAACTCAGGTACGCCTTATGTGCATTTAGAAATATTTTTATTACAATAGTCAGCACGTAAGTGAAACACTAAGTCAGGTTGGACTAATACATTATCCTTCGTGAGCTACATTGTCATTAATATTGCGAGCATGGGTTCGTTACTAAAAGAGAAAATTGAAGGTGAAAGTTTTATTTTTTTAATTTTGAGCTGAAACCCTAGCACCCAAATGTCTGTGTGATAAGCCATAGATCTCAAAGGCTTATAAATAAAAGTGCTCTAGATCTGTGAGACACTAAACAAAGGTTCTTGAAAACTGTTCAGGTTTCCAGATGACTCCGTGTCGCATCACGAAAGGAGTCTGCTGTGTTTTGTGGGGTTTCATCAGTTCACATGCCGTTTCTAAAGTGAGGCATTCCACTGACCTATGTGCCACTTTTTTTTTTTTTTATCTGCAGCATTGATGAACTGCCCTCAAGTCTTAGTTGCAGAGGATGAGAAAATTATTGTTGAAGACACCAAAGGCATGGAGGAGAGGTAAATGTGTTTGAGTTCTGATCATGATGTGCAGATTAGTAGGCTTGTGCGAATAGTGAATTTTAGGTTCGAAGCGAATTCGAGCGAATAGTGATTTTGGTCGAATAATTTCGAATCGGTTCGAATAGTATATATCACATATTATAAAGACAAATGGGCATATTTGTCATGACCTAACTAACCTGCACAATATTTTTAAAAAATTGAAACAAGGCCCGTGCAAAATGTCATTATTTTGGTTCAAAAGAAGATGGAAACAACTTTGATAGTAGCAGGACTTGAATTTCGGTAGAATGCAAGTGATAACCTGTAAAATATGTTACGTTTTAAAATTTATTATACTTGGCATATAAGCCGGCAAAACAAGCTTTTAAACTTAAAAAATGAGAAATGATGTGAGGGTAATATGTATGTTCATTTAACCTTGAAGTGGGGCTTCGTGGTAGTGCTGATTTCCCCTGGATAGGTGTTTTCACGACTTACCACCCCTTTACTGCAGTGAAACCACCTTTACAGGAGGTTACATGCAGACTAATACTACCTGGATAGCTGCTTTCACGATTTGGCACCCCTCCCCTGCAGTGAAACCGCCTTTACAAGGGGTTACATGCAGACTAATATAACACTTATTCGTTCATTTCGAATACTTCGAAATTTTCAATAACTTTAAATTCGAATCGAAGCGGAATTCGAATACTGTCATATTCGTTCGAATATTCGAAGCATTAATGTTCGCACAAGCCTACAGATTACCATTTCACAGTAGTACTCACTATGAAGAAGGATGTGACAATAGGTTTTTCTGGAGTAACACTTGTTGAAGACATGCATCAGCTTGCCTTTTGCAAAGTGTTTGATAATGTCTTGTGACTACTCCGGATAATTTTTGTACCTCTGTACATTTGTAAAGGTTGCTACATACTGCCTATCCCGCCATAACATGATCTTGATGCCACATTTGGTGTGCCTTGCAGAAGCCTTGTTGACACTGTCTACGCCCTGAGAGACCAGGTCAAGGAACTGCGAACTGTAAGTGCTGTGCTGTCAGTTTCCAGCATTTACTAGATAGTAAGATGCTTAATGTTTAGTACACATTGAGTGACCCAACAGCTTAATTCTGCAAAATGTGGATGGGAGGCAACTTGCTCATTTTGTTTGAGTAGTCAACCTACCATCAATTAACTCTGTGTGTTGAGTGTTTTTTCAAAGTGCAAAAGGTTTCTCTCTAAGTAATATGTTAGCAGGCCATGAATTCAAAAGCTATTTATTAGCAATATGTTGCTGAGAATTTTATTGTTGCTGAACATGTTACTGAACCTATCATAAAGTTGTACTTTAACCAACTTTCATATGGCACTACTCGACTGAAGATGTTTCTTGTTCACAAATCACCTCAGGCAGTGCCAAGGGTGTGCATTGGCAGCAGTACAAGTATATAGGTTATTTACTTAGGCTTTGCACCTAGAGAGTTACGTATTGGCTTGGTGACATGCAAAGCAGGCTGTTCTTCCATCACTAGAGTTGAAGTTTGCTTTTAGTTTGATTGATGTCCACACTTGGGGGGCCTTATTGGAGACTTGGTTAGCTTATTGTGTGCCATCAAACAGTTAATGAGCTTGCTCTGGCATATTCATGATGTGCACTGATGATCACGACTGTTGTTGCAGGAGACGAGCCAACTTTCACGCGCACTCGAGGAAGAGCGACAGGCACGAATGCGACTGGAGGCCCTGCTACGACAGCACTTGTTGCTAAGCTCTTGCGACCAACCCTTGCTCATTACAGAGTCCTGACCAGCATGCTACGAGGCCACCATTGGCTGGCCACTCACACAGTTCTTTGTTGCTCTTACGTGGCGTGTGCATGTCCAAAGAACACTGCAGTGGCGCCAGTTGCTGCAGTACTTCTCCATCCATTTGTTGTCCGACCGTGCGGCAGCTATCTCTAGGTCACGGCACAATGGCAAAAGGCTGGCCAATTTACCATTGTGTCTTGCCTCGACGTCGTGCACCGTTACAGCATCGGCGGCGTTCCAACACTCGCGTCTAGGTAGCTTGGTGCGGGTGTTTGGGTGCGGGTGCAGACAGCCAGCTAGACCAGCATCGTCATCCTCTTCGTAGACATGCTCGTGCTGTTGGTGCTGTCAATGGAAAAGATGACACGGAGGTTTTTACCCTCTCCCTGGACTGTTCAGGATGCCAGGACTCTGCTACCTGATGGCACTGTTATGAATGGCGTGAAGATTGCAAGAGGACGACAGCTATTAGCAGTAACCCTTGTTATGACCACGCTGCTGTATTTTTTCAGTCCCACAGTACTGCCAAATAATGCTTGATGACAAATAATGCCATTTCACTGAGATAGTTTCAATGGCTATGTGTGGTTGCATTGATTCAGTATGGGAGTTCTTCGTAAAGGGCTGATTTTAAAAGGTGTTAACGAGAGTACAGTCGTTCGAGAAGAATGGGAAGTAGGCAACACTGGTGCAACCACAAGATGTTGCACCTAAGTACAGAGTGCATAGATATTGATAGCTGCATGGAATTTGAGGAGTTGAGGCAGAATGCCATGACCTGAAAGGAAAACAGGAATTTTTATTGTAAGAACCTTTTCAATGAAGCATGCTCTGGTAAAAAATTGTAACACCTCTAACGGTGGTTACGTGTAACGAAATTCCAGCGGAAAATTTTTACTAGGAAGGCACTGTACTTGTCGGAGCAATTCTTCTAGACACTATAAAAACAAGTGAAGGTGATTTCAGCGATCCTCCTTTAAAGTGGCAGCTGCATGAAATGTGTGGTTTCCAAAACTTTCACACAGGTGCTTTCTTGTCTGCAGATTATTTTCAGACCACCAAGTGATGGTAGCTCAAGACTGTGAGGATATAGGATAACAAGCTGACTCGTGCAGCACCTGAACTTTAATTTTAGTTGAGGTGCATTTCATGTAGCTACTACGGTCAAGTGATGTACCTATTACTATGGCCGCTTTGTTATGTAGTATTTAATGTTCTGTAGACTCGTGTGGAGGAGTCTTGTTTTGTGCCACTGTATTGTGCAGAATTCTCGTGGTTATTTTGTAAAAACGGACTGAACCATTTAGCAAGTTCTCGAATTGTGCTTACATTATGAAAATTCAAGTCTGCTCGAGAAAAATGTGCTGTTCCGGAACATGTCCTGGCAAAAGGCAGTCGCAGTGCAAAGTCAGTTGCTACACTGCTTAGTGCAGAGCTTCCATTAAAATTTGTTCATCGATGAACTTTGTTCCATAACAACCAGTGGAAGATTATATACCTCAGGGCTAGAGAACCAAATTGACCTGCAGACATTATTGCTGGGAAAGATCAAATGTTTACATTTGGTTGGAAATGCTTGTACGCATTATGCATAGTCCTCTTCCAAAACACAGCCACACAAGGCCTGGGGAAGCTGTCAGAAACTTTTAGCATAATGTCTTAGAAATTTGTCTAATGGACTCTGCATGTGGCAGACATGTCTCTGTAGAGCTGCCTCATTACTTAGCAAATTAAAATGCACAGTCTTTCTTGAAACAGCATCTTTTTTGAAAGTACCATTGAAGCACGTGGTGCAGTCTACTTGCACCCCACCCAAGAGCTTGGATAGGAATAGAAGAATACCTCTCGCATCAAAAATATGTTTACTTGGGCATGAATGTCACTTTCAGTCATACACAGACTATTTCTCATCACTGCCGTTATAATGCAGCTTCAAAATGTGCAGGCCAACCTGTCCCGCGTTTATGTGCCGCACTTATTACTAAAAGCCCAATCGTCACAGTTGGGTTTGAGCACAATTCATTGTTACTTGCTGTCCACGCAGGCATTATTATTGGCTGGTTCTTTCAGAGTGTGCTTTATGGCAATTTATCGCGAGATTGTGCTGCTAGAGATATGATATTGAACTTGTGTGGAGATTCTGTGTAAATCTGTCCTTGATCATGTATGGTTGAGAAACCCAATCTAGATTGTGCTGTAATAATAAGATGCTTAAACTCGTTATCATGCTGTTTTCACTCTGTGAGTACACCATATTCACAGACAACTTTTTTGTGGCAAAGGAGGGAAGACTACAAAAATAAAGCACGCAAAAGTATAAACATGGTTAGTCTGATGTACAACGTGTGGTACTTTCTCGGGGTTTCGTTGTGACTGGATACGGAGACTACGAGCTCATTAAATGTGAGCTGTTTCAATGTGCGTTCGGTTTTTTTGTTGCCTTCAACCACTTGCAGTTTCAAACTTTTTTTTAACAAAGTGTAACACAAACATGCTTTGTATTTGACCTTTTCTTGTTGCAAGAGCAGCTCTGTAACCTTGCCTCGATTTGCTTTTTTTTAAAACTGAACCATTAATGAAGTCAAGTATTCTACCACAGAGCCACTCCAGTGCTTGAAACCGGTTTGCAAAAATACCCTCTAGACAGTCCTCATTTAGGCACGTGGTCAGCTAACAGATGTAATATTGCGTGGCAGAAGCACTACATACAGTGAAACCTCAGTGATACGAATCTCACGGGACCACTAAAAATATTCGTATCATCCGAAATTCATATCACCAGAAAGCGTGAAAAATTAGCATGAGACAAAAGAAAGCTGGCGTACATTTTCATTTACTGTTTTTCAGGTCTGCAGCAACAACAGGAAGAACTCTGAATGATTGTCAGTTAAGTTTTTAGATGTCGACAATCATACCAGCACTCCTAAATATACGGCCCGTACGCGCATGTTTAATTAATGAACCAGGTGTGTTGTGACCCGCGACAGAAGTAGCCCCTTCCAAATTTCAGTATGCTTTTTCGCACGGCAGCAGAGTACTGCAGTGAAAGTAATGGAAGAAGCGCTTTCGACGCGATAGCTCAAGGCCACAAAAATTTCAGAACCACGGTTCTATGTTATGAGTTTAATTATCGCGGAGGTCCTGGGGATGTTCTTTGGGAGATTTACAGCCGTGCCTTCACAAGCGCGACCTCAAATATCACGTATGTTGGCACCGCGATTCTGACGATTTGGCGGTGGGGCGCGCATGCGCGCACTTGCGTTCCCGCGCTCGCACGTGCTTGGCGCGTCTTCCGCGACAGCGTGGACAGCACCTCTTCGTACCTGGGCGGTAGCGTACGTTCGTATCAAACGTCACGGGGTGAAAATCGGTTCGCAACAACCGTACTCCATCACATTGCAGGCCAATGGGCCTTGGCCGGGACCAAAGAAAAATTTGTATCACCCCGAAATTCGTACGAGCTGTGATCGTATCACCGAGGTTTCACTGTAGTGCCTCCAAAGCTTTGACGAGGATCTTGACTATGTTTATGATTACAATAAAATGGCCACACCAAATGTATTCAGCCTTGGAGTCATCTTGGGTGAATTCATAAGAGACCCTACAAGTTTTTCTTTTTATTTGTTGGTGGGTGGATGGCGACGCCACAAATTGCATGACAACATTGAAGTCAGAGTATTTACTGCTTCAATCTGCTCTAGCATTTGGTGACTGCAGCAGTATATGTCGGGATGTTTTAGGCATTCCCATGCGTATATGAGGCAAGGTTATGAAACATTGTTTGAGGGAACTGTAAGCCACTGCAGATATCAGTGGGATTGCCCTGTGCTATTTAAACCCACTGGCAGAATTGGAATAAGAACTATAGTTTGCTTACTGACATTCAGCGGAACTTGCTGTGCTTGTAAATTGTAATGCAGCCTTGTGCTGGGTGTAGTAATATAGTACTATTATAAATTATAGCAAAGACACAGTGATAGTCTCTTCCTCTAGGTTTCTTGCTGGCGCAAATAGTGTACTCCACACTTGAACCAAGGCAGTTTCACCTCTATGTTACAAAAGACCATCGTTAAGTGGCTATGTTGCGCCATTGTGACTGAAATGTTGCGAGTGCATGCCTGCAAGATAGGTGGTGACAAGCTCTGCTACAGGGCTTGTGAACATTTTGGTGTGCCATGCCTTATGCTGCCCAAATAGCGCGCTGCCGAGCTATTGGTGTTGCGCAAAATATTCAAAGAAATTGAGAATTTAAATGTTCTTAAACTATACCAACGTGTCAAGTTGGAGCTTCGCTGTACCTGCCGAGCTGGTGGTACATGGCCAACATTTTACATTAGGGCAGTAACCCCGATTGACCAAGAGATTGATATGCTGCGAGACAAAGTTCCGTTCATTCAAACAAGTGTTGCTCTGATATAAAATACATCTTTGTTGATAAAACTGTTGGAAAACTTTTGTTCTGAATAGGTATCTCACTCGTGTCCTAGTCCCCAAGCAGGTGAAGAACCAATACCTCTCCTGAAGTACTTGCGGCTACTAGGTACTCATTCGAAACACTAAAGGTTCAGGCTGGTTGAATTGTTTGAACAGACTAAGAGCAGTTAATGAATAAAATGTATCAGACACCCAATTTATACACTTATTTTATTGCATCGGCTAGATACGCTAGTCACCTGTAGCATTTGTACTTTGTCAGCATTGCATAGAAATTCTGACGCATGGCAAGTAGCCAGTGATTAAAAATTGCTGTGGCCTTGCAAGCTTTGAAACAAGACATAATACCAACAATCCAGTCGTAAATAAATATACAATCAGTGAATTTTAAAGGTTTGTGTTAGCGCATACAATGTATGATATCACAGTCAAGAAATGCAGTTCTTCTAAGTGGAGCAAAGAAAAGTTCAGGCAGGCAGTTGTGGCAATTTGTACTATGCCCGAACATAGCCTGCATCAGAGCAATGAAAGGCTTGTCCCTTTTATGTTTGCTACAAGGCCCTGTCATTGCTTGTTGTAGCAGTAGCCCGCAGCACCCTGTCCAGCGCTCTGCGCAGCAGACGGGAGGCTATTAAGCGGTTCTCTTTGGCATCCCTCGGCTGGTCGCACATGGCCAGAAGATTGGAGAGCCCATACTGCTCATCGACACTCTTTGGGATGTCGTGCATGAGCCCCCCATACGATGAGTAGAAGGCACGGGGTGCCAGCAAACCACTGCACACAGCATAGAAGTTGTGGTCGCTCGCGCTGTGCGAGCACAAGTCCTCGGCGTTAAAGCTGAGGCAGTCGTGGCACATTTCCTCCCGGTGTTCCAGCCACTGCTTCCAACCTGGCCGTCTTTCTGCAATGCAGGGTAAGACCAACGTTTAGTACCAAGGCCGCACCACTTCCCCCTAACAGTGCAGGCCCTGTACGAATTCACACAACCTGCGCAAAGAAACCTTCACTTTGTACACTATGCAAATTTATTCACCACAGTGCATTTGACCAAGTAGAACATGGCCTGCATCTGCAACTCTCATTTCACTTACGGGCGTTTAGCACAGTACACGAACCATTGCTGTCAGTGGCATCATAAATAGAAGTCAGGAGGAGGATGCCTCACCCGCCATCCCTCATTTCTTGAAGCTAAGCAGAAAGCAGATTCAGTAAAACTTCACTTGAAGAGAACTTCAAAGGGACCCCAGGCAAAGTGAAAGTTCACAGAACTGAAATAGCTATGTTGCAACACTATCAGGAGCTAAAGAACACATCAGGTTCTTGAAATGAAATCTGAACCCTTTTACTGCAATGCTAGGTTATTTTAATGTGAATTTTTGTTTATTTAGCATATTTTGAAAAATGTTATCTTTTGCTGCATTTAAGACTGCAGTGGTCATGAAATTGAGTCACTGTGTCCAAGCTCTCATAAACCTTCACTGGCACGAAAGTCTGCTGGGCAGCAAAGGACTTCCTGTTTCCTAGAACACCGGTGCTTTTTTTAGCTGAAATTCTTGATGCTTCCTCTACAAGCATTACTTCCTCTTTTTCCGAAAGTAGGAGAGTCGCTACAATCCCTTTTGTAGACAGAGTGGTGCACGTTGCAGCACAAGTCGCAGGTGACATAATCCTCAAAACACAAAGCTCTGTCTGTACCCAGTCTTTCAGACAATTTCTGATCAATATGACATGAGAGGCATTGGATGGTGTAAAAAAAAATTAGAAATGAAATACGCTCTGCATTAATTTCGTTAAACTGAAACGCTTTAGCATTGGGTCCTATGGCGCTTCGGCAGGGGATTTAAAGAATGTTTGTACAACTGAATAGTTCATTCAACTGACATTCGCTCAAGTGGTATATTATTGTAGTAGTTAACAGGCACAGTGACACCCTTATTATTACATTTATAACATTATTTATGGCACACTGCCATAAGCTACCATGACTTACAAATAGCCGGTCAGCACATTTCAAGCAATATTATTTGCCGTTCTGCCACACATTGCCCCAAGCTTTTGAAATTTTCCACATAGCCACATTACTATCACGTCGCAAGGTAGTTGGAAGCTACAGCATCACTGATTGCACATTCTGAGGTCATATTCAACCGAATAAATGTGCACCAATATTGCCACATCTTTCGCTAATCCTTGTTGGAAATGTAGAAAAGCCAGACGTACCAAGATAACTTCACTACTAAAGAATCTGTGCAGTCAGACATGCAAACATGGTTTTATATTGCAATACCTATTTCGCACACTTTCGCTGAAAGCAGCCTCACTGATGGCAGCGAACAGCCACCGACATGTTTTAGCATGCTCGTAAAATAGCCTATTATAACACAAAAATTCTATTCCAAGGTGATTCTTTGTTGCACTGTGTCAACGGTTTCAGCAGGAACTCTTCCTGCGTTAATAAAATCAACAGGCTCCAAATGGTAGATAAGAGTGGTATAGAAACGTGCAGGCAGAATTGCTACAATATGCCGGCCATGTTTACGTGAAGTCTGCGTACACGTCAAGCTATAGGTATGAGAAGTAGCAGGCTGAAGAACTGCGAGTGTTAAGTTTCCAAGATGTATAAACTTTGTGATTCTTGTCCATTCTTCTAAATTTGAGCATCTATGTAAATGACCTGCTGCCAGCATTTCCTAGCATTTTTTTTGTGTACACCGAATTGGCTTCACATCGATTCTCCACTGGTGTAATGAGACGTTTATTCATTTGAATAGCTTGACCGCAACGTCGTTAACTCACCTGCCCGGACCTGCATGCGGTCCACCACAATTATGTTTTCCAAGTCGACGAGCCTCACTTCCCCCTGATCGTTGACGGCAAAGTTGTCCATGCTCACATCAGTCATATAAAGTGCATACTGGGTCGGGTTCTCGGTCATCAAATCTGCCATGTCGAGCAGCTGCAAAGAGATGTTGGCTCGCACAGTCCAGCTGGCCAGCTCGAAGTTGGAGAGAGGCTCTCCCTCGTACGTCTCCACCACTGTGCGACCGCAGCTGCCCAGCAGTGTCGGAAATGGCCAGTCATCCATGCGTGGAAACGTCTGCAAAGTAACCCATCAGATCTTCACATCACACCAATGCATATGACACAAGCCAAATATTGCTGGTCAAAGCAGGCAAGAACCTCATTGTACTGTAAATCGGTTCTGCGGAATAGCAAGGCGGCGGAAAGGTTAAGAAAGGTAAATGTCGGGATGAACTGACAATCACCCGTTTATAGCACGAAACCACTAGGAAATCCGCATGAATTTCTTAGAGAGCTTAGTTGCCGAAAAATTCGTCCTGGTCCGCGGGGGTCGAACGCGGGACCAATGCCATTCTGGGGTGGTCGCTCTACCTGTTGAGCTAACCAGGAAGCTAGCAGTTGGCTGCGCGAGGACGAATTAATTCGGACCAATGCCTCCTCTAACTGTTCGGACCCGGGTTCAACGCCAGGGCGTTGGTCCCGAGTTTGATCCCCGGGCCAGGATGCAACTAGACGCTTTCTTTGAGAAATCCGTGTGGATTTTCTTGTGGCTTCGTGCTACAAACGGGTGGTTGTCAGTTTCCCTTTCTTCATACAGTCAATATAAGCAAACCTTCTCATTCGGTTTACACACCTGCAAAAGCAGTGGTTCGGCATTGACGGTGACGGTATAAGCGAGCACATCGGCCGTCCTCAGTGCTCCTTGGCGGTGCGCGACCATAAGTGGACTGTACGATAGCATCATCAGCATTCGGCGGATTAAACGAGAGGACGGGCACGCCGTCATGTCCTGCTCCTTCCTGACTGGCGAACATGTGTTTCATCAACGCCGCTTCGTGGGTTTCGCTGCTGTCCACGGTACTGCGAACCGCGCTGGCGACGTTACATCGTCGACTGTGGCACCAGCGATGATCGACTTCGCGAAACTCGTCGTCGTGCGCCAGTTTCTTGACTACCACGCGTGTACCGTTCAGCTCCCCCCATGAAGACGTTCTTGACGTTGAAGAAGCGCAGCACGCTGCGGCTGTACCAGCCCGACAACTTCACGTCACGCATGTGCGGGCACAAGGCATCGCCGAAGCAGGCGGGACACTTGTGGAACTCGTGGAAGGCCTCCGACGCCGGCTCTATGTGGAAAGAAAGCAGGAACACCGCGTAGAGGAACACGCAAGACGTCAGCAGCCAGAACAGTCGCCACCGAGCCCGGGAGTAACGTATTAGCGCCATGCAGAGTTCGGTAACTTGGCTAACCGATATGCTAAAGGCGATGGCGCAGCAGTTGCGTCCCGACCGGAGCTTTCACTTGTCCTTTTCCGGCTGATCTTGCGTGGATGTTGTTGTTGTTGTTGTTGTTATCGTTATCCTCTGGACATGGCTCTACCCATTGGAGGGGATTTCTTGCGACGGCAGCGAACGACGAAAATAACGTAGAGCACGTTCGGTGACGTTTCATCCTTTCCTGTTGACTGCACGCGGCACATCTGGAAGAAGAAGAAGATGTTTGAGTATCCAAATTAACTCGCATCAAATCCGCACAGTTCTTGTGCCAACCCATTCCATGAGAAGTGTCGCCTCAGAAAAAAAGTTACACAGCGAACGAAACGAAACCCGCGGTTCCGGCTGCGGCTAGTGCGTTCGGCTTACGTCTAAGCTCTGCGTTGGCTACAATTGGCCTCTGGAACGGCTAGCGCACTGACTTCGGATCGTGCACTTTCTGTTTGCGCGTATGTTTCTGTTTGCGACACACGTGTTTTCCGTGAGTTAGCCTTCATCTCTGACAGAACGACGATTGAGACGGTTTCATGGGAAGAAGCAAGAAGAAGACGAATAAGGAGAACAAACCTGAGTGAGTGCCGAGACACGAAACTATGTCGGTCTCAAAGACTCGCTGTTTATTGCTCGTCAATATTTCAGAACCAGGCGTGAGGAAAAGTTCGGAAAACCTCAAAGCAGAATGCAGCGTCGACGATCTCCTGTCTCAGGTGACTACTTTCGATGTGCCAATTGCTTGTGGCGAAACTTACGAACTGTAAGGACCTGTGTTGCTATTTGAGAGATGAACCCAGCATAACGAAACCCATTAGTGACAAACAATATTTGTGAATGTCACGTCCGTTCCTAGGTGCTACTTGTGTTGCCTTCTCGTTGCGTGGTTCTCACTTTTACTGCGACTTTCTTCACTGACCAGATGGAAAATTGCGTGAACGAACTGCAGTACGACCAAGCAAGGGAATTTGGCGAAAGCGCCTTAAGAATGGAACCGAACAACCTGAAAGTACTCGATGCCCTTTCTGGTCTACTGCTCGAAATGGCTGATCCAGCAAGCGCCCTCGAGGTAAGACCATTAGCGCCAATATTATTCTGTGGCACAATTAGTAATGATCCTACAGTAGAAAGGATCGGTAGACTTGGTTACGTTCACTTCAGTTGTTATCATTTTAAGATTTGCATTGAGAAAATGTCGCGGTCACCATGAAGGTTTCCCTACACCAAAATGCATCTGTTCAGTGTTTCATTTATGTTTTGATTTTTAGGGCTTCTGTATACTTTCAGTGCGTGGTGTTGTCATTGAATTGTTGCTTTGCATGCCACAGAATTCCCATTCAGTCATTCCTCTCCAGTTAACTCGTCTAAACTGGATATTTTTCAGAAAGGTTATTTTAAATTTGCGCTGCCACATTTGTTGAGAAAAACAAAAAAAATCTGAAGGCTGTGCAGTAAGAAACAACATTGTAATTGAGTGATTAGGGAGCAAATGCGGGTAAGTGATATTCCAGGTGAAGTTCGCTGGTTGAAGTGAATCTGGGGAGGCTTTGTAAAGCATAGAAAATTGAACTGGTGATCCATGAGTGAGCTCGAAATAGATGGAGTGCATAGCAAGGTAGGAAGCTTGTAGGTAGCTTATAGAGGTGGTTCACACGTATAAGGCACAGTTGGAGAGCTTTCATTCTGCAGTGAACTTAATTATAAAGATGATTACTCAGTTTTAGCTCTCAAGAGCTTTCTTTTTTTGCTGGCCTGTAATGAGACTCTGTTGATGTCAATGATGTGGAACATTTTAGAGTCTAGTGTACTGCAAGTGGGCAATTCACAGTGCCACAGCCTTCTTGCATGACTCTGAATTTTAAGGCGAAAGCCTTTGATATGTCATGCTCACGTCCGACCGTCCATGCCCTGGCACGGCGCCAGGGGGCTGCCGGGGCGCGGCAACAGATGCCGGTCACGCCTCACGTCGGACTCTACAGCGCTCGCACTTTGCTTGCATAACATCGCTGTGCCCAGCATGTCCAATCATGCAAGAAGAGAGACGCGCGCATCGCGTTCCATTCTGACCGACCCCGTCTCAATGGGTACAGGCATTCGCTGAACACACATTGGAATTTACAAAGTGTCCTTCAATTTTTAAACGTACAGCCTTTGAACCTCACCAAGCTTGAAAAACAGCACTCCACAATGGGACAAAGAAAATGAAAAGAAGCACACATACACAGCGCTTCGTTTCTGTGACGTCACATATGTTTTAGATGCGAAGCGTCTTATGCTCGGGGCTGTGTCCACCCTTCTCGCGTCCCGCGTCCGATCACTTTCTCATGAAGTAGGGAAGCACCCACTATGCGAACCAGAACACTGTAGTACTATAAGGCCGTCAACCACCACCACAGTCAACAGAGTCATGGCCGAGAGCAGAGAGTGGCCTCTTAGCAATGGCTAGGCAAGTGGTGGGTGCAAGCGAAGAATAACACGCACTACCAGTGGTGTCTGTCGCCCACGTTGACTCCAATTCCTTGATCTTGCTTGCATGCGCTTGCGGGGGCTTTGTCTGTCCCCGCGTCCCGCGTTCCACACCCCCTCTCGCTCCTCACCTACGCTCCCCCCTTTCTCTCCTCTAGGAATCCTCTATTCTACCGAGCGGCGTCCGCGTCTCGCTGACTGACTCCATTCCTTGATCTTGCGTGCATGTGCTTGCGGGGGCTTTGTCTGTCCCTCCTTCCCACGTCCCCCCCCCCCCCCCCCCCCAGCGCATGTGCGTCCCCTCTCTCTCCTCTCCTACGGTCCCCCCCTGTCCTCTCCTCTAGGAATCCTCTACTCTACGGAGTGGTGCGACAGCTGCATACTCCGCTGGGGCCGCCACAGTAGTTCCGCGGTATGAATATGACGGAGCGCGCGCGCCTCATTCTCTCTCCTGTGCAGCGCCGCGATCAAGACGAAGAAGACACGTTTCCAAGACGATTATGGTTACAATTCGACGTTCCCACAACGGGGAAGCTCAGTCGACATCGCTCCAACCACGCAGTGAGCGAGGCGAAACGTTTGGGCTATGACGTTGACACGACGTGGATACCCATAGAACCGCGCCACGTCACGTTGACGATCCACCGCAACAGCGGGGTCGCGTGCAAACGAGCACAATTCCCCCCTGGTCCAGGCGAGCGCCATAACCGTACACAAGTCCCCGGGAGGAACCTACTCTTCCATCGTATAAGAATACTCGAAGACGCACCCACAGAAACTCGTCTACGTTGCCTTAAGCAGGTGCACCAACATTCAGAACCTCTACCTGACTAACGCTGCCGGTGACCATCGCTTCTACCACGAGAACTACAACGTGGACAAGAACATGGTCGACGAATTCAAACGCCTCGACAACCATCGTCTTGACATCGTCACTCCAGCGTTACCTCCGCGCTTTCCGAGAATACGTCGACCCCGAAACGTTGTTCACTATAGCACTGCTAAACAGCCGGTCCCTCAACGCACACGCCAGAGGTATCGAACATGATCGTGTCCTAACCAAAGCAGACATGCTCTGTCTCACAGAAACGTGGAACGACGCAAGACCGACGATCAACGGCTACGAAGCGATCGTGTGTACTGAAGAGGCAGAACGTCCTGCCGGTGGTGTCGCCATGTACGTCAAACGCCATCTCTACGCAAAAGCCTTAGATCTACAACCTGCCGGCCAAGGACACAACGGATAGCACTCGGCCGTTAGACTCTACTTTGACAACGACAACATCATCGTAATCATGACAATGTATTTCGGCACCCAACATCTCCAGAGAGACCGTCGAATGGCACGGTACACACAGACATACAGGCACGCGCCCTTCGTACTTTCGGGTGATTTCAACAGGGATATAATGACGAACGATTGGCTGGTCCACCACATGCTAGATGTTACTCGTTGCGATGCATTTCCTACGACCATAAAAAACCGACCACCATTAGGTTAGACCTGATCTTCGCAAACTTCACAATGAAAACTCTGGAAAAGCAACCCTTGACGCTAGACTTCACCGACCACAAGGCCGTCGTCTTCAAAATACAGTACAATAAAATTACACAATCTCCCGCTAAAGCTAACCATCTCTCCACTGCTTCGCATTCACACATCATTCCCTTTAGCGGGAGATGACGCAATTTTTTTCTCTTTATTGCTTGTTAAGTGATAATAAACTCATTGGTTAGTCAGCACAGTGTATATGTGCTGAATAATAAGGGAAAATTTCAGACGCCTAAAACACCACAAGAAGAAAAAAGGCGACTTGTGTGTAAGTGAAACATCAGTGGTTTTGCGCATGTCTGAGTTTCAATTTTGCTCTTCGTTGGCTTGAATAGATATGCCTTTGCAGTGACCTCGTGTTTTTGATGTGTGTGACTAGGTGATGCAGTGCGGTTTGCGCATGTGTGGTGGGGCTTTTTTTTGGATAAAGAAAAAAGGCGACTTGGGTGTGTAAGTGACACATCAGTGGTTTTGCGCATGTCTGAGTTTCAATTTTGCTCTTCGTTGCTTGAATAGATATGCCTTTGCAGTGACCTCGTGTTTTTGATGTGTGTGACTAGGTGATGCAGTGCGGTTTGCGCATGTGTGGTGCGGCATATATATTTCTTTCGTTTCTCCTGCGAATAAATCAGTTGCGAGTGACGCTCTTTCCCTGTGCTTCGTTCTTCTTGCGGTGTTTTAGGCGTCTGAAATTTTCCCTTATTATGATGAACCAACTAGCCCAGCAACAAGTACTTCTAAGTTATATGTGCTGCTTTTCGTTTTTTCTTCTTCTCTTTATTTTTTGTCCTGTTTCGGTGTGCTGTTTTTCATACTCAGTATGTACGAACTGGCCCGCCATCACTGTTGAACCTCACCATGTGCAGTGGCTTCACTGCATGTGTAAACAAAAAAGACGCATGTCTCACTTTTCGACTGTTCGTCTCCCAAACGCTTTGATTCCCTTCCCCGCTCTCTTCCTTTTGACATATTCTTTTCGAGAAATGCACTCATCTCAATGCCTGTTTGGTGCAGCTGTTGCAGAGAATGGTCCAGTTGGATCCAGATGGGGGGCTACAGGAAGTATCTCAGCCTGGGCCAGCTGACAGATGGCAAGGAGTCATTGGCACACTATGCTAAGGGAGTGCAGATACTTTGCAAACTGCTCCAGGAGCAACAAGGCTTGGCTGCTGCATCCGAGGTTAGCGCCAGCTCTTTCACCGCTTCACAAAACTCGGTCTTTCAACGATTCACTGGTAGAAGAGATGCAGTGTCTGCTGGCAACATATGGCATCTCTTCCATATGCGCTGATTCTTCCACATAGTGTTTGCCTTAGCAGGTATTATTTCGTTGTCACTGAATGGCAAACAAATACTCATTGCACAAGCTTAGTTAGAGGTGTTAGTGTACTGGTACAAATGCAAGAAGTTGCATTTACACTGTGGCTGCTACTGTAAAAGTATGTCCAAGGCCATACATTAACTGGAAAAAAAAAAACATAAAGTGGCGATCGGCATGCATAAGTATATCCAATTCAAAATTATTTTTGCTTTCGCAACTGAATTCGTGGTAGATAATTTGTTCTAGCCTAAAGCTGCTTTCAAACATCTGGCAGTATGCTTTATGGAATACCCAACTTTGGCATCCGATATGAATTGAATGTTAGGTTTCTCATTGCTTGGCTATCCGAAATAATTCTGTGAAGTGTCAATCGTTACTGGATTGAATGTACATTTTAAACAGTGCATTAGACATGTTTTTAGCATCTGCATTGTATTCAAGCATGTTAACATTGCTGTTTGCTTGTTTTTAGGAAAGTAGTGGTGCTGACCTCAATCGAGCGTTGTCATCAGCTTACTGTGCCATGGCTGAGATCTATATGACTGACTGTTGGTGAGTTGACCGTACCACTTGCATTAAACGAGGTGTATTCATTTGTATTGTTGCTGCCCTTCGCCCCCCTTGTTTTTCATCCTGCAGAGGAGTGCTTGCAGCCATGATGCCACTTACACATTTCTCACACTTTAGGAGCAGCTGCATATATTTCATGCATTAAACAGGTACACTTGGCCATTAATGACTGCAAAAAAGAGTGTTCTTATCTGCTGCTTTAGATGTTGCAAATCAAATGTAGCAATGACTGGAATAAACTAGTAATATGAGATATCTCATATTACTAGTTACTCATATTACTAGTAATATGAAATATCTCATGTTACTAGGCAATGAATACATATAGATTAACACTTAAGCCTCATTGCAGTGAAGTTGAAGGGGGCGTTCAATTTTCTTTGTTATGTGCATTACTTAGCGATACACCACTGGCCTGCAGAAATTGAAACATGATAAGACGATGGTGTTGCAGCCTACAGAGAGAGAGAATAAGAGTAGAAGAAAGGCAGGGAGGTTAACCTGGGCTGAGCCCGGTAGGCTACCCTGCACGGGGGAAGGGGGGGAGAGGGAAGAAAAGTTACAGTGCCATCATATAACCATGCATGAAACCAAATTTTATTGGAACCATAAAAAAAAATGATTTGGGCATTCGAAGACTTGGCATCTGATGCGACAGTCATTATGATAGCTGCCTCATCCTTTGGTTCTGCTTTTTTCCTGGCTTGGTCATATTGACACAGTACTGGTGTAGCTGAACATCTGGGTTGCAGTGCGAGGAAAGCAAAAGCCTCTAAAAATGTTTTACCCAAATGGGTGTACGAGCACCTGCAAGACTAGCGCGAGCATATGGGGCATTCAGTAAGTGGGGCCTTGTTTCTCTCCTACCCAGGCCACTGAGGAGACCTCAGTGACAGAGAATGCAATCTCAGAGGCTTCGCCTAGCTGCACAAGTGTTCCATAGCATTCACGGAAAGTGACGTCGGGAATTTTTTGGATTCAGACGAAGTTACTTTGTTACATGCATTGATATAACATTACTTTGTTAAAATACATGCTTAAATACATGGACCTATGAAAATTTCAAGGAGAATTAGAGTTAACTGTTGCATCCAGTACTTTTGCTTGTTATTCAAACTACGTTCAGCCGTATTACCAGCTTTGCTGATGTAAATGAGCATGCCAATTACATGCAAGATCTTAACTTCTCACATGCTTTAACAGTAGCATAAAAAAAAAAGCACTGAATGGTTTTCTGTGTCTACATGGCATACTGAATAATTTTTGTCCTGCTGTCAACATGGGCAGGTTCAGTGACCTGAAACAAATTTTAAAATGTTGCGAATCTTTATGAACATGATAATGCCAACTTATTTTTAATTTGGACACACTGCATGCATTGTATGAGATGTTATGTAGCATACTTTCAGATAGTGTAGATACAGAGGAGCCTGTGGGCAAAATTTTATGCTTGAAATACAAGTGGAAATGCCATGAAACGCTAGCAAATATAGTCATTCTTGATGCCTGAACTGAAAAAAAAAAGTTGCCACTTGCTGGAAGATGCTCATGACTAGGGCTGACCTAGAATGTATGGCGCCTCAGCATGACCTTCAAGATTTGGTTTGCAAAAATAGCATGCCTACACTTAAAGGGCCCGTCAACAGGCTCCTACTTTTTTTTAACACCCCCCAAACAAGTTCGCCAATTCGTACAGTAGACTGCGGCGACCACGTTTCCCGAATATTACAGCGCTGCGCGCCGCGCAGACCCTCCATTTCGAAAAACAATTCCCGCGCTGCTTTCCTACACCTGACCCATCCTCCTCGTACGCGCATTGACGTCAAGTCGGCGATCGCCGACCTGACGTGGCACTGAGCTCGTCGATTGGTCTTTTGCCCTACGAAACAGCGCCTTGGCCCTACGGTGATGCAGTTTCGGCCGCGCAGTACGCATTTTCATTTTCCTGTGCTGCCCTCTGCCGTTTTGTAGAGCCCGAGTACCGGGAGAAGCGGTATTGCCAGAACGAAAGCCTCCGAGATAAAGAGGCGTCTCGCCACTTTACCGCAAGGGAAAGGGTCGTCTCTTCGCATCGCGCTTCCTCCCTGCGCCGCTGACACGTGCTCATGGGGGGGGGGGGGGAGCCCTGCTCGGTCGTTGGCTGCGTGCCGATGACGTATCACGACGTCGTGTCACGTTGCCGAAGTGGGCGGAGTCACGACGACGGGCTACGCCTCCCCATTTCTACAGCGGAGAAGGGTGGCGAGGCCGCGCGAAAATTTGAAACCAGCTGAAACGGATGTTCTAACCCCTGTAACTTCCTTATTATTGCGCGTATTCGCAAAATTCTTGCGGCAGCAGGTTCACATAGCAAAAGTGCACATATTTCTCTCTATAACAATTTTTGGACCTCGGGGTTGTTGACGGGCCCTTTAACAGAAACAACCACCAGGTGCACGTATTGTCTACTTAGGGGCTGTTAGAAGGCTGCTAACAAGAAAATTCTGCTATTACCAGCCCTATGGCCTTGCCAACATTGCTTCAGTGTTATATATCACTCACTCGTAAAGAATTTAGCCAAAGTGAAATTTCATCTCAGTTGGGATTCATTTATTTACTTTTGCATTGTGGTAGTTGATGAAGAGCAGGTTTTTTTCCTGCTGATACATTTTGTGCTGCCTATTGCTGAAGCTAGAAGTAAATTGATCATCCTATTGGTCAGTCTTTCAATCAGTCTCTAAGCCACTGTGTTATGTTCTGTTTGGCGGCATTCCTATTTTGTGACCATGCAGCGATGAAGAGGATGCAGAGCAGCAGTGTTCAGAGCTTGTGCAGAAGAGTATCCAGGCAGACCCCCGCAATCCCGAAGCCTTTCAAGTCCAGGCCAACTTCCTGCTTGTCAAACAAGAACATGAGGTGCTGTGGATTGACCATCGAAGTCCAAGTTCTTGCTCTTTTTAATCATGCAGTGAAGGCCACAGCACCCGAACCGCATCAACTTTACATGTCCTTAAAGAGTGAACATTTTTTATTTGTTTATCATATTGGGATATACACAGAAGTGTCGACAGGTCAGGACAAAAGGTGTCTTTACTGGGTCAGGACACCGTCTGTCAATAAAGAAAAAAAAAATCTTTATATCCAAGTCATATAAAGCATCACTGTGTGATAATGTTTTTTTTTATCATGCTGCTCTTGAGATGGTGGAGGCCCAGTTTCACTCTGGGGGGCATTATTTTCACTCAAGCAATTTTTTTAAACCTCATTAACCTGCAACCAATGGGGATTGTGGCAGATGTGGAGCATCCCTCCTATTGCAAGCTCTTATGTGCTTAGTGAGCACTAGCCATGACTGTTCTCTGCAATGCAGGCAGCAAAAGAGGCCATGCAGCGAAGCCTTGATCTGTGGCTACCGCAGCACGAGAGGCTGCTGCTGGGAGAAGACGCTGGAAATAACGACCCCGTGGAGGTGACTGCTTGCTGATGCATTTTGTCTCTTGACAACATGCAGTCATGCGGCTGTGCTTAGTGTACATTGCTCTTTATTGCTATTGTTATTTCAGGTTTGTCCACTAAGTTATAGCAGCAGAGTAAATGGAGCCAAGGTGCTAATTGAGCTGGAGATGCTGGATGTAAGTATGACTTCATGAAATAAATGGTGCTTCACTTATTACACGAAAGCTGGAAACGCGTGTGATGTGCACATTATAAATAAAAGGAAGCGGCATTTTTATTATATGTTCTGGATATAAATGTGGGTGCCCATAACAAAAACGATGATGTAATGAGACAAATAGGTTTTCACATTGCATACGTAAGAGATGGTAGGCATATTAGCAGGAAACATGAATAATGTCTTTAATTTTTGTGTAACCCACAAAGCCGAATGTACCGTTATTTCTACTCTAAGCTTGACTCCTTGAAAAGTACGATTTAATACAAGTAAACTTAATGCAAATCCTTTAGCAACATTCTTGATGCACTGGAGCAAATTTTTATTTGTGTATAGCTTAGTTGACCAAGTACAAATTAATGCCATATTAATACCAATTTACTCTGACCACTTTTGTTGCTTTTATTGAATGAACATGTTCCCCATGGCCAGAAATATTAAGGTGAATGAATTATCATATTTTCCTTGATGTTGATTTGTGCTTGGGTTTTATACGGTTTATAGGAGGCCAACACTGTCCTCGATGGTTTGATTGAAGAAGACGACGGAGTAGTTGACGTGTGGTACCTGCTTGGGTGGCTGAACTACCTCCGTGGGGGGAGAGTACCAGGGAAATGCACGATACTACCTTAACAAGGCTCGTGAGGCAAGTATATGTCTAATTCAGGTTCGTCCATTTATGTGCAAGAGGATGAGACCTTTATGGTAAACAAGGACGTCAATAGCCGCTGTTCATCCCTAATGCTAGTGTTATCAGATTGACCTCGTGTAATCAGATGCAAGTCTCTATCCTGTAATTTCTGAACTTTTTGAAGGTTTCATTGGTATTATTTACTAGTATTTACTGTCTTCTGAATATTGTCATCAACTTGGGATGGCCGAATAGTGAAATTGACGTTCGAAGCGAATTCAAAGCAAATAGTGATTTTGTCGAATAATTTCAAAGGGAATAGTTCGAATATCGTAAAATGCCGACCAAGCGGCCCCTCCCAACCAAGCGCCCCCCCTTTAATTTTCGGGAGATCTGAAATAAGCGCCAAATAAGCACCAAGGAACGACCCGGGACCGAGCAAGCGCCCCCCCACCCAAATCTGGTCGGATTATCCTTCACCGTAGGGGGGGCGCTTGCTTGGCATTTTACGGTAGTATATATCACTTATTTATGAGGAAAAATGAGTATTTTTCATATGACCTAACTAGCGTGCTCAATATTTTTAAGAATTGGAACTAGGCATGTGCGAGTGTCACTTTTTTGGTTGGAAGTGAAATGGAAGCAAATTCGAATAGTGACAACATTTGAATAGTAATAGGGCCCTAGTTATAAGTGGTAAAATATGTCAAGTTTTAGAATTTGCTATATTTAGCACATATCAGCCCTCTTAAGCCTTTAACCTTAAGGAAAATTATTAATTGAGGTGCAGGTAATATATATATATATATATATTAAACTTGGAAGTGTGACGTTGCAGCAGTGCAGATTTTCCCTGGCAAGGTGCTTTCATGGTATAGTAGCTGCACACTACAGTGAAACCATTTCTTCACTGGGTTACATGTGGTCAAATATACACCTATTCATTCAGTTCGAATAATTTACACTTGTGTCGAAGTCGATTGGAATACTGTAATAATATTCGTTCGAATATTTGAAGCGCTCGAATATTCGCCCATCTCTGTTATTAACGACAATATACATTTTTGGAATGCGTGCCAATGCGTGTGTGTCAACACACGTACACAGTTATACAAAGCTAGAACATTGGCTAGGCACTGTTTTATAGAAGTGCCAGTGTCCTTCCATGTAAAGCAGACTGATGTTGAACATGCACAGGGGTCCACCATGCAAACGTCTAGCCTAGAAGGTGAGTTCATCACCTGAGGAAGCGAAAAATTGGAAAAAAGATAGTTACGGAAGCGCAAACCCTTAAGTCAGTGTCGGATCGCTGATAGCTGTCGGCCATTTGTGCAGGATTTCAGTCCACCCTTAGGTGAAGCATTCTTATTGGTCTTGCTGATTCTTTGTGTGCCTTTGTGTGTGTTTGTCTGTGCAGGTGGCCCGCAAGGTGCAGTTTGATGATGCAGATGAGTTGGCACATATTGAGGAGCTCTTGGCTGAGTTAGGTCCAGAGCCCGAGGGAGGAGATGAGGATGAAGACAAGGCCAGCTTTGCCAGTGAGAGTGAGGAAGAAGAAGAAGCTATGGAGTTGTAGGACAGCTATGAACACTGTGTGCTTTGAATGAACTGATGGTGACAAGAAAGTGAGCAATCTTTTAAATGTGTGCAGGCTGTCATTTGTGCTTATTTCCGATGACACTTGATTAGGTTCACATGGAGGTTTTTTACATGATGCTTTCGTCTGTGCCGAGCACCTTTCACATCTTTGAATTTATTTGCCATTTCTTTAAAGGGAATATCAAGGATCAAATCAGGTTAGACGACTGGAGGAGCCCTAGCCATCGGAAACTTTTCAGTAGAATCAAGTTGACGTATTTACAGAGTTTCCTAAGTTCACATGAAAATCGCAAATCTCTGACATCGTGCATTCATTCCACTGTATTAGCGGTGCTAGTTACAGGGGGCACTCTAATAAACGGTTGACTCTTCCTAGTCCGAATCTTTTAAAACAAACGAAATTTTTATGTGATGTGTATCGTAATGACAAAAGTCAGTAGAAAAATAAAAGAACATTTCTGTTTTATTTTGTGGCACTGAATCCGAAGGTATTTCTCATCAACCACTACAAACTGGATGTGTTGTAAGCAGCATGTGGTTCTTAAAAGGGCCATGACATGGTTGTCAGACTTATTTAATTTTATCGTAACGTGAGAGTAAAGAGCTCAAAATGACTTCACATGCACAGATGTAAGCACGCATAGAAGGATACTGGACTCCCGGCGCACATTTTAACTAGAAATTTTCAATTTGAAATTACCACCCTTAAACTCCTCCTACTGACGGTGACCACCCTACTAACTGTGTGTCATTAGGGAAAAGGGGAATCTCTGCTGTGTAATCTGCTTTGAAACAGTGCAAGACCACGTTGGGCCTATTGCCCCACGATCTCTGGCACCTAACAGCACAGCAAGGATGTCACCATTGAACTGCACCCATGTTTCGTTCTCTTCTGCAAAAAAAATCGGCAGCGAATCGTCATGACACGCATGCTAAAGCATTGCAACTCATGGCACCCACAACATATTTGCAGCTCCTGTAATCACTTTCAGTGTGGGCCATTTCTGAAGGCAGCAATTAATTTTATCACACTAATGTGTGTTGCAAGACAGCTTCATGGTTCAGCCACGACATCATGAAATTCATAAATAAATTTTCTACTCCACCAAGTGTGCTCAAATCTTGCCAGCCTGCTTTGGTATGGGTATCGCATAACGTGTAATCTATGTTTCCAGCTCAAAAATTTATTTTAGTGTCCACTTTAAAACATTTTAATTTGCTATCACTGTGGTACATAATACAGCCAGAGAACATTCAAAAACTGTCATGCCGCCCAGGGCAGGCTGTACACCATGGGTAGCAGGCTCCAATAGCAGAGCTCAGATGGTTCACTTTAACCTGACGTAATGCACGAAAATTTGTCAAGCTATAGGGAGAGGCATATTCACCTGTGGCACTAATAACTAAATTATGTACATAATTAGCATTCCTGACTTTACCATTACTGGAATACACTTGCTGTCGACAAGTGTCGAAAGGTGAGCTCATAGCCATCTGTTGCATGCTAATGACAGTTTTCACGCGATGACACGGTCAAGCAGCATTGATTTCTTGGACAGTCTAGAAAAGTAACTGCCTGGCAATGCTGAGTGACGACTTCTATGCTGTAGAATAGGTCCCATTTCTGCATGTACTAATAGCAATTTCTAACAAAAAAGAATCTTAATGGCGCTAGTAGAACCTGAGATGGCAATTCTAAAAAATAAGAAACTTTGAATTAATCAAAATCTGTCGTGAGAACAGAGTTTGAACAAATCCGTTAATCAAAAATTCCTCTTGTAATATTAATGAGAACTAACAGACAGTCTCATTAATATTGTGTCTCACAAAGAAGAAAATAGCCCTTAAAATTCCCCTTCTTTCCTTTATTGTAGTATTAGGCAGTTTTAAAATTTGCTCTTAAAAACTGCTTTTAATAGTATAATCGCCCTCTGTTGCTTTTTTTTTCCTTCTCGGCATTGTTCTTAGCTGATCAAACTGTAGAATGTCTTGTACACTAAACATTCATTCCGCTTTTGGCACATACCTTTACCTGGAATTCAGCAGTGCTATTTCTATAGTAGCAAAATCGCTGTAGTGACCTTATGTAGTCATTTGGACCTTTGTATCGCGTGTTTCATTTTCGCACTTTCATGCCGACCAACAAGCACAGCTGTTTGGTGCACTTATCTTAAGCTTCCTGTTTGGCGAAAATCTCTGCTGCTTTTCCTTCTTTTGACGTGTATGAAGCAAATTGAATTGAACAGTTTAAGGACAAAGCTTAACCTCAACATCGTAAAAAAAAAGAAAAAGGATATTCTTGCGATCACATTCTTATATCAGACACTCAGTGGTGCTTGGGATTAATGTTGCCTGAAACAGCTGAGTAGACCTGTGAAGGTTGCAAGTATCTGATGCATGATAACTGCTATGATTTTACTACATTAAATAATAATATAATTTGTGGCCATTTTATGTGCCAAAACCACAATATGATTAGGAGGCACGCTTTAGGGGAGGGCTCCGGAAATTTTGACCATCTGGTGTTCATTAATATGTACTGACATCGTGCAGTACGCAGGCCTCTAGCATTTCGTCTCCATTGAAATGCGACTGCCACGGCTGGGATCAAACCCGCAACCTTCGGCAGCCGCTCACCGTAACTACTGTACCATTGTGGCAGACAGCTCGTCTAAATGTGCATCTTTCTATGGCTTCCTGGTGAACATTTCATTTAGGCAGTGTTTAGTATTGTTGTTCAACGTTTATAATAGCTTTCCTCCGTATATTGTACAGCTTTGATGCAGGCTACTGATTTTACAGCGAAAGCTGTTATGAAATCACAACAAGAGCCGATTTTGGTGCTGTATTTGTCCGTCGCCGCCGCCGCTGCTGGTATCCGTGACTACTATCACGCGAAATAAGAAAAAAAAAACTAAATAAATAAAAAATACCAAGGATCGAAATGGGATTCAAACCAGGACCCTCTGCGTGGCAGCCCAGTATTCTACCACTGAGCTACGCCGGTGCTTGGAACTCCGTTGCAGACTGACCCTATGCAGGCTTCATGTCGTCTAAGGAATTGTGTTAACATGTGTAATAAAGAGTTTTAGAACGGTGAAGTAGCAACCATGCGTCACACAATGCGAATTGCGTAACGAGTGGGTCGTTGAATGCTCCAACCCATTACAGGATAATGTGTCATAATTCTTCATCGTCGTCAGCCACAGAATCAACAAAGTGCACATAATGCCTTACAGTGTGTAGTGGGTATGTTGAATAATGGGATAGTGGATGCTTTCCTACTACACAAAAATTAGGATTTATGGCGTATTGGGTACCATGCAAGTGTGCTTGTAGTAGTTGCCCCAGGAGTGTTAAAAAAATTGGAGGACCCTTAAGCTTTACCTTTAATAGTTGGACGCGATAGCGTTATCCTGTCCCAAGTGCGTACTTCAACCACTTAGTGCATACTTGCTATGCACCCACTACGTGGTGTTAAGGGAATACGCACAGTAACGTGTGTGCCTTTTGTAATGGGTGGCCGGCTTTAAACCACGAAGTCGTTATGATAGTCGCATGCTCCGACGCCCGATGGCAATGTAGGCTTGTACCACACAATATTACTGCGATATTACATGTTATATTGCGACGCCTATATAAAGGATGTGTGTGTTTGTGAAGCATGAAAGTTATTTTCACTGCATTTCCAAGCAGAAGCGCGGCTGTGTGGTAGAACACCTGCTTGCCACGCAGACGGCCTGGGTTCGATCCTCACTCGGACCCGGAAATTTTTATTATTTATTTTATTTGCATCTTTCTCGATTTTTCGGTCACGGACAAGATGATTTTTCGCTCACAACCAACGACGCCGACGCCAGAATTTCTGCGCTACGAGCTCTCTAACGCTATCACGTTGAAAGGGCTCTAGAAAGGCCGCTCTTCCAGCTTTCGCTGTGACCTGTGCTGTTCGTTCTGCTGAGGCCTGGCAGTTTTTTTTTTTGTGTGTGCAGGCATCTCCATACATTTCTGTTCCATCATTGCCTCTGGTATGATGTTCTGTGCAATTGGATAGATTGATACTTCTCCACTGGATGCAACTTCATGTGTAGAAAGCTTCACTTGCTGGTCTGCCCTCTGGAGCTTTAATTTTAGTTTAGAAATTAATACCTTATGCTTTGTCTATAGCCAATGCCAAATGTACCATGTTGATTTTAACTTGGTGATATGTAAAAATATTTTGTCTGCATTTCTTACTTTTGGGTATAACATAATACACATAGCTAAACGCCACCTCAGTTATGTGTTCTTTTAGACTTCTAGATTTTTTTTTTCCAGAGGGTTAGCGTATTTTTATTAGTTGATAATTGTTTTTAATCACGGAATAAGCATTCTTTGGTAATTTAATTTTTTTTGTCAGCACATTAGAACGTGAGGAGACAGTGATCTGGAAGCCTCTTTTTTTTTTTTTTAATTATGTGATGAAAGGAATTAAAAGTTACTTATTTAGAGCAATTTACACTGTAGATGACCCAACATTTGTACATTATCACACACAATATTCCATTTGTTTTTCTGAGTATATTATATTCCTAGCCTTTTTTTTAATCGATTCTTTAATGACTCTTTTCGAAATCATGTTTTCTGCCAACGTTTTTCGCATCTCAGCTAATTGTGGCATTCCTAGGCTTTCTTGTTCTTTTTTCTTCAATGCCTCCCCTTAAATTCAATGCTCCAGGTGGGTTCTGCAAGGTATTTTGAAATAAACAAAGGAAGCCATCTGAAAGGCTCCATCTCTTAACAGAGAGCATGGGACGCTTTAACAGCGAATGAAGGCTGTTCAAAAGCCTTCGTTTGCTGGTTAAGAGGGCAGCATATTGGTTCCTCTTGAGATAACATTGTCTATATGTCAAGAAGCAAGTTTACAGTTGTGGATAGGTTGAGACATCTTCACTGGATGCAACTTCAAGTAACTATTAACCGTTTCTTATATATCCGACATCTGTTATTCAATATATGAACTGATGCTAGAGTGACAAAAATTAATTTGAACCATTTGCTTTTTGTAGACAGTACCAGCAGTAAATAGTCTATGTGACATTAAATGAAATTTTATCATCATAAATTTTATCATCATGTCTGGTGCGGGCAAGTGGCACCATGACAGGGCACTTCTGTCTAGTATAAAGTGACATTTTAAATGAAATCTGAGAATGGAGCTCATGTCTTACTGCTGGGGCGGTGAGGCAGGAGAATTCTCATGATACACTGGTTTTCGAGTTGCACAATATCCTGGAGTCGCGATCTGTTCATTGATTTGGGTTTACAAGCTTCGACTGCTTTTCAGAATGATCACAGCTAAATAGCTTTTCTTAATGAGCCATTTAAACATGCAGTGGGTGCAACCGATTTCAGACAGGTCGTGCTGCAAAAAGCACGGATGCTTGAGCTTCTGGGCTCCAGGCCTCCATTTGAAATTCACCTCTACGTGCAGGCAGCAGATAGTGCTGCTGCAGGAGCATCCTCAAGCGATCAATCTTGTAGAGTTTCACTTTTGTGAGACTACCAGAGAACATGTTGACATCTTTGGTTGGTAATGTGCCAGGAATGCCGTCGCCTCTAGGTATTATCGTGTCTGGCACTTGTCTTGTGAAATCTCATGAAAGTGATCACCTCTGTTTGTCTTGATGTCCTTTTTGCCTATGTATATCCTCTTTATTTTCCATGCTGCTGGTTATGACACGTATTGACAAACCAATCTTCATGTATGCTCAATGGTTTTAGAGCATATTTCCTGCCGAAAGATGTATTCGATACCTCGCGCTCAAGTGTAACTGCATATCAAAGCTGTCCAGGTGACATTGGCCATGGGAGATGTATATCGCAGCATTGCGAACATGGGGCTTTTTCAGTAGCATAGCTGAGTCAATTAGTCCTAACTGCTATAGCAGAAAGGGACAAAATAAAACATAATGGCAGAAGTGAACACCTAGCGATACGGTTTGTACTACTGAGCGACCTACTTTTCTCGTTCATTTTTTAGGAGTGCTCGTTTTTAGCAATATGTGTTTGCTATACGAAAGGATGTTCAATGCAGTCTTACTCTCGCTTGAAAAAACCGTAAGATACACTATTCTTTCAGAACCATGTTCCCACTCTGCGTAGTAGAACAAAGGTTGTCAAATCTATATTCAGTTATGGACTTGAGCAGAGTACAGCAGCAGTTGGGTAACGCATGCTATGTTGAACTGTTGTCAGCTTGTTATTTTCTCTGTTATATTTTATCAGCATTCGTGCTTTTTCTCTCCACACCCCCCATTGATAAGATTGTTAGATAGCTAGCTCAAGGCATGCTATGTGCAGCATTTCTTGTAAAAATAAAAGCTGCAGCAACACTTCGTGATCTTTATTTACTGTCTCGCATCTCTCCTTCAAATGATGAATATGTTGTTAGTTCCATGCTAAAAATAAAAAATAAAGGGAAACGTGTCACAGACCTCCTTGTTGATATAATGATAAACTGTTGCTACTTACTTTATGCACTTTTTCGAACTATTTCATTTTTCCCATTTTGGTTTTGTTTATTACGTGCCGCTTTGTTCGGATGAATATGTTGAATGAACAAACAGCTTTACCTGTGGGTATTAGAATGGCATCGAACAGCGCTTCAAGCAGAGTGAAGAGAAGATTACAAAGTGATTCAGACAGGACTATGTCAAGATGACTGACATAACCCAGTAGCCGGGGGAAGGGTGGGGGCGGGCTAGGGGCCCGGGCCCCCCGAAATTCGGATGGAGGGGGGTGTTTTACCGAGAATAAATAATGAAAATAGGGGTTTTTCAAGCCTTCAACAAGTGCCCCCCCCCCCCCCCTCGAAAAAAATACCTGGCTATGAGCCTGCGCCATGTGCATTCTCTTTGTACGACAGATGTAGTGTCGTTTTTCTCATCCTGTCTGAAGCAACAATCAACTTCATTGCAATAATGTACCCAGTCAATTCCAGCACACTTTTTGTACAGGCACATTCTTCGGTGCTAGCTGACCACTTGGGTGCAAGCGAACAGTAATATGTTTCGAATTTGGCACAAGCACATACACCTACAGTATGCATAGATGATTGAAACACTTAAAAACCGTTGAGTTTTAGAATGTTGTTTTGAAAGCACCTTTCACGGAGCTTGAAATTCTTGCATTTCTTGTGCAGTGTGTGCTAAGTGCAAGGGCGTATTTGTAATGCCTGCTGCTTCCACGGCATAATTGGTGGCCGTGGCATGTGTGCTACTGCTGAGCACAAGGTCACGTGTTAGATATCCTGGCTACAGCGGCCACAGTTTTATGGAGTTATAATGCAAGAACCCTCGATATAGATGAGTGTTGAAACACCATAGATAGCAAAAATAACTTGAAAGCCCCCCTACTGCACTGGTCCTCATAGTCTATGCATTCTTTCAGGACACGCAATTTATCATTGCAAAAATGTGCTTATATTTTTGGTCTTCATTACGTATGTTTCATTCTCAGCATCTGATAGATATATGTAAGTACTTACATACTCATCCTATTTGTAGTAATGTTTCAGGAAATAGCTGTGCCCACAACACCTGCTACTTGGTGAATTATTTTGATTTAGCGTAATAGAAGCAGTTTCTTTTCCTCGAGCGATAATGACATTGCCTTTGCTTTGCATAGCAGGAAACGATTATCTAAAATCTTTCAATGGCGTTGTCGGATTGAAAACAACCACACGTAGCGTAGCTGTTGACCTTGAAAATTCCCTAGCAGTGCATTGATATTTCGTGATCTTCTTTATCTTTGAAAGCTCTGTAAACCCTGGAAGGGACCTATTTTGAGATTGATTTGCATGCAACTTTGTTCCGTACTTTTCTTCAGGTTCATACCCGAAGTGTGACGGTGTCACATTGCAGCCAACTAGCAATGTAGGCAGCGTAAAGTTCATTCCTTGTTTACTCATTGGAAAATGTCAAGAAAAGTCGCCGCAGGTGGTGAGGCAGCTCGTACGTACACACAAGTCTAACTGCCTTTCCGTGCTGGTCAGTGCAGTCGACCTTGGCAATCAAGGAAATCTTGCTATTTTATTCCTCTCTGTTTTGGCGTCTCTCCAGTGATCTTCTCTTGCTGCTGGCATTTCCCTTCGTTTGCATCTGCTGCCCTTCCCCTCAATGCTTGGAGATAACCGATTTTCGGCTGCCACTCCTTCAGACAAGCTTTAGTTTATCAGTGGCAAAGCGAGAAAGAATAATACTTTCATTGTATCTCTAAAGAAGTGAACTTAAATGTCATCTGTGAAAAAAAAAAAAAAAGCATTCCCCCCCCAGTTGCTACGTGCGACTGAAATTTTATAGAAAATCTGAACACTATAGCTGCATTGTTATTTTCGCGAAATATCAAAGGAAACGTAAAGGCAACAGCTTGTCGATAGGTGCGCGCTTTTTCTTTTTTTATTGGTGAGTACATTGTTTTTTAAAATATGCGTCATACATTTCTCGTGCGTCTTTCCACGATCGAACGCTTGTTTGTTTCCCGGTGTGAAAGTGCGATTGCCTTACAATTCGGTCCTCAAACAAACAAACAAACAAACAAAAAAAACGCGCGTTATCAGTTGTTTTAGATATCGATACCTGCGGCGAAGGCAACAGAAATTATAATGACAATCACAATCCAACTTTATGGCACATCTGGCAGGTATATGCCGAGTGACAGACTAATTAAAACTAATAAAGCGGAGTTGACCGGCTGATATTTGACTGATGGCGCGACATCGTATCGTAGTGTGCTGCACACTAGCAGTGGGCGTTGCCAAGTGCGCCCAGTGTTGTAGGCGGTGTCGCGGCTCTAACAAATTGCGGATCCAACGTCTCATCTCTACGCGATTTGAGATTGTTCACCTGTGCACAGCGAACACTGATTCACTCGGGTACATGAGCTTTAGTCAGCAATTTTGGCGCACCGCTATCACGTGCGCTAGTCGCGGCTGATATAAGGCATCGAAAAGTCAGCTCGTGCTCGCTGGCAGTGATTTATACATCGCTTTGACAGTCCGTTCATGCGGCCTCAGCACGATTTCGCTGGTTTCGTCTAGCAGCGCCGGTTTTTACCGCGCATTCGCGCGCGGGGCAATCGTTTGTGTGTTCCCAGGCCTCATCTGTCCCCTCTGATTACACTCGATCAATAATCAGACCGTTTATCGCGCTACCTGTTGTCATTTAAATTAGAACAATAACTGCGGCCGTTCACTATCTCGTCAGCGCCCAGAGAACACCTGGCACACCTTACAACGGCGTTCATCCAGCGCTTTCGGCCTGCCGCCTGCCCGCCTACCTGCCCACGCCCTCCTCCTACATCTACACCGCCAGCCTTCGCGCTCACGACTGTCGCTCTCCGATGTAGCAATGAGTGCGGGTTTTGATACCTAAATAATCTTACCGTAATCGCTTTGCTCCTATATTTTGCACCAATCGCAAATGTTTACTGCTTCTCGCGAGGACTACTTTGAATTTTGATAGTACAAAAAAAAGTTTTATATGATGGAAAGTCTTGTCCTTGTATATGCGTGCCTCGCATGTCGTCATGGCTTGTGAATCATCGCAGGCCATCCAATGACGGTGACGCAGCGCATCGTCACGTGTGCGTCGCCTGTGGATTGTCCAATGAGGAAGGCTTCGGGTGACGTAGCGCGCAGTGATATCGAGCTCTTAGGCGAGGGTTATGTGGACCTGCTTTCAGTGACGACGTCGTTGTACTTTGACGTGGTTGCTACGTTTCTGCCAATTTGCCCACTCGGGTTGCGGCAAACTTGGTGACGAGAAATACGTAACTGGTAAGTGCTCTGCGTCGACCCTCTTACAATAACAGTCGGGCGTGATGTCTTTCGTGCGGTGGTGGCATTTTTCGATTGCCGGTTTAGAAATTAGCCCAATTTTGGACTCCTGATTTTTGGAAACTGTGTGGATGATGTCTGGAACGGTATCGCTGCAAATATGGCAGGCTGCCAGGGCTGCAATCGCGCTGAATTTAGACGCGTGTGTATCCGTTAGGCCTAACTGTACATCGCGGCTGGTTCGATCGCGGAACTGCGAACTCGTGTGTCCCGGCTGGCGTTCTATCCCGAGTTTAGTCGGGCACTTCCATGGTGTTCGATTGCGTGAAACTGCCCTGTCGGCTTAGTAGCGTCGAGTCTGTGGCTGTCCGCAATGATGTGGCATGGACTTCCCGTTCCGTAGTCTGTTTCAAGGTGCTTGTGAAACCTTGTCGCCTGACTGTGGTGCATTCGATTTCTACATTGGCGACTTGAAACTGTTTGCGCGTGATATGGCGTGTGCGCGTTCGTGTTTCTTTTGATCGGGCATCTGATTGTTACTAGGTTTTTTTTTTCAGTTTTTCAAACCTAATGTTGTAGATGTATGTGCTGTGGTCTTAGTTTGCGCGCGTCTTTAGCCTTTCTATTCTGTGCGCTCGGTTCTAGTGCGTATTCGACCAGCTCACTCGCTTTCTGCAATGAAAAGATGTCGTATTCGCTCTGCAGCGCGTTTTATACGGACGCGGCCATGGAAGGTATTGCGCCGCGCTACCGCGCACCTGGGCTCGCAGCGGCCTTGAGCCAAATAGTTTTGCAACGTGGCTGCGAGGTCGCTTGGCGCGTAGGCCATTTTGAGGCTCTCACGTAGATTGACCTTAGTAGCAGTTAAAACGACGTGATAGAAGGCGTTCTACGTCAGTTGAAGATCAAGAAGCTGTTCGCACCGGTGCTTGCGTGTTATCGGCGCCTACGTCCATTCTTCTTTCTGCGGTCGCATTGAATATACATCGGCGCATTTCCGAAGCGACCGAACGCGCAGCGTTTTCCTTGTGTGGTAGTCGAAAACCGACGGTAGTGACGCTGTTAATAAAGCGCTATTAGGTGGTCGCATATGGATGTTTCAGCGCTCATTCTGCCAACGTGGAGTCGATAAAAATGTCGCGTGCGTCATCGCATGACGTCAGTGTGGTTACGTCACGCACTTACGTAAACCGTTCGGCTACACGGCCTCTGTCCGCGCGGGCGGGCTGTGCACCGCGGGACCTCACGAAGCGATTATTAAACGCTTGTTGAGAAATGTGTGTGTGTATATATATATATATATATATATATATATATATATATATATATATATATATATATATAATATTCTCCTGGCCTGTTATTTTGCCATCACAGCATGTGTTTAGAGACACGGCGACTGCCCATGGGAAAGGATGGCTCAACTGCTTGGATAATATTGAATTATGAACTAAGAAGTCGTGCATTAAAAATTAGATTACAGGCAACACGTGAAACTTTTGCAGGCAGGCTATTTTGGGTTATCACCATGTACACTAATAGACTGCACATAGCAATTCAGCTGGAAAGCAGATATTAAAAATTCCTGAAAGATAAGTTAAAACTACTTAATGCTTTGGATAGGCTGCCAAGCAGAGTAGTGCTCTTTGTAGACTACCCTACATCCTGTTCAGGCACCCAAAAAAGCTTTTTGTTCAAGATCGAACTGGCCAATAGCGAGGTCTACTGCAAAGGCTAACTTAAGTGTGTGGAAGAGCAGTATTCTTTGTGCCAAAGCCAGTGAAACATGTCATCTCTACTCATTTAAACATACTGAACAACACGAATAGTCACAACCATTATTGTAGAATAGTGCTTCAAAGTGGAAGTGTGCTCTTAAAGTGTGTTACCAGTGTTCCTTGCTGTGATGGAAAGGGTGCATGATTTGAGCATGTGCAAGATGATAAAGCCTTTGAAACTTTTCATTCATGTGATACAAGCATTTAATAGGCAAATAAGTGTTCTTTTATAATGGAAATAAAGATTTTGTAGACTTGGCTCTTTTGCATTCATTTCAAGTTTTTCCAAAGTGTCAACAATGGCCAATACTGTTGGTTTAATTTTAAGCAAGTCTGTTTTTTTCATAATAGCTGAAGAGTGAGAGCAGACTCGCTCACAAGCACCTACGGATCCTGATTTTGCGTGTGTGTGTGTGCGTGTGTGTGTTGTGCCGTTTCCAAGATGGATTAACTAGAACAGATACAGGTTCTTTGAAGGTGGTATTGCATTGCAGAGTACATGAAGTGTGGAGAGGGGCAGGGAATTGCGAGAAAGAGGGTGCTGTCCTGATGGCATACCTGTGCAGTTAATTTCCATCTCAATGGACCCTTTACATAATCCACAAGTGTGCTTCCATGTTGCATATTCACCAAACTAATGGTGGCACCTGTCGTGCTTCAAGTGGAGACGAGGTCCTAGGTGGACGTTCTGGGGCTTCTCTAATATGCGCGTCTGTATTGAGAGCAGAGTCTACATTTTCAGTGTCGTAGCACAAGCAAACTGCGCTTGAACACACTGTTGCCAGAAGTGACTAGCTGCCATTAGTTGGGTGAACTGAATTGCTGAAAAGTAGCTTTACAATTATGATAAGGATCTATCACACTCATCCAATGGATGGATATAGTAATGCTTTTGTTCATGAACTACTGATGATTCCTAGTGTTAATATTGTATGCACTTTTAATGCTCTTCATAGTTTTCATCTCTACGTAATGGTAATCTCGGTCTTTGGCAGGTGCCTGCTGGTGGCATGAGTTCAGCTCTAGTGGAAACAGGAACTGGGCAAAATCTGTGGATTGAGGAGTCCCTACACTGTCTTAAAAGACGGAAGCTCACGGAACATGTTTATTTAGCCAGATTCCGGAGAGCACCTGCCAAGAGGAACTGGGACAATAATGGTTACACACAGGCAAAAACGATTGAGGCTCATTGGAATCACTTGCAATATAAAAAGGGGAAATTGGGCTAAAATCGCAGATAATGGGAAAGAAAAAGTACACAAACAGCCTAAAATTCATGCTGCACACTTCATTTGGCAAAACTGTAGCCACTCATTTATAATATGGCGGAGACACCATTGTAGTAAGTCAATTGGTGCAATTGTTTACTGAGGTTATTGTCAGACTTCATTTTGACTCTAAACATAGCTCCAACATTGAATAAGGCCAGGTTATTAATCAGTAAATGAAAATAAACTAGAAACAACGATCAAATAAGTATAATTTGACCTGGTAATATGTGGCAGAAATTATCACTCAGTGAAGTATCGATTAATGAAAATCTGAAATTTAAACTTAAGACCCCTCTCACTTCCCAAAATGGTCCCTTGGTTCGTGGCATGTCCTCGGGTAATATAATAAATATTCAGTAGGGGGAGCACACATAGAGCATGCTTCCTGGCCAAATCTGGCCAAAATTTCTGGCGTTTGTTGTATCAAAGGGGTTTTGCTGATTTGTTAGGGGTTCTACAGTGTTTTGCAGATGTAGGCATATATTGTGCTGTAGTGGTATGCTGTGGTGTGGCCTCGTCAAAAGTGTGCCTGGTGTCCTTGCACAGCTTGCTGCACTCCTCTGCGGCTGCTGCTACTACTTCTCGAAAGTTCAGTGGGGCTCGGTCGTAGCAATGGTTGCCGGGGGTGGTTGGTGGTGTGCGCCCGCTGAGGCTGCCGGGTGGCGTGTGCTGTGTTGTCGTGGCTGGCCAGCGCTGACCCCGCTTGCATGGCCATGTAGATGGAAGTGCTGATGGAAGAAGGAGGGACCGTGGTGACCAGCAGTGCGCCCGTATCGCGTGCCACCAGCACGACCACGGCAGCACGCTCCAGCCCGGCTCCCAGCGCGGTAGTGGTCACCTCTGCCCAGGGGCGCACCAACGGCACTGTGGTGTTTGCCTCGCCGGCACAGGTCAAGCAGCTCAACGTGAGTTGGTTCTGCACCGTGGCTGCCACGAGACACCTGGAAAAAAAATTTCTGTTGCATCATGCTTTGCCTGCACTTCTCTGCTTTTCACACTGCATTGTGCAACTTGCAACTTCTGATAACTACACCCAGAGGCAGCAGCATGAAGACTCGATGCAGCCTTGTGTAAAATAACAGTTGCGTAGTTCGATGAAGGCAGCCCCTGAAAGTTGCAGTTGCAAAGTTGTTCAGTGTTTCCGAACACTGGAAGTGTCTTAACCGCAGAGCAACGGTGTCTCCTCGTCATGTTGCACTGATACTTGCTTTCGAGCCTGGTTTCATGGCTTTTGCATGAACCATGCAGTCAACCAACTTACAAAGCATGTATTTGCAAGTTTTCACACCCCTGTGCATGACTGACTGCGAAGCCAAGCACATGATCACCAACAATGCAGCAAGCTTGAAACGCAACCTGTGCAGCCGGGTTGCTACAATGCTTCTTTGTGTATTACTCTGCGTGTGCAGATGACCAGAACTGCACACTTGCGCTACTGGACAAAGCAGGCATTTATTGCAATGCGGAGGCCTTTTTATGGCATTCTTCACAATGCCTGCACTGCTTTTGCTGGGCATCTTGCTAAAGAAAGGGATTGTCTTTTGTCAGGTGTGAGTGCAAAAATAACACTCGCAGTCCGCTTTCTATTACTCTAAATTGAAGTTTTGTTTTTTGTGTACATTGGTTTTACATTACCATTATTTTATAGACACATTGTGCTTATATAAACACACTGTGACTGAAGCAGGAAAGGCAAAGAAATAACGTTTTCTGATGCATTCGGGAATGCAATCTCTTTGTATAAATTGGTCATTGTTGATGTAGAATGTCATGCAAGTAAAGTTTCATGAAGTTGTCCGGGGTGTCCATTACAGACTAAGATTTTCAGTTTGGCAACCAGGCACTGTGCCACTACTCAGTAATGTCCCAGAGAGTTGAAAATTTACATTGACATTGTTGCATTATAGCATTTCAGGTTCGTTTTTTATTTTCATTATTAGCTTTGTAAGCTACTTCCTTTGTCATTAGTGGCACCAGGCAATTTCATGTCTACAGTTGTGGACACGAGGGCAGTCTTGTTTAACGGAATTTGAAACACAAGTTTGGTTGTGAAGCTTCTTAAAGCATACAACAGCACATTTCATTATTTGCTGAGGGCACGAGTCTCTGCATAGGCACATTTTTGTGCACTGAAACCTTCCTAGGGAGACAATAGTGCCTCACATTTCAACCCACAAGGCTCCTTCCAGAAGTGCCGATGTGAGCCACCTATTTCTTCAATATCACCTCAGGTGGTCGGCAGGATCTTGTTTTAAACACAATGAACATACAGATGGCACCCATCTATCATGAGCATGCAGGTGTTATGGAGGTGGTAGAAACCCCTGCAGCGTGCGCATGTTCTTTCTGGCTGCAAGGTGCATTTCATTTCTTTCTGACTTTTGTGGGGCTGTAGACCCCTACTTTTGAGAGCTAAACACTACATCTCTGTGTTTGCTGGTCTGTACATTCCCCATGCTTCTTTTTCTCTCTCTCTCTTTCTTTTTCCTGTTCAGCTTTCCACGATGGCAAGTATAGAACACGTTTCTTTTTTGTGTATGCATGCCGCCATCTTGGAAACTGCCACTGCACGCGAGTACACCTCCTGTAATCCTGAAGTGCCGAGAGTGTTTGCATGATCAATTTTGGGATTGAACGTGTGTGTGAAATACCGAACGTGATGTCTGTGCTAGTGATCTGTCGCCTCCAGACTGGCTACAACGTGGCACATCTCGTCATTACAGCTAAATGTCATGGTGTTAAAAATGGCGGCACACATTAGGCATCGTTGTCAAAGGAATCTGCTTTGTCATAAGCCCAGCGTGGCAGCACGCTTGTAATTTGATTTATGGGCAATGTTACCAATGCATTTGTGCAGCAGCTGGGAGTTGGCTTTCTGTTTCATATTGTTCAATTCGTAGGCTTGCATGAATGTGCATGGAGTTCTTCTTCAGTTGCATTCTTTTGTAGCTCTAGCTGAAAGGTCACAGTTGTGTTATGTCTCTGTTAAAACACAGCTGCACTCATCTTCAAAATGGAGTTTAGCAATGTTTAACAAGAATTTTTTTTTTTTAGTAATATGCTCTATAAATTGTCAGTACGAGGCATTGGTATGGTGACCTAGCAACCCCTTCTTATCAGGTTTGTAAACTAGCATTCATATTTCAATAATGTTGCACAGCTGCACTACCAACCTATTCGGACCTGCCTCAAGGAGTATTTATAATAATTTATTTACTTCATTATTCAAAAAACTTTCGGGAGGTTAAAACTTTCAAAAGGGCAGTGCTATGCTAGGACAGCTATATAAAAGATTCAGTGGTAAAAGTATAGTCATGCCATTATTAAAAGGGCTATAAAACAACTAATGCTAGAATGGCCTTAATCTTGCACGAGATTGCCTCGTAGATCTCTTGTCGCCAAGATATTAATCGATGTATATCTGAAGGTACAAGTACAGATCTCGAGCCGTTGGAAAGGGGAACGGCAATGTTGCAATACGTTGCCCGAAAGTCTCAATGCGACATGTCATGGTCTTGAACATTATGTCTTGGTTCATCTAAGTGCATTTTGCTCACAATGCGCTATGCTAGATGGAAGCTTGTTTTACCTTGAGCTGGTGTTCAGAAATTTGTCGCAAGTATCTTAAGAAATTCCACAGATAAGCCTTAATTCGGCATACATTTAATGGGAGGAATTCTCAGTTCATTCCTCAGGCATTGGCTGTATCCTTATTAATGAACAACTTGAGTACTGTGCTGTTCATCACAGCCGTAGCTTCTGCCTTTGGGCTTACTGTATACTGGCTTGTGTTCATTTAAATGCTGGCATTATTTAATGTAAAATATTTATGTACAAAACTTGCGTCTCGTACAGGTATATACAGTCGGTGATTTTCAACTGTCGCTCCTACATTCGGGTTTTGGGCTTTTACACTTGCACTAGTCATACTGTAAAGTAAAAAAAAAAAGAAAAAGTGAAATTGTGATCCTGCGTCATAAAATCTGAGCACTGTTGTTAACCTGAGAGGATTGTAAAGCAGTATTGACAGCCCAAGCACAAGTTTATCATGCCGATCGTTCATACTAATCTTGCGCCTTCATAGTGGAAAAGGGTGTTGAAGCTTATTAGTAAAAAGATGGACTACTGGGTGATTAATGATAAGTCTTAAATAAGACTCGAGCTTTTTGTTACTGTGCGAGTGTTCACGCAGTTTTGTCTCTACCTGCGTGTCTGGAAGCATTGCCGAAAGAAAGGGGTTTGCCGGCCGCATGGCTCGCTTCTCTAATCGTTTGTTTGAAGATCTGCCATTTTTGTTTATTGCGGCGCAGGTGGTTCCTTCAGCCACAACACAAGCACTGGCAGTGCAACAGCCTGGCGGAGGTGTGTCCATCGTGCACGTGTCTATCCCCAACCAGCCCATGCACGTCCAGTCAGTGATACAGCCCAACCAGCAGTCCGTGATTCAGGCCGCTGGAGGGGCAGCTGCCCTGCAGACAGTAAGTGCGCTTGGTGTGAGTGATGTTTTTTTTTTCCTTAACCCTTTGTGGTTAAGGAAAGTTTATTCATGTGCGTATGTTTGTGTGCACTTTCCAGCATATTCTTGCCAATCCCTTTTGCTCCGTCTCTTCCTGGCGTATTTCTTCTGGGGAACTACGTGTTCATCCAAGCAGTGCGATGTTGATAATTAGCGTCATTGATAACTTTTTGATACATTGATATGCGTGCATGTCCCCATGGTCAACTGGACGGACGACAGGCAAGCATGAGACTGAATACAGGGACTGTTAGCTCTGTACCTCTTCCTGTTTGTGTGTCGTCCATCCAGCAGACTACACAAAAATGCACCTTCAGTGCGACATTTCGTTTCTCGTCTTACATGTATTGAGCCAGAATGTCGTGTTGACTGCATACTTACTTGGCATTTTGAACTTTAGGTCAGTGGATGTTCATGTGCTGTGTGAAGATATGCTGTGTATTTTGAGGTGCAATGTAACCTGCACACTTCTGCTCTAACATTTTAAACAGCCTTTCCCTGTTGATCCTCACCCTTCTTTTCGCTTGTGTTGCTCTGTTGTAATCTGTAATCGTGGAGCCACTGTCATTTGAGAGTTCACCAGCCATCTTGCGCACACTCATCTCGAATATGTTGTTGCAGGTAACGTTCAGTAAAGTAACATGTGGCTCTGAAATTGGGGACCTAGGTATATTTTTATCTCCCAACCGATGTCGGAAACTTCAAATCATCTCCATATGTTCCTTGGAACCTTGACAGCATAGAAAACAGACCGAGATAAAGCTTATAAGACGTGGCATTTGTCTTGATGCCTTCTTTCATATTTTTCCTCTCCAACTGGAGGTCTTGCGAGATGTTTTCCATTGGTTGCTTAAAGTTGCTTTCACCTTAAACTCTTTGTATCCCAGTGTCGATATGTGTGGACAGAACACATTAGCAAATTGTGCATAAGGTGGCCAACTCCTTGCCTTATAACTGATTTGAAATGTTGGCATTACCTCATGTGGTAGTGATGCCACCATTTCAAATAGATTTCAAGGGAAGGCGTTGACTAGCCTAATCGCAATTCGCTGATATGTTCTGTTCAGTTATGTGGACGCCGGTATACAAAGGGTTTAATCACTCAGTACTACCTTGCGTGTTTTTGCTACTGCAATTGTCTAATTATTTTCTGTAGTGTCCCATAAGGACTGTTCTCCTTTCATGCATTTTCAGTTGCCTGAAAAAAAAAAAAAAAGGTACCACCACATAACTAGTGCAGGAAGCGCTAAAGGCTTTCATGTACTCTTAGTGGCATGTTCTCTTGGCTGACGCTTAGTCATTCACTTTAGGCCATGAAATTCTGTCCTACGAGTCCACTCTTGTGTTGTTGGCATCGTGCATAACTTCAACCCGGGCTGCAGTATCGTTATCATGAAACGCTATGGCAGCAGACCGTAGATGTGCACTTTGTAAGAAACGCTGCATTTTGGCTGTCATTTGACATTTACTTTACGAGCCTATCATGCCCATTTCCATTACCTGTGTTGCCTGGAACATACCAGATGCAATAGTGCTTTCATAAGACATCTAGGCATGGTCATTTTGCATTTTACATGTCATAGTGAAAAGTCAGGCTATTTTAAATGTTTTGGTTGCTACTGTTGTGTACTACATCATGGCTTCTATAGCACTAGTTTGCCATCTTTACCTTGAGAATAGGCACACGAATGCTTGTAAAGACACGTCTTCCTTTCTCGTAGCTGTTACCTTCATGAACTCTACAGGGTAGGTGCCAGTTCGTGTTCAGCTGTGGCCGCTTCCATTCTATTGTGACTATTCTTGAGATGCATGTTGCCGATTTTCTCAATCAACGTGACAACTTCTGAAAGTGCCGCTTAGTTTGTAGTCAGTGAGTGTGTTGTGTATGTCCTTGGGCAAGTCTTTGGAAACTCAGCAGTGCTTGCAGCCCTTGGGTTGAGGGGCATAGGTTTAGACTGTGAAAACACGGGCAACTTAGTTCTCTTCGCAGAAGTCTATGACAAGTTGTGCGAAGGAGCGTTGGGGCTGTCGTGCCATTGCTGCTGCTGCCGCCACTGCTCTTGCTCCAAGTGGGGGGGGTCCCCCTTTTTTTCTGCTTGCTTCTTTCCAGTTGGGCAAGAATGTCATATTGGTAAATAAGGGCTCAGTGATCCACAGTGCCGACGGTGATGCTGGCGTCCACCCTGTCCAGGTAACACCGCCTGGACTTGCAAAACATGCGCTTCTGTCATCCTAACGCTGCCCAGAGCTTTTCCTCTGCTTGCACTGCACACATTTCTTGAGCCGTTTTTGTTTGCTTGCTTGCGCGAGCATTTTGTGAATGCCGACGCGATGCATGAGTTTGGTCAACTGGTGGCCCTCATGCTAAAGCCTGTCTGCCACATGCCCTGTGTAGATCTGTAATAAATTGGCTCAGTACAATGGGTACATTTCTTCTATTTACCCCCCCCCCCCCCTTTTTTTTTTTATTGTAGAGACACCACATTTTTATCGCTGCGGAATAGGGGTGGTATTGTGGCGTGTGAACCTAAGGCATTCAGTTTGCACTGTTTTGAAGGACGAGCCAACTTCATCTTCAGATGGGAAGATGCATGAGAGCACTAACCAGCTACTACAATATGGAACATCAGCAGGCCATCATGATCTTGCCTGAAACTATGCAGCGAAGATTGCTCTAGGGGTACGGGATGTATGACAAGCACACATTTGAAGACAAGCTACATCCTCGTTTCGTAGCCAAGCTGCCACAAATGCTCCTAATGTACAGGGTGAAATTGCTGTTGAGCAAGAGCTGCATAGAACACTTCAGCACAAGGCAAAAGTAGCAGTTGCATTCTTTGGCAAGATTTGCATGAGCAAAAGTGGCCTTTTGGAGCTCGGAAATAAACACGTAATATGGTGTCTCTACTGCTCCATTAAAAGCACAAACGTCGTACTGCTGGCGGAAGACTTATGCCTTGTTGCCCCATCCTCCTCCCTGCATTTGCCTTTACGCCCACCAGCTTGCAAGCTCCTAAATCTGTGCTTGCCATAGGCTGCCATTTGGCTTTTGCATGAGCCGTGAGCAATGAGGGCCACGCACTTAATCTGCATGATGGCAAACGTGAAGAATGGCTCCACCTGAAGAGCAGTATTGAGGTATCAACTGTATCTCGCTACCTTCATTGCATAAGGCACATTTTTGCAGACCTTATTACATCTTTAATTTTATGCTTGTACGTTTACTAGCTATTGGAGCACTACATTGAAGCAAAGTGTAATCGTTCATTCAAAGTCAAATTCGAGAGGTTCTGTGTCAGCTATGTGCTGTAAAAGGGTGCGGCTGGCTTAACGTCTGTATGTAAGTGCAGACTCGTTGCAACAAGTGATATCGCTTCATGTGATGTGAAAGTCTTTGCAGGCTTGCTGTAAAGTTTGTGTAGTTGACAAAGGTTTGTTTTAACTGAATATCTTGCTCTCTAATCATCTGTGCTGCATGTGTGCTGTAAATTGCACTTTTCTTTTTTTGCTAATTGAGCATGTCTGTGTGTGCTTGTGTGTGGCTGGAGCTAACAATACTAACCTTTGTGTGCGTAGCATAAGAGGTACTAGTGTGCAAGTTCGTACACATAGTACTTTGTTTTGTTACTGTAGGATTTGCTGGTACTGTGCGGCGTAAAACATTGGACACAGCAGCTGGCATGAGCATCGAAATTCTCACAATCGTTGTACACTAATGTGCATGGAGTATTATTATTGTTTTCTACCATGCTTATCTTTTAGCCAGTGCCATATTGTATTCGCCTGAATGTTTTTTTCACATCATGAGTGAACTTCGGTGAGTGCATTATGAAGGGGAACAAAAAGACATTATACATAAAATATACATGAGTGATTTTTGTTTTTAAAGCATGTTCGCAACTCCTTACTAAGGCTTATTGTTATTCCCATTTTTGGGGGAGATGACCTCTGAGCAGCTCTGCCTGAAATGGCTGAAAATGGTGCAAATACAGTAGACTTTCAGTAAACGGAAATCTCTTAAACTGTACTGCTGCTTAAATGGAACACAACTACCTCTTACATGATTGCTTTCATACTTGAATTCTCTCCCCTTGTTCACCCCTCAGTAAACAGAACTACTGTTAAACGGAACATATTTTCCTGCTCCCTTCAGGTTCCGTTTAACGAGAGTCTACTGTAGTCGGCTTTCACACCACCTTGGAAGTCAGATCTAAATTTTTTTTCTAGGGGAGAGTATTCTACTAGCAAGAATACATTCTCACATTTTCAGATTGCTGTGAAAAAGCTGCTGTAGCAGACTCGTGGTAGATAGACTTGGGTGAGCAGTAAGCATTAATTATGTGCTGTAGAAAAAAAAACTAAATTCTAGATACACTAAGGGGACATTGTCATTTAAATAATATCTCGTGTACAGGCTGTTTCGCATTTAGGGGAAAACTCTGAGCGCGTGGCATCTCTGTGCAGTGAGCGCTGGAGTCCGGGTGGAAGAGGGGGGGGGGGGGGCAGTTCATGCATGCGCAGACGCTCGAGAACGGAGTCATGAGCTGCGTCATCTGCTAAAGCAGCTTGCACTGGCTGCATTTTCTGGAAGTGTGCTATTCTCAGGGACTGGAAGTGTGCTACTCTCAGTTTCATCGTTGCTACGGGAACTGAGCGGATAATCTTTACTAAACATTGTGCGATGCCAGCCTCTGACCCTTCACTGGCAAATGTGGGGTTCTACAAAGTTCTTTTGACAGCATGCTGCATTTGTTCTTCCCAAAAGCCAGGGTACTGGGAGCATGTATGTATACTTGTTCACTATGTGTGCTATTGTAACATGCAGTGACAAGAAAGAGGCACCAAAATGTGCGCAAAACATACTGTCTCCGAACCCTGGTCCTGAAAGTAGCACACTTCACGACAAATCGGCCAGTGCACACCGCCATAGCAGACAACTCGGTTCAACACTACGCCTTTCAATCGTCTGCGCCTGTGCGAGCTGCTGCCGGCGCCTGACTGAAGCGCTTGCCACATCTTGATGATCTGTGCTCCGAGTTTTCCCCCTAAGTGTGAAACAGCCTGTACCTTTATGAAAGTCTCTTGTTACAGATCTTGTAGCACATTTATAGCAATGCTGCAGGCTAGTGCTCCAGTTTACTGGTACATACCCGAGTATTACCGTATTTACTCGCATAATAGGCGCACCTTTTTTCCAGAAAATCCGGCTCCAAGTTCGGGGTGCGCCTATTACGCGGGGTAAAATTTCCGAAAATTTTATTTCCAGACTACAGTATAGACCGCTGATAACGTAAATCACTGAAGTCACGAATATCCGCACTACAGCCGAAACAACCTTCTTCATAGGCTACACTAGCACAAAAAGTGTTGAGCATGCAGTCTCGCGTGCCCGAGAATCGAGGCACGCGATGCGGTGTGCTCACAAGCATTCAAATTTCCAAATATTAACATCGAAAGACCCGCCTTGCCAACAAAATGATTGCGAAAAAAACGTACGAAAAGAAAGCGCCGTCGCGGAAATTCACCGATTACGTTTCATCACGACCAAAATGTTGTGCTCTGAACGGTACCGCTCGTTCGATTTCACGGGCTCGCACCCCACATCGAAGACAGCTAATCGCGGACCACCATTCGAGTGTTACAAGCGCCACCCATGCCCCCCTTTCCTTCAAGTAGAGCCAGTGTGAAGAGTTACGTTGATTCCGTACGAAACCGCAACATTGATCGTCCGCGACCGCCACCGAAAAGCAACCAACGCTGATTAGGCCTAGCCTAGGGTTCGGCATCTTGTCGCGGGAAGTTTGTACAAGACGACATGAAGATTGGGCTTCGAAAAGCACCGATTCAAGAGCAGCGCGCGTGATACAATGTTAAGGTTCGCGGCCGGGAAATAAGCGGCGACAAAAGTCCGCGAGCTTGTGCAAGTCCGCGAGCTTGTGCAAGCAAAGGCGAAAGCTCGAGTCGGAAAACCCAAAAGCTTTTAAATTTGCGGACGAGGTAGCAAACGCGAGACGACGCTTTTCACAACAGGAAACTCTAAGCGCACTTGATAAGGACGCGACGCACATTCCACGCGGAGCGCGCCGGCAAGCGGCCGGAGCCACGCCGGTGCAAAGGTTACTCCGACGCCCAGGCAACCGCCCTTCTTCCTCACTCGGCGAGCCCGCGCAGTTGGCGCAGCGCTGCCGCGGTCTTTTTGCTTTCCTTTTTCCTCGCTCCAGTTAAACGTAAGAGGGCGTCGAATTGCAACCGTGCAAATACGGCACAGAACTACTGATCACGGCCAAGGTCGGGGTGCGCCTATTATGCGCGGAAATAAAAAAAATCTGATTTCTCGCGACCAAACTGGGGGTGCGCCTATTACGCGGGGTGCGCCTATTATGCGAGTAAATACGGTAGGTGGAGAATTTTAGGCGTAAAATCAGCCAGTCCAAATCCTGCTCTCGCTTACCAAGCTGCATTAGCGACAACTGAAATCAAGCAGGACACAAGTTGTCATCACCCACGTGCCTAAGCAGATGTCCATTTCATTCTTCATGTTTTTAAATTGCCTATTAACAGTAGCATAATTAGCATATTAACTCTTGAACACCCATTTACACTTGACTGCATCCGAGAAATGCTAATGTGTCCTCCTCGTTGTGCTACATGTCTTGTCAAATATTAGACATGTTCCACGGTGAACACTTGTCAAGCTGCGAGTACTTGGGCTTAGTGGAGAAAAGTGAGTGAGGAGCAGTAAAATTCTGTTACTTTCATTCACACTAAGTAACGCTAATCACCTTTTGTGACATTATTTGATGCTTGCCTGAAAGGGAAGAACTGGAGCATGAGCACACCGTTTTGCCATTGCAGTTGATCCCAGCGAGCAAATTGGATGTGTCAGGGGAGGCGGCTGTGCTCACAGCAGAAGACGATTCTAAGAAGCGGCGAGAAATACTTGCACGGAGACCGTCGTACCGCAAGATCCTAAACGAGCTCTCCTCCACCGAGGCACAGGGTGCTGTAGCGTCGCTGACGGCCGATACGAAGGACGACGACGACGACCCTGACAACACCATCACAGTGGCTGGCACTCAGTACCACACCGCAGCTGGACTGCTGAAAGGTAGGCTGCTTCTCTCTCCAGAAAGTGGGTCAAAAGTGCTGAGAATGTCTCTCGCTTGCCCACATGCCTAGTTTCTTATTGATTAGTGCACTAAATACTAGGCTTGTGCGAATGCTTCGAATATTCGAACGAATATTACAGTATTCGAATTTGCTTCGATTCGAATTTAAATTATTGAAAATTTCGAAGTATTCGAAACGAACGAATAGATGCATATTAGTCCGCTTGTAGCCCCCTCCAGTGATGTGATCGGCCGAACCCGATTCGGCGCAGCTTTTGGAGCAGCTGAAACCTCGTTCTGGGGCACCAGATCAGTCTTTTGGAGCAGTTGCCCCCCCACACATTTTGGAGCCCAAAAGTAGCTAAGCGGGAGCAGTTTTACCACATTTAACAAATAAACATATCTACGCATGCATGTATTGGTGTATACATAGTTTCCCAAAAGGTGGAATTAACTCACTACTCTTCGGTTTCCTGCGGACAGCCCTAAACTTCTACATATCCATGACACATCAGGCCGCCCAATATTTCCTCCCGATACGCTACAGACAGCGAAAGCTTTCCATGCATATTCTTTTTGTTATTAAAAAAAAAAGAACTATATTGTGTTGACGTCTGTGCTTGTCGACACAACCTAGACGCTTGAGCAGTGTGGCGAAGTACATGCTGTCGCACTTTATAGACGGAATCGTAAGAATTTTGGTTCATTGGTGGTTTATAACATGGATGGTATAATAAATGATTGACAAATTGTGCTACAATTGTAACGGTGCACTCGACGAAATTTTCTTATGATGAAGGCTTGCTCTAAATTGAATTTTTGCGGAGCCGAGAAGCAGCACCGATACAACAAGATAGCGCGTCACAACGTGGTTTCCCAACATGCCACTGTAGCGGCTGAAATCGCTGATAAATGCTGGCCGTTATGTGGTATTAAAACTTGAGTGCCCTGTATGGAATGTTTCGGAGGTCAGCACAAGTAGCACTCCATCTTTTTTATAAAGTAACCTAGCTAGAAATTCCTATTACAAAATGTAATGCTTACTGTAATTTATGCAATCATATAATAGACTGCCATCTCACAAAAACTTGTGGTTGTACAGATTATTCGATTTTTTTTCTGGTTCCATAACATTCAGACTTTTACCTGATCTGACGATGTAATTTCATAGTACGAGTAGTTGGCACCCCTTGGTGCCAACTACCCCCCTCCCCCCTTCCTGGCCGGTGAACTGAATATGTAGATTTTATGATTGAATAGAATCTAGACATGTAATGGGGCGCTGAAATAAATCTTGCGTATGTGAACCTGCATTCTTAATTAAGACAAATATTTATACTCTATACGTGGCAACTTTATCTTCCACTTCCCCCTCCTTGGCGTCGCTGTTTGTGTCAGTACATCCAGCTCTCGTACAAGCTGCCAGCTTACAATATTTCGCGAGCCTCCATCTGTTAGCACTAACCTAAAGTTTACGGCAGAGCACGTGCTTCGGTGCAGAAGTCACGATTTACGAGACACTGTGTGCATGGCTTTGCAGCTGGGCAAAATGGTCGCAACTGGCGGCCAGTGCAAGTTACAGCTCATCACCATTAGCTCAACGAATAACATTCTGTGTGGAGTAACAACGAATAACATTCTGCCCTGGGAGATTTCTTATAACTACACAGCTCTCACCTGTCTGCTTCAGTGGCCACTAAAATTACGATGGTAACTTATGTAATTCGAGCGCCTCCCACAATTTTCTTTTCTCTGAAGGACTGCAAAAGTAATGTCTTGGCGCACGCTTGGCGCAAATTATGCGATTTCTGCCAAAATGTAGCAGGATGTAGCAGGTTCCACCTCTTGGCGCAGTTTGGCGCAATTGGCGCAGCAATCACATCACTGCCCCTCTAAAGGTGGTTTCACTGCAGTGGCGGGTTGCTAAGCCGTGAAAGCACCTATCCAGGGATATATTAGTCCGCATGTAATCTCCTGTAAAGGTGGTTTCACAGCAGTTAAGTGGTGCTAAGCCGTGAAAACACGTATCCAGGGGAAATCCGCACTGCCGCGAAGCTCTACTTCAAGGTTAAATGAACATATTAATGTGACATCAATTCATCATTTATTAAGTTTAAAAGCTTGTTATACCAGCTTATATGCTCTAACTATAGTAAATTTTAAAACGTAACATATTTGACAAGTTATCACTTGCATTCTACCGAAAGCAAATTCTGTTACTATTCAAAGTTGTTTCCACTTCCTTTGAAGCAAAAAAATGGCATTTGCACAGGCCTTGCTTCAATTTTTTAAAAATATTATGAAGGTTAGTTAGGTCATGACAAATATGCCCATTTTTTTCTTTATAATATGTGATATATACTATTCGAATTCGATTCGAAATTATTGAACCAAAATCACTATTCGCACAAGCCTACTAAATACTGTTACTACTTGCTGCGATTGCCCAGTGGCTGCAGTTCTGTTTATTCTTTTCAGGCACAAATTATGAGGCACTGTCTCCAAATTGGTCAGATTTGCACACCGCAATTCTAAGGCACTCAATATTACATTCCAAGAAAGAAAATGAAGTAATATGTTGCAAGTTTAATATATTATTTATACTAGTTAGCTCATAATTAAATATTTAATTATTTTTCAGTTTGTCATGTTTCATGTTTACATATAAAAAACCAAATCGCAGGCTCAAAATGGATGCTTAATTTGTTTTTGATCGTATTTATTTAGAGCAAAGAAAATTTAGTATATTTTTGACGGTCCTGGAACGCGGCATGTCGAATGATCCATTGAACATTTTAGTGACTTCACGAAAGTGATCTGCTAAACTCTTGCATACAACATTAAGGTTTAGTCATGACATATCGACAGTTCAGAAGGTTCAGTTCATTCGGTGAGCAATGTATCTTGCTCTTTCTTGGCCACTAAACTAGTCCAAAAAACCGGCGAAAACAAGTTGTGTCCACATATGTGGACATTGCAGCCTTGATGATGTTATGAGCACAAGGTTGCAGGTTTTATTTCCTTGTGTGGTGGCAGAAGGCAAAAAGGCAAGTGTAGTGTGCTTTGTATAACACCTTAAATTCTTCAGTGCACACCCATAGACCTCTATCACAGCATCTCTTATAGACAACTGTGCAGATTCTAGATGTTGAGCCTTACAATCTAATTTAATCTTCAGTGCTGTTCTTAAGGCTCTGTAAATCATTTACTCCATTGGTTTCTATGTTGCAACAAGCCTACTACTTGCACATTTTCTTTGTGCGAAGAGAAGTGATGGGTTGTCTAAGCACACCAATGTGCGACGAGGCTGTTTTCGATGCGTAACGAGGTCTCAAGTATCTGTTGGTGGTTGTGCTCACAGTGGTCCCCGCCTCAGCCATACAGCTGGCGGCCGTGACGCAAGAGGGCAGCCTGCAGGGCCTCCAGACGCTGACCATGACCAACGCAGGTTCGGGGACAACTGCTGGTACCATTGTCCAGTATGCTCAGGGACAAGACGGACAGTTCTTCGTGCCCGGTTAGCAACCTTTTCTCGCTTTGCCCGTGTGCGAGTAAATGCTGTTTATTACTTTTCTAAATATCTTCGAGCTGACTCAACAAGATAACATGACGTCGTTTTACTTTAATCACTGAGAAATGTGCATACGCGTGCAGTACCTTCAAGCTCTGTTTAGTCTGTCTCGTATGCCCATACGAAAGCGGCTTCCTTCTTTCCAAGCTTTAGCCAACAGCTCTCTTATGCAGCATGTGTTGTACTGTTTTCTGTAAATAACTACCGTAAAAGAACCTTCAAGAACGTTGCCTAAACAAATTTGAAATGCTCAGGAAAAAGCAGTGTGTGAGCATCACATTGCATTCGACTTCGTCACTTCCAAGGGAGAGGGTCTTTTTCACTTTCAGATGTAGTAGTGCCTGTAGAGTCCTCACCTTGCGGAAATGACCAGAGTCAATTTTTGTGCGTGATAATTTTTAATGAGCGCATTAGCAAAATTATACAGAATTTGCTGCATTCGAATGACATGCAGTTTCGTTAATTTAAAGGGATAATGTGCAGTATGTACCATTTGAACTGTTCGATTCGAAATTATTAGAACAAATCACTATTCGCTTTGAACCTTAATTAAGTTTACTATTTGCCGATTCCTAATTGCACAGCTCACACAGAGAGCTTAGATCAGTCTGCAAATTATCCATCGGGCTAGCTCTACCAGTTCAATGCGTTTGTACAAAATCGTTGAAAATCGTTTTGGGTTCCTTTAAAACACGGGTGTCTTGAGACTGCAGTCACATTGTGAAGTTGGCGGGATGACAAGTACTGTGGCTTCTACACTGCTCTTATGAAAAGGGAAAATAAGGACAGGATTTTCATATTCATGCAGAAAATAATAGTGTGTTGATATAACAGACATTTTATTTATTGTTTTCTTGATACTCTCAATAATTTGACATCTGGTTAATTCAGATGTTATTTTTCCAGTCTCATGAAATCCGAATCAACAAGGTTTTACTGTACTAGCTTATACTGAAATTTTGGTTAATAGCCATGTCCAGTTAATTTTCCCGTCTAATATTATGGCACAAATTGTCTTGAGATGCTTTTCCTTGTTTCTCTCACTTCCTTTTCTTTTTTTCTTTTCTTTGTTGAGGCTTGGTAACAGCAGTGCTAAGAAGCGCTGCAGGTGACCAAAAAAAAAAAAATTCCCCATCTCCCGCTAAAGGGAACCATGTGTGGATGCGAAGCAGCGGGGAGATAATTAGCTTGAGCGGGAGGAACGTCGCCGCTCTCATTTCACGGCAGTGGTCCGGGCGCTCATCGCGGCGCTGCGCAGGAGAGAGAATGAGGCGCGCGCGCTCTGTCATTTTCATACCGCGGAACTACCGTGGCGCCCCCAGCGGAGTATGCAGCTGTCACACCATCTGTCGCTCGCGCCGCTCCATAGAGGAAAGGACGGGGGGGGACCGTAGGAGAGGAGAGAGAGGGGACGTGCATGCGCTTTGGGGGGTGTGGGACGCATGAGCCGCTCCGTAGAGTAGATGATTCCAAGAGGAGAGAGGACGCCGGAGCCGCTCCGTAGAGCATTCCTAGAGGGAGAGAGGACGTGCATGCGCCGCTCCGTAGAGTAGATGATTCCTAGAGCAGAGGAAGGGAGTGAGCGTAGGAGAGCACAGGGGAGGGGACGCGCATGTGCTGTGGGGGGGGTGTGGGACGCGGGGGGCCGCTCCGTAGAGTAGACGATTCCTAGCGGAGAGAAAGGGGGTGAGCTTAGGAGAGAGAGGGGGAGGGGATGCGCATGCGCTGGGGTGGTGTGGGACGCGGGAAGGAGGGACGGACTAAGCCCCCTCCAAACACATGCAAGCAAGATTAAGGAATGGGGTCAACCTGGGCGACAGACACCACCTGCCTAGCCATTGCTAAGCAGCCTCTCTGTGCTCTCGGCCATGACTCTGATGACTGTGTTAGGGTTGACGGCCTTCATATTACTACAGTGTTCTGGTTCGCATAATGGGTGCTTCCCTACTTCATGACAGTGGCCGGACGGGGGACGCGGGACGCGGGAGGGACGGACAGAGCCCCGAGCATAAGATGCTTCGCATCTAAAAAAAGAAGGAAGGGGCACAAGATGAAGCGCTTGTTCTTTTGTCTCGCCCTCCCTGTTTTGCTGTCATTTGTGGGGCCAATAAACAGTGCCTCAAAATAGAAACAAACTGGCCCATGGAGGTTTCCTATGACATCCTCGTCTCTTTTCCAAATACTAATACGCCATAGCTTGACACACTTGTCTGCTGCTTGGTTTCTTCCGACGAACTCTCTGCGCCTTGGTGGCACAACTGGGAGAGTAATTATGGCTAAACGTTAATCTTGCAGTGACAGTGTCTGCGGCCGACCTTCAGGCGTACCAGATTCGGACAACGGGCAGTGGTGGCTCATCGCAGGCGTTGGCGCAAAGCGTAGTCATGGGACCAGCGCCCAGTCTCCAGACCCAGCAGTCACTTGCCGAGGAAGCATCCCGCAAGCGGGAGCTTCGCCTACTCAAAAACAGGTATGCCACTTTGGAGCATGTAACATTCCTGTAATTATCTTTAAAAAGCTGGGCGTGCAAGCACGGTCACAAGAGAGGGAGAAGTCGAGACACCACAAACACCGATTTGTGGTGTCTTGACTTCTTTCTTTTGTGTCCGTGTTAGCACACCCTGTCTTTTTAACATGACTGTAACCTGAGATGCGTAGGATGCAAATGTAGTGGAACGTACACATCTGTGAAGGGCAGCCATCGAGTAGTCTCACTATCGTTATTGCTGCAACTCCGCAAGGATATTGTCGGCTTGTCATCGTAGCACACAGATATCTGAAATGGATTTACTTGCGGGAAAGCATTTGTAGCGCTTCCACATAGCTCTAAAACATATCCCTGGCACCCATCTGAGCAAAAAGCTAAAGAAGAAATCCTGGGAAGGAATATTTGGATTGGTGTACAGATAAGACTTGGCAGCACCTTTCTGTCTGTCCGCCGCGGTGGAACAGTGGTTATGGTGCTCGGCTGCTGACCCGAAGGTCGCGGGTTCGATCCCGGCCATGGCGGTCGCATTTCGATGGAGGCGAAATGGTTGAGGCCCATGTATTGTGCGATGTCGGTGCACATTAAAGAACACCAGATGGTCGAAATTTTCGGAGCCTCTACTACGGCGTCACTCATAATCATATCGTGGTTTTGGGACGTAACACCCCAGATATTATTATTAACACCTTCCTGTCTGAGGTGATTGCTTTGCCAAATGAGCCAGCCAAAAGAACAGTATGTGGCAGCGCTGTGGTGGATTAATTGGGAATGAACACACTTGTTAAATGCGAAGCATTTCTTTGCGTACTGCAAGCTCTTTGGCGTTTCTATCTACGTATCTATCTATCTAGCCGCCTATGTTTGGGTGCTCTCGTGATCGCCTCCTTAACTAGAGGTCGACCAAAATTAATATAGGAGGGTAAGAGGATTTGACGAATATCTCTGTCGGGTCGTGACTTGAATAACGTCAATAGCATCATTTTTCACTTAATAAAAAATTTACAACCCAGTCATCTTACTTAAGCATGCTTCGCATAACATCGATTCTCATGGTACTTGGGATCTGCCAAATTTTTTTATAGTAGGGGTGTGCGAATATTCGAAATTTCGAATATTTTTCTAATAGTGTTTGCTGTTTGATTCAATTCACACTGAAATTTTACTATTCGAACCATTCGAGCTTCCCAAAGACAAATACAGCCAACATCCGTTTAAAAGTGACCCCTTCAAATTTTCAATATGCTTCACCTCATCACACTCTTGTATTGCCGCAAAGCTTTTCAGGCTTTGCTTTCGGTCGCAAGTGTATTGACTCAAGAAAACACTGGTTCCAACATGGAGATGATAGATGCGGTAGAGGTGGGGGGCTCAATTAGCGCTGTTCTGGACCTGAAATTTGCGCAGGAAGTCTTAAAAATCGGCCACTGAATATTTTTAGCACCCCTAATTTCAGATGTTCTTATATATTGACATCTACAAGTCAGATTTGGAACTCCGGACTTGAAGGGAGCACACCCTTGTCCACCACATCAGTTGGGCTTCCACAGAAGTTGGAAGAGGAGGAGAGGCTGAGGAAATAGCATCTTTGCCTTTCACGTGTAAAGTATGGTCGGCAACACTTTTGTTGCACCAAATCATGTGCATAAATACAATTTGGCCTCTGCATTGCCTGAGACAACTATGAAACACTACCATGCCAGCGCTTCATCAACCTAGCCTAGAGAAACACTTTCATGTGGCTATCTCATAAGAATATGCCTAGGAATCCTCTCCAACTTCTTTTTCTGCAATTTTGCTATTTGCAAAGCTCTAGTTTTTAGTAACTGCATTTCTTGATCTACCTGTACGACCTGTGTGTTACAATGAGAAGTCTTTTGCACGGAGGGAACGAAAAACTGAGGACAGCACCCTCGCCCTGAAAGTTCTTGGATGAGCTCCACAGGGCAGTTCCTTACCTGGGCTTTCTCATCTCGAAGCTGAGTTCACCTTTCCATAGCTGCACTTGAGATAGTGTTGTGGGTTTCTTCAGCAGCTGCTTGCTATTTGCTACGTAAAGCCATAAATGAGGACAGTGCAGCTTGCGCCGTCTGTCTTGAAATGTACCTGGGATTGTTGGGGCTTCTCCTCTGCTTCTTTTTTCTTCCCTTCGAATCCAGTCCACTGCCCTGACAATGGTTGTCTGTCCTACCATTACATGGCCAAACCAGGTCCACTTTTTTATCTTGGTGTAAACTTTAATATCTGCTACTCCTGCTTGTTGTCGGAACCATTCTACTGTTTTCCCATCTCTTAATGTTTCTCCCGCCATTTCCCATTCCATTACAGGGATGCCGCAAAGGAGTGTCGGCGGAAAAAAAAGGAATACATCAAGTGCCTGGAGAACAGGGTCGCCGTCCTCGAAAATCAAAACAAGGCACTCATAGACGAGCTCAAATCACTCAAGGAGCTGTACTGCCAGAAGAATGAATGAGCCACGTTTCATCGGGACTTTGCGTGTTCCAATCTTGAAGCCATCGTGTGCACAGTCGTGGAAAAGACTTGCATGAAGTGCGTGCAGTCTCGTCACTGTCGCAGCACAGTGGAGTCTCTCCGTGTACCTGGACCAGTTCATCATAAGGGTCGTTAATTGTTTTGCCCTGACAGTCGGTGCACAGGCCCTGCTGGAGTTTAACATTATTCTCGCCTCTTTTTCGATCATTCACCGGTTTTGTCGCAGCCCTGTGGTGCTGCACCCATCTCATTGTCATCAATACTTGGAATGTAAATAGCATCATGCGTGTGTCCATGTCATCTCGCTCTCGGAGCAAAGGGTGAAAAGTGCAGGTACAGCATCGCAGGCCTTTTTTTTTTTATTATTATTATTATTATTATTTCATCTGCTGCTACAGTTTCGCAGCAAAATGCCATGGAAAAGGTATATAGGAATTACCTGCTGGGTATTCTCGCAATTGTACATATGTGAATTTTTGTCACTTTTTTCCATCCAACCCTTTTTTTTTTCTTTGTCATGGCATGTAATAAACTTGGACGATAGCTTGTGCTGACGGGAGTCAATTGCAAGCCCTTTTTGTTCTTTTGTTTACGTTATATAAAGTGAGCACACTTTTTAAATATTTTGTTACGTTATGTGAAAATTGCATTTTTAAGAAGACCGCGCATCGTTCGGTTTGCGTGCTCCCGAAACTTTGTCGCTGAGGGATGCACTTCTGCTTTCTGTTAAAGAGATCTCAGTTGTTGAGCTGTGCCTTGAGATATTTTGTAACCCAGCAAAAAAAAAATAAAATATAAAAGGGTTCAATACAAGATATGTTGTTGAGTGTGCACTTATTGCGCTTGTGTGCAGCTGCACTGCACCATTAAAGGGACACCAAAGAGAAACAATGACTTGGTTTAGATTGGCAAACTGCACTCTAAGAACTCTAATGCCATATGTTTCACTAATAAAGTTCATTATTAGCGGAGAAAATCAAGGTTCAAGTTTCATTTTAAAATTTTGGGCCGAAATTTCCGCGCCTGATGTTGAAACTTTCAAAATGTATTTTTCGTATTTTCGCGACATTGGCTTGACGAAATTTTCTGAAATTTCGTTTTCTAGGTCTATGGCACCCACAGATGACAATGTACTTCATTTTTATCAATTGGGAACTATATAGGACCCAGTAGACACCTTCAAAGTCTATGACGTCACGCTGTTTGGTGCGGGAATCTCAAGGTGGCATCTCAGCCCGCATTTTCTTTTTGCGCGTTTTCTAGCAGTTGCCGTAAGACTGGTGTTTTCGGGATTGTGAACTTGTACTTTACTAATACGCGACAAATCTTTTTGCTTTTTAGTGTCCCTTTAGATACGTTCACAGGGCTGGTCTCCAGTTACTTCCGACATTAATCTGGTGCTCTTGCCATGTTTACTTCAGCATAGTCTGCAAAGTTCGTTAAAGGGGCCCTGCAGCACTTTTTGAACGTGGTCAGAAAATGCTACCATTCGGTAGGCGAAGCTCCTGCGGAGATGTGAGCCATATATTGCAGCACAGCATGCGACATGAAATTTACAAATTAAATTGAATGTTGGCTAGAAATCACTCGCTTTTTTCTTTACAGATGATGCCATGTACCTAAAATGAACTAAGTCGTACACCCAAAAGTACATGCACACAGCCATTGTCTGATATGAACATCGTGAGCTGCATGGTTATCGTGGCCCCCACAATGTGCCTACGCTACACTATGGAACCTTCACAATATTGCTGCTGACCAACTGGCGCACTGCCCTCCTGATACAGACCTTCCATCCATTCCCCTTCCACCTCAACTCATTCCGAGCCCGTAAAAATTTTCATCGGCAGGACCTATGTGCTCTCGTCCCACTGTATCTGCTCCCTCCCCCTTCACTTTACTATAAATGGATACAACTTAAGAATTCTGTGGCATTTCCTCCTCAAAGGTGGATGTATACAAGCCTGCCCCTATCGGCACGCACTCCGGACTGACGTCATGAGCTGGGTGGTCAGTAACCCCGCCTTCAGAGAACATTCATGCTGCTCATGCTGAGTGCATGATCAAGACTATTTCTTTAGTCGTGGAGGTGATCACCTGGCGCGCTTCGATCATCTGGGCGGGTGGGTGGGGCCTCTTTGGAATTTTTATTCCTATGTGGACGTCCTGCTCTGTTCCAGTGATGCAAGCTGATGCAAACCATCTTCTATAGACATGTCAAAGGTTGCAGTCGAAATGCTGCCATAGCCCCCTGCAAGCTGGCCTGCAGTACAGTGACATGACCAGCTATGACTACAAGATACGTGATACTAGAATTCCACAAGCCACTGCTTCCCTTCATACACAACACTGTTACAGCACACATCTAATACACATATACACTCAAAGTGCACTTCTAATGTTTGACTCAATATGGGCGAAGTGGTCTGTTGTTGACCTGCCCTCCCTGTAACCGCACTGGAATTGACCTATTGACTTATTACTTTTGAAGCGAATTAGGTGCAACTTAATCATATTGTTGCGGGGTTGCAGCTATAACTATGGGGAAGTGTGCGAAGAAGAGAGAGACGATGTGTCGGTGTTCGGGAAAATAACAGCCGCCATCTTGACTGCTGGACTATTCCTTATTGTAAATAAGTTGTAAATATATTCGCAAATATATCAAGGACCTTACGGAGACAGTAAGTGCCATCGGCCTGTAACTGGTCTACTAAGGAAGGTTCCCTCCAAGAGGAGGGAAGATATCCAGATTCCCATACAGCATTAAATTGTGAAATGAGTGTCAATAGTATCCACACTCTTAATCAATCAGTATTCAGTATGGGAGCAGGTTTGTTACAAGATGTAAGAGCATCTTGGAACTCTGAAACATTAAATGGATTAGGTACAAAAGTGAGACTACCTGCCGGTGCACTATAGTGGCTTGCTGTCTGAGTTTTGAGTGCCTCTGGAATTCCCTAAGAACTAGTTTTCTCCGAATTAGCAATGAGATAATTCGCTTTGCTTTTGCAATTTCTTTCATCATTTACCCAAAACGATGGGTATGGCTACAGGCCATTTATTTTTCTAACCATATTCCAAGACATTTGCTAATCTGGGTAACAATTGATTTCGATAATGTACCTCTGCCAGCATTCTTGTTTTGCCTGTCTGTGCATTCTCCCGCTCTGCGATTTCATGCGTTTATAATTCACGATGTTTTCCATATTTCAAGACTCTTGAAGGAGCTGTGAAGGTTTATCTTGGTTCTTCAGGGCTTCTCTTGCCCTCTTGATTTCATCACATGACACATAATTTACCTGGATGTTTGTTTGTTTGTGGTATTCATTTTCTTGTGGTGTAAGAACGAAAGCTGTAGGTTGTTTTACTAAATCATCAATACTAACCCCTGCTATGTAATCGTGCCTCAGAAGTACATTTCAGGTAATTTTTCCCAGTCGACCGAGTCTATATTCCAGCGAGGTAGATATAGGCAACATTCAATGTATTTTGCATGGTTCAAGATTATAAGGAATCAGTCCTTCTCATGGAGATTTTCGACGATGCCCCAGTCAAGGTGCAACATTAGTGTTGCAAAGGCTATGCTTAAAGGGGTACTTACACGAAAATTTTCAGTTGTCGTTTTTTTGCGTCAAATGAAAGGCCAAGCCTTCAAGAGCCTAGAAAATGTATTGCTAAGCATGAGTGCACCCTTAAAAAGTAATTACAGTGTAATTGTGAAAGCTAGTTAACGGTTCCTACTGTACCCTGACGTCACAACACGAAATGAGCTTTTCGTCATGTGCTCATGCAAGATATCGTGACGTTTCCACGGCCGCTCCGCACCGTGGCTCTGTTGGTGACGCACAAGCGGCCATTTTGGAAGTTTTGGTACCCAACGTCGTCACAACTAGCCAGACTGCTGCGTGAAGTCACCAGAATTAGTACTGTACCTTGACGTCAAGCTACTGTCGATGTCGGTAGGCACGCCACGGAAAAATTGATTTTAATATCAAAATAAAATATCTTACCAGCATTTGCTGAGCCTCACACTTGCTCAGAGCCGTCTCTGTATACAAGAGATTTGTATGGCAGTGTAAACACACCTCCGAAAAAAGGTGTCAGTGCCCCTTTAAGTCGGCTGAAGAATACGTTTGATGTGTAGCACTATAGAATATGGATGAGAACTAACAGACAATAATGCCAAAGAAAGTATAGGGGATGCTGTTAGTAGTAAATGTAATGTAAATGTGAAGAAAGAAAAGTGGACGAAAAAATAACTTGCCATGGGCAGGGACCGAACCTGCGACCTTCGAATAACACGTCCGATGCTCTTTCCTTCATTTATAGAATACATAGGTTCATTTTTTTTACTTAGTATTACAATGCCACAACACATTAGAAAATTTTCTATTACACAACTTCTTTCGCCGCAAAGTGGGTCGCTCCAGAGCGTGCTATGTGCAATGAGGTCTCGCCAATTAAAATGTAGGGCTCAGGCAGTTGATACACAAGTGTATCTAATTCTTTAAGCTCCAGACGATGGCTGAGAAGTATGTACAATGAACAGACTTGCCACAAACACTAAGGCCTTAACTGCTACTGGCTCTAGATTTGTTTGAATGCGCAGATGTTGGCAAAAAACAGCTCTGAGCTATAATTTCTCCACTACCAGACGCAGTGGGACATCGTCACAATCTTTCAAACAATGTATAATACATTAAGAAATTTGTGTTTGATGTTTTCATTCGAGTGCGTGTCCTGGAATACAGAACAGCTTAGCATTCAATTCTTGCATAACTTCCGTTACGTTACCAGAACTCTTAAGAATTTCATTGGATCGTTTGCGAGACCATCTCCTTCAGTAAGTAAGTGTTTTATGTTCAGGCAGAAACTTGTTTCTTAGGTAGCATGACTGCCCTTTTATTCCATTATGGGCTTTTTTTTCTATCTGTTCTAGTGTGGTCAACAGAGCCACGCCGATCTTTCAGCAGCGAAGGTGCCCTTGTTGTGTTCATTACCTCCTGGGAACTACTGAACACCCGTGTGTGCGAGCTGCTAGTTTGTGTTTGAGAGCTCGCCTAATGAGGTGCGGCCTTGAGAGCTGATTTAATTGCTGTCACCACTGGGGCAAATGCCACGGCCAGCGGCTTACTGTGCGCTGGTCATGAAAATGCTGGAAGCCGATACAATGCTCCCCCCCTGGCATGCTGCATGGAACTTCATGGTGTTAATCTCCTTTTCCTTTTGCCTGTTGGGGAAGAATCGGAAATAGGCTGGATGTTTACCATCATACTTTATAATGAGGCGCACCATGTCATAGTTGTCAAAATGAAGCCTTGGACTGCTCATTTTGCGAGTTGTCACAAAATATTCGACGACAGTGGCTTTGTCTGGCCTAGGGGATGCATGGCATGACAGCTATATTCTTACATGTTTTTAAGAATTTCTGGCATATCACTAGAGGCAACCATTAGTACCAGGTATTTTGTGGCAGTTTGTCTTGTCTGATAATGGTGCACTGTACATTTTTTACGTTTCGTTCTTTCCAGCCTTCCAAGAATACAGGCTTAGACAAGTAAACCAGTTTTGCTTCAGATAACGCTCCACACGATGGATGAATGTGGCGAGACAATAACTAAACTAGAAAACTTCCACATGCCACGAGCTTGTTCAGATCGCATTACCGTTTACCCAGAATCTCGGGCAGGAGGTCCCCACTCTCCATTTTGGCGACATTATAACCTAGTCATGAGCTTTCAGTAAGCCCTTTTGTGACAACCTAAGGGGATACAGTTCTAGCTGGTTTTGCAGTTTTACAGTCATGCAGTACATGGAATTGTGGCAGAGTTTCTTTTGCTTTGGATTTCAACAGTGTGTACCCTCTCTTGAGTGTGACAATCAGTAGTCACAGAAAAGGCACCATGCTTGTGGAATTTCTTTCCACAGAAATGGTAGTCATTCCAACTACATAATGCCGCAGCGCTGCTTCATTCTCATGGCTACGTAAATGAAGTAACCCAAAACGGAACCACGACAGGACAGCATAGCAAAGGAGAGGCAAGCTCGTCACACTTGCGCTCATCGCACATCGGTTCATGGACAAACACCAAAGTAGTGTGAAAAAAAAAAAAAGAGAAAGGATTTATTGAAACCTGGTTAAAAAATAGGCAGGTAATAAACTTTATTAATGCAGCGAGAAATTACTGGCCCATGCGCTAGGCCTCCAGAAGCTGCCCGGGGAACATCGAGTGAGGTCCTCGGCGATGGCAGCGATGGTCCTGGCTCGCTGGACAGCACACATTTGGTCCACCGGATGTGGGCCGAGAAGGGCGGCTCTCCACCGCTCAGCCAGTCGTCCTGGGGTACAGGCTCTCTCGTCCCGGTATTGACAGTGAAGACAGCGTTGGCAGTTCCAAAGTATATGAGCCACGTCGGCTGTCTCGTGCCCACACCACGGACAGCCGGGCAACGGGTGGAGCGAGGGACACAGTCTGAGCAGGTGCCAGGGGATTTTCGAATGTGCGGGTTCGCAGACGCCTCAGGTCAGACGCCTGAGACCTGCCAAGCTGTTTGTGAGGTGGTGGGTAAAGTTGTCTTGTTTTTCTGTAATGGCTGACGATTTTGTGGTGCGTGACCATGATGTTCTTGCAGTCTTGTATGGCATCGGAGTCTGTCATCGTGGAGGCATACTGTCCTCCGTCTCTGGGTGCCTTGCCGTAGTCGAGGTCTTCCACATCGGTGGCCCTTTTGTCCGTGTGGCGGCGGGTTAGCAGTCTCGCGACGAGGTGGACACGCTCGTTGTGGTTGGACGGGAGGTCGGGTCTTTGTTCGTTGCCAAGTTCTCCCACATGCGCGGGGAACCAATCGAGAGACTTGGTAGTAATCGCACCGGACTTGTCTTCGGCTCTGGCGTTCAGCATGTGCGCCACCTCGACAGAGCTCCATCATACACAGTTAAAAAATAGTCAAGAGATTGACGAAAGTTCGTCTGGTCAGGTATTGGATTAGATAAACACGGTCACTGACCAAGTCTTATGAAATGATGTGATGTTTCGGAACCACATACAGGTTCCTTGTTCACTGAGATGGACTAGAAGTCGTCTTCAAGTCCATCTCGGTGAACAAGGAACCCGTATGCGGTTCCGAAACGTCAGATCATTTCATCAGACTTGGTCAGTGACCGTGTTTCATCCCACAGTTAAAAAAATGTACACAAGTTAAAAAATATGCACAGGGAGCTAAAAATCTGTGCGAGACGGTTGGCTCCACACAGTTTAAAAGCGCACACAATCGCGAACGCCTCGTAGCACACAGGCAGGCCGTCAACGCTTCTTCCTCCGCACCTTGTCCAGTTCGTATTTGACCTTGCGCATGGCCTCTCCCGCTTCGGCCACGGTCAGCTCGATGGACTTGCAGGCTCGATTCTTTACGCGGGCCTTCTCGAGGCCGAGAACGTCCAGCACTGTCATGTCGTCGCTTTTTTTGCCCAAGCGAACGAAAGCGCAGTTCACAGAGCGCGAGTGCTCTTTCGCTGGGTCGTCACTCGGTTCCCAGCCGTCCAGCTCCTTAAAGCACACGTAACAACGTGCGAGGTCAGGCTCGTTTTGCGTAGGGCAGTGGTAAAAACCAGCCGCCGCCAGCCGCGCTGGCGTGCACATGCAGTCACCGGTGAGTGGCCAATTCTCAAAGCTAGCGAGGCGGTTTTCGTAGAGGTTCATCTGTTCGTCCGTTGCCGCCAGCAGCACCGACTTGGTGGACAGGTCGGCGGACGGTTTGGACGTCTTGACCATGGCGCAGAGTTGTCCAGCAAGCAACAACTTCAAAACAGTTTCTCTTCTGACAGTTTTCGACACAAACTGTCAGAAACTCACGCCAGAGAGCTCACGCCTAGAACTGCTAGAACCACAAAACACCGAAGCGACCGAAGTACTTTTTCAACGCAAACCGCTCTAACCGCCTTGAGATGATGATGATGATGACGATTTGCTGCTGTTCCCTTTTTAACGGGCGTGTGTAATGACACCCTAGCAGAGGAAAAATAAATAAAAAAAAACATATCACACTGGAGGGGCCCACCAAAAGACAAGGGGAAGAAAACCGAACAAAGAGCACGCTCGACTCGTGCTTGCTAAACTGCCGTACTGTATCACTGCACAAAGGGACCCTCAAACGGTTTTGAAGATTTTGTACAAACACACTGGGCCGGCAGTCCAAGTCCTAAGGGTCATTAACAGACTGATTTAAGCTCTCTGCGTAAACTGCGTAATTTATTACAACGCTTTAGAGCTGCGAATCGCTGCAGATCACTGCGGCTCAGCCAAACGCGTTTTCTAATCGCCCACTCGCAGTACGACAGAACGACAGCCACTGTAAGCGCGAAGTCACCCAGGCTGCTGATCTGATTGGGTGTCGCGTGCATTGTCGCGTGCGCGTAAGATCGGCTGGTAGGGTACGGTCATGGAGTTTCCTATAAATACACCGTAGACAACTTTTGTTTTCACATGGACAGTGCGTGTGTTTTGTACGTGCTCGTGTATAGGCCTTTTTAACAGAGAGGAGAGTCTCCTCCTTTCTGGGCTGTTGCACGGGAGTACAAAAGCCGACGTCACAGCATGGGCAGTGCAATTTTGGGGGGGTCACGCTTATCAACAACAGCCCAGAGAGTGCTATGGCGGCGCCCAAAGAGCCTTCTTTGACAAGTGCGCCAAAGTTTCAGGGGGAGAGATGACCCCCCCCCCCCTCTTTCCCGTTGCATGGTTACGCCTATGATGGGTAAAATCGGCCGATACGAAAGCAAATACAGAACCACATTTAAGAGGCTCCAAAAATGGCACGCCTATGACAATGGGCGCCTTGGTATCGATGGACGGATTTATACAAACTGCACGACGAGATGGGACATCGAGCGAGGAGCCGAAGTGTCCCGTACTGCAGGGGTACGGTGGTGGCACTTGTCGGAGTAGATATCAACCACTCCGCGATCTTCGTCTCTGTTGCTAGACGGCGTGCGTGCTGCCGGGCGCACTGGGCTATCGTCACCGAGATTGCGCGCAGCCTGTCGGCGTGCATTCTCGAAGGTCATGACTGGGCGAAGCTCAAATCGTCGAGTGCGCTCATGAGAGCTCTGCGATCGCTAGCGATGCCAGCATAGTTGAGGAGGCAAGGCAGGGTCTGTGAGAAGGAGGGTATGATATAATTGTCCGTAGCGGGCTTGATACACGGCGTGTAGGATTCGCTTGGAGGAACTCGTGCTGAACGGTTGTGTCGTCCGCGTCCGTCATGATCTCCTGGCCCCGGCGTAGCTCTCGCCGATCGGCCCCGGCCGTCCGCGATCTCCTGGTGCCTCGTAGCTCTCGCCGATCGGTGCCCCGTCCTCGACCTGCTTCGACCGTCTCCCTATCTTGTTCTTGTTCTTGTTCTTGTTAACCTTTCACTGTGGCTCACACCCACTGTGGGGGATTGGCCAAGAATTGAGTGGTCTTATAAACTGTCACGGAACTTTTTCTCTCTTATTTCTCTTCTTCCTTCCTTCTTGTTGGGTGCTGCGCCTACGCCTTCCTTTCCGCTTTCTTTTTCTTCTTTTACTTATCTTTTTTCCCCCCACTTACCCCTCCCCTCAAGGCACTGCGCCGTGCTCCCTATAGGGCTGCAGAAATTAGGTGCCTTTTTTCCATTCTTCTTCTAACCACCAAACCACCACACGGCGTGTATAGCTAAATTTGTGGGGAGAATGGTTTGACGATGGTCTAGCCTAAACGCTGACAAAACATCAAAAAACCGTTTCAGGGTCCCTTTAATTTACACTTCTTTTCTGCACTATGTCACTGTGTTAATGTCACTTCACTGCGCCACCCTGTGCTCTCGACCGTTGCGAGATGACAACCACTGCTTTCTAGCATGCTCCAGCGTTCGAGGCATTCGAGGAATCGAGGCGCCGCATTAACACTTTCGCTGCTCGTGGATCTGTCCACGACCTCCTCTGTCTGTCACCCCATCTCCTCCCACAAAGCTCAGCGCAGTGCGCAATGGCTCTGCGCACGGGAGGCTTATCTGACCGCACTCCAGCACAACATGCTCAATTGTTTCGTCCGCATTGCAACACGCGCGTCACAGCACAGAAGCCACCGCTTTGTTGAACGTTCTTCTGTACATGAGGGTTTGGAGCGCGCCAGCGCGAGCCTCGAACAGAAGCAAGCTCCCGGTACTGTTATCGTACAGGCGAACTGTGTCGATGGGTAGATTTGCCACTCATTGTGTGTTGCCACAATTCCTCCTCCTTGTCACGTACCCGCTCATGCACTTCCTTGATGTATAGTGCCTTACGGTTTCAGGCTGTACAGGTTCTGTGAAGGATTACATACTTCTTTTCCAGGCAACACATCCGGTTCACCTAAGCTGCATGGGTGCATGTTGCCGCAAGGTATTCAAACACCTGCATGCCTTGCCCAGCGGTCTCTACCAGTCATGGGCATGTTACCAGTAAAAAGTAACACTGTTACAATTACAGTTACCTAAGCCAAAAAAGTAACTCTGTTACAGTTACAGTTACCGAGTTTACAAAGGTAACTTGTTACAGTTACCACTAAAAAGTAACGTCATTACTTTTCCGTTACTGTGTAAAATAACGAATTGATTACATACAAAATGAGAGAATTTATTTAATAAAAACGCACAAAGAGGAACGAGGAATGCGTAACGAGAGAAGACGACGTCCATTGAGTTTATTCCGTATGTTCTCCAAGGTGTATCAGACCCTGTTCGGATAGCTTTGTGTCCGCTTGGCATATAAGTGTGCGAAGGGTTCCTCTTCGGGGGGAGGGGGGGTGAAAGGTCATCGTCACACCCCCCTCCGTATAAAGGCAATGTATAGGGCAGACTTTGCGGCCCCCCCTCCCCTCTGAGGTGATTAGAGGGGTGGTCACTCCCCCTCCCTGCCCCCCTCGTGCGCAGGCCTATGGCTAGTCATACAAACCGTTTTTGAGCCCCTCTGTACCTCTGGGACACGTGTTTGCGAAACCCAGACACGGTGCCCAAATACCGCCCACCTGCGGACGATCTGTGCAGGGATCATCGAAAAGTATGATGCGGAAAGGAAAGGTTGCTAAGGTCAACCATGCAACGCGTTCTTAAACGGAGCTTGTTGAACACTGCTGGACTGGGCATAGCTTTGACCTAAACAATGCGAAAACGCTAAATCATGAACGAAAGCGAGGGGTGGGGGGGAGGGGGGGCAGTCTTTTGGAGACGTGGTTCATTCACCACGACGCATCGGCTCGCAACAGCAACTGCGGCCCCCTACCGAACATTTATGAGGACATGTCTGTGACTAATGGACTGATCGAACTGCGCTCATTCTTTTTTTTTGCCAGTTAATACTGAGGATGCCACCTGCTAGTTCTCGGCACTTCTGGCTTTCAGCCGTTTCGCTCTGCTGGTTTCCAGCCACCTGTCAAACACGATTAGCTCGGCGCCTCGGACGAAACGGCACACCAAGAACACAGCTAGAAGCTCAAGTGATAAAGAGTGTATATATGCCCCCCCCCCCCCCTCCCCCCCCCCCCCCGCAAAAAACAGGACGTGACCTCAGCAAGCTGTTCAGTCGCAGCTTGGATTGATTTACGACATGTGGTTTACAAGTAGTAAACTTCGAACACGGTCTTCTGCGGGAAAGTTATTTCTCTTAGCGACCTCTTCTCCTGAAGTGCGAGGGCAGCCCTATTGGAAAGTTGAAAGGTGGAGAGGATATGACGAAGAGAAAGTTGGAAAAAGTGAAAAGCGTGTAGCATCGGCCTTTTTCTGTTGGATAAATTGTTACAAAAACAGAAGTAACTGTAACGGTATTTTCCATTACAGTTACTGTGTAAAAAAGTAACAGTGTTACAGTTACCAAGTTACTCCAACTGAAGTGTAACTAGTTACAGTTAAAAGTTACTGAAAAAAGTAACTAGTTACCGGTAACGCGTTACTAGTAACTAGTTACTGCCCAAGACTGGTCTCTACCCATGAATTGAAGACGGCCCCGGAATGTTAGCTTGCTGGAGGCCTCACGAGCTTCAAAACCAGACCAGCCCAGGTCCCCCCTGGATTGGCTCGTTCGCCACCCTTCCATGGCACGCAAGCGCCGTGTGGCCTACTTCTCGTTGCCACCACTCCAACCATTCTCTGGCGGCCGTTGTCATGCAGACTACTGTGTTGGCAAATGTCAAGCAGGGAACGTGAGTAAGTTTCCATAGGTTCCGGACCATGATGAAACGGTTGCAGCCCCACAATATGTGGCCCCATATACACACAGTGCGGCTTGGCGGATACGAGCTTCTTGTTGGCCGTATACACTGCCCTCGGAGCAGAGCAGCACGCCTAATCAAGGGCGATGCTCTCGCTTCTCAGCTTGAGGTCTGTAGCCTCAGCCATGTTGCCTGCAAATGGCACAAACTTGGTTTTTTTGGCGCTGAAGCGTAGCCCCAGCTTTGTAATTTCTGAAGCACATATGTCCAGGAGAGCCTCCAGCTCTACTCTGCTCTCAGCCATCAGGACCACATCATCTGCAAATGTCAAGCAAGGCAGCCGACGATTTTCGTCGATTCCGCTTTGTGCTATACTTCAGTCAGAACCCCAGGCCGGATTTGAGCAATGCTTACTCCATGCCCGACACGTATAGTAGGTAAAGAATCAGTGAAAGTGAACATCCCTGACGGAGACCCCTGCAGACGCCTACCAGCCAACTCTCTACATTGGCGAAGTGTGCAATGATGCTATTGCTGGCGTAAGGACGTCTGACTGTCGCCAATAGCTCTTCCGGCATCCCCAGTGCCACCAGACGTGCGAACAGGATGCCATGTGGGACATTGTCGTAGGCTTTCTCGACATCCATGAAGCAGCATAACAATGTACACCCTTCTTTCCTGACGATCTCCGCACACTGTGTGAGAGCAAAAAGGTGGTCCTCGAGTCGTCGCCCCTTGCAAAAAATATCGCACATATCTCCCCGTAACGGAACCCTGAGTAGTATATGCGAAGCACTTGGGATCGTTCTTATCGTAAATCACCCGTGACATTGCCCACTCGCGCATGTTAATGAGTGACAACGCGTGTGTACAGTATATACAATGTGTTTTTGCCGTTGTTGTCGGCGTTGCCGCTTTGCCTTTCGTGGGTGAGAGCGCGTTCACGATTGTTTTCATCCATGGCAGAAAGAGAATTTGTGGTCTGGAACGCGCTTATTCTTCATCATCATCAGCGTCATCGTCATGACGTATAGTGGGTACCTTGCATGTGCTCTGCTGTGATGGCAGAAAGAGAATGTGTGGTCTGGAACGCGCTTATTCTTCATCGTCATCGTCATGACGTATAGTACCTTGCATGTGCTGTGCCATGCCGTGATGGCAGAAAGAGAATGTGTGCTCTGGAAAGTGCTTATTCTTCATCGTCATCAGCGTCATCGTCATGTTGAATAATGGTTACCTTGCATGTGCTGTGCCGTAATGGCAGCGTCCTCGTCATCTGGCTATACGGCGGACAATGGGGGGGACAGAGCTCATTCATATTCCGTGAATAAAATGAAAAGAAAGAAGCAGGGGAGGGGGGGTTGGACGTTTCACTGAATCACGGTTTTCAGAAGAAGCACCAATTAAGAATGGTAGGGTTGAAATTCCTAGAAGGAGGGCTTAACTCTCATTGGTTTTCGTTGTGTATACCATTTCGGATGGATTCAAGAGCCCCATTAGAAACGTTTATACCTGCTGGCTGGAGTGTATTCAACTTGTGAATAAGGTATGACTCTGTGTATTTTCTGCCTCTTGCGAATCGGAAGTTTGACTGAAGTATGTAAAGTTTGAAATTGTTGAAGGTGTGACGTGCTAATTAAAATGCTGTGCCACTGCTTTCAGTAATTTCTTTTCTCTGTCCCACGCGATGACCGTTCAGTCTAACATTAACAGGCTGTCTCGTTTCGCCAATATACCGTTTGTGATAATGTGAACATTTGGTCATGTAGATAACGACATATGTGTCTGTTGCCTTCTCTCTACTTCATCTACAGAGTTGTTTGATTCCTTCCTAAAAAAAGCCGTATTCAGTAGTACACCTGCAATGTGTGGCACATTCCAAACAAGTGCTCCACAAAAACTGTGGGAGTCATTCAGATCAGAGTCAAGTATAGGAGCAGAAGCTCCGCATCTGCTATGTACGGGTAATATAATTGAAGAAGAAAATGAGTATACCACTCTTGCCAGAAAGTTAAAAGCATATGCCAGCAATTCTAAAGCTTAAGAGAAAAGACAAAAGTTTCTGAATACGAGGTTCAAAACTACAAATATACCTTTCTGAGAGAAGCGGACTTGCAGGAAACTGCAGGGTTAGTACTGTTTGCTTAGTACTGCAGATGATTTTAAGTATGGTCACATATCTCTACGTAGAGTGCACGTACATGTTCACTGCACAATAAAAGTTATTGCTATGGAGTCAACAAAGTTTTCTGTAAATATTAATTGCATCTACAGAAACTAATCACAGCACACCTTGGGTACTTTCTTTGCACCTAGACAGATATGTTATGCAAGACGTACATTACACACTGCAAATGAAATAAGTTGTGCAAGGCATAGAGGCAATGATTCACTGCATAATATATTATGTTGCTGTAAAACCCACGTGACAATCACAACTGTAGTTTGTAATGGCCGAGTTCATTATATGATTTTATTGTTGCTTTTGCCTGGGGGGTGTAGAGAAGGGGTGAGTGAGTTGTTGCAAGAGATGGGGCTGTATATAGGCAGGGGCAGTGATATTCCACATGCGCTTATTTCTTTATTTTTATATGATCGGGCTTGACCTACGAAAAAGTGATCGGCGCAGGCCGTGCCGGAATGCTTGAGAAACTTCTTGATTGTTTTTGACTATTTGCGTGCACAACACGAGTAGTCGAGTTTATTCTGTAGCTAACACGAGCCTCCGTGATAACTCTAATGTTCAATCACTCATGTTAAAAAGACAACGCGTTCCACCGACGATTAGATTATTGGTGGTCGCGATGGCCATTATCATTGTATTGCGAGTGCACAGTGATTGAGTGAACTTCGTTTTCTGGGCACAAGTCTGCTCGATTGAGAATTTCTTCTTTAACAGCGCTGCATACAGTATACCATGGGACAATACATACTGAGGTCTTAGGTCGCCAGATGAGAAGCGGTTCTGAATACCTGACGAATGACGTGCACTTATTAAACATCCCAGTGTTCGTACTGTGACTGGACACTAAGCGTGTGAGCTTGCATCAGAAGCTCTTACAAGTAACTTCCACATGTGAGAGTGCCTCTCTCAGTGTGCTCACAGTAAACATGCGATGAGGGTGGCAATTTAGGCTTGTTGGTATTAGGGTTACCAACTTTTCAATGAAGGAAGGCGGTACAGGGGGGGAGGGGGGAAGGTGTACAATAACATATGGAGTCAGTTAAATCAGTTTTCTTTATCGCGGCATCTTCCAGACAAATCTATTGTTTTTTTTATTGTTGCATGCAGCATCTTGAAGTGGTACTTCAGCTGGCTACATGCTGCTCCCAACACTTCCTCTTGCTGGAGAAGGTCTTAACTGCTACTGGCTCTAGATTTATTTGAATGCGCAGATGTGGGCAAAAAACAGCTTTGAGCTATAATTTCTCCACTACCAGACGCAGTGGGACATCGTCACAATCTTTGAAACAATGTATAATACATTAAGAAATTTGTGTTTGATGTTTTCATTCGAGTGCGTGTCCTGAATACAGAACAGCTTAGCATTCAATTCTTGCATAACTTCCGTTATGTTACCAGAACTCTTAAGAATTTCATTGGATCGTTTGTGAGACCATCACCTTCAGTAAATAAGTGTTTTGTGTTCAGGCAGAAACTTGTTTCTTAGGTGGCATGAGTGCCATTTTATTCCATTATGGGCTTTTTTTTTCTATCAGTTCTAGTGTGGTCAACAGAGCCACGCTGATCTTTAAGCACCGAAGGTGCCCATGTTGTGTCCATTAGTACCTCGTCGGAACTACTAGACACCCGTGTGTGCAAGCTGCTAGTTTGTGTTTGAGACCTCACCTAAAGAGGTGAGGCCCTGAGAGCTGATTTAATTGCTGTCACCACAGGGGCAGGTGCCACAGCCAGCGGCTTACTGTGCGCAGGTCATGAAAATGGTGGAGGCAGATACAATGCTCCCCCCCTGACATGCTGCATCAGCATAAATTGCAGCTTCATGGTGGTAGTCTCCTTTTCTTTTTGCCTGTTGGGACAGAATTGGAAGTAGGCTGGATGTTTACCATCGCACTTTATAATGAGGCATGCCATGTCAGAGTTGCCAAGATGTGGCCTTGGAATGCTCATTTTGCACATGCAGGTCTACATCAGCTCTGCGAGGCCGTCACAAAATATTCGACGATAGCATCATCTAGCCTTGGGGATGCATGGCCTGATAGCTATATTTTACATACACTTTTAAGAATTTCTGGCATCTCACTAGAGGCGAAAGGTTAGTACCAGTTATTTTGGAGTATACTTGTCTTGTCTGATAATGGTGCACTGATTACATTTTCTTTCCAGCCTTCCAATAGTACACGCTTATACAAGCAAACCAGTTTAGCTTCGGATACTGCTCCACATGATGAATGAATGTGGCGAGACAATAACCAGAAAATTTCCAAATGCCACGAGCTTGTTCAGGTGGTGTGGCTGTTTGTCCAGAATCTCAGGCAGGAGGTCCCCACTCGCAATTTTGGCGACCTTCAACCTAGTCTTCAGCTGTCATAAAAGGGACCCTGAAACGGTTATTTGAAGCTTTGTCAGCGTTTAGACTAGAGCATCATCGAACCATTGGCACCACAAATTTAGCGGCACGCCGTGTACCAAGGCGGCTGCGGACAATTATATCATACCCTCCTTCTCACACCTGCCTTGCCTCCTCAACTCATGAGACACGCTGGCATCGCTGGCGATCGCAGAGCTCACGTGAGCACACTCGACGATTTGAGCTTCGCCCAGTGATCACCTCCGAGATTGCACGCCGACAGGTTGCGTGCATCTCGGAGACCATATCCCCAGTGCGCCCGGCAGCACGCACGCCGTCTGGCAACAGAGACATCGCGGAGTGGTTGATATCTGCTCCGACAGGTGCCGCCACCCTGCCAGCCAATTTTTCGTGCGCGCACACCGCAGCCCCAATGACGTCGTGCGGACACTGCATGTCGTACTCGCAAGGGGCGGTTGAAAACGCGTTGGGCTGAGCCGCAGTGATCTGCAGCGATTCGCAGCTTTATAGCGTTGTAATAAATTACACAGTGTAAGCAGAGAGCTTAAATTAGTCTGTAAATGAGCCTTAGGACTTGGTCTACTGGCCCAATGTGTTTGTACAAAATCGTCAAACCGTTTCAGGGTCCCTTTAAGCCCTTTTGTGACAACCTAAGGGGATACAGTTCTGGCTGGTTTTGCAATTTTACAGCTGTGCAGTACTTGGAATGGTGGCAGAGTTACTTTTGCTTTGCTAAACAAGCTTAGTATTTCAACAGTGTGTACAGTCTTTAGTAGTCACAGAAAAGGTGCCACGCCCGTGGACCTTTTCGCATAAATGGTAGTCATTCCAAGTATGTAACGCTGCAACACCGCTTCATTTTCATGGCTAAGAAAATAAAGTAACCCAAAACGGGACCACGACAGGACAGCAAAGAAAAGGAGAGGCGAGCTCGTCGCACTTGCGCTCATTGCACATCGGCTCACGGACAAAAATCAAGGTGGCGTTAAAAAAGAAAAAAAATGAGCATTTATTAAAATCTGCCACACAAGTTAAAAAATATAGAAAAGGAGCTAAACAAAAAGCGAGACGGTTGGCTCCACACAGTTTAAAAGCGCACACAATCGCGAACGCCTCGTAGCACACAGGCAGGCCGTCAACGCTTCTTCCTCCGCACCTTGTCCAGTTCGTATTTGACCTTGCGCATGGCCTCTCCCGCTTCGGCCACGGTCAGCTCGATGGACTTGCAGGCTCGATTCTTTACGCGGGCCTTCTCGAGGCCGAGAACGTCCAGCACTGTCATGTCGTCGCTTTTTTTGCCCAAGCGAACGAAAGCGCAGTTCACAGAGCGCGAGTGCTCTTTCGCTGGGTCGTCACTCGGTTCCCAGCCGTCCAGCTCCTTAAAGCAGACGTAACAACGTGCGAGGTCAGGCTCGTTTTGCGTAGGGCAGTGGTAAAAACCAGCCGCCGCCAGCCGCGCTGGCGTGCACATGCAGTCACCGGTGAGTGGCCAATTCTCAAAGCTAGCGAGGCGGTTTTCGTAGAGGTTCATCTGTTCGTCCGTTGCCGCCAGCAGCACCGACTTGGTGGACAGGTCGACAGACGGTTTGGACGTCTTGACCATGGCGCAGAGTTGTCCAGCAAGCAACGGCCTCAAGACAGTTTCTCTTCGCACAACACAGTACTACTTTTTGACAGAAACTGTCAGAAACTCACAGAGCACGAAGTACTTTCAGATTCAACGCAAACCGCCGATAGCGCGCGAAGCTGCTAGCCAAGCCGCCAAGCCACCCTGATGCATGATTGGCGCTTAAAATTCATCATTTATACTGCGATAAGTCTACAAAAACTGCCAAAAAATTTTATTTAAAAATTTAGGTGTTATTTTAATAAGGAAATTTGTAAACTTGCTCAGCCTTTTTGAAATTAAAACAGAAACAGGCGCATTTCTCTAGCTTTAGCGAAAATTTAAATAAGCAAGCTGGTGACGTTGCATCGAAAAGTTAACCACGTGATTTACTCTTCCTTCCGCACCTCCTCCCCTCGTCCAACTTTTGCCTGCTCGCTCGCTCTTTGCTCTCTCGTCGGATCCTCGTCCGTCCTTCGTGCGGAGCAAGGGTACAACATGCTGAGCGTCGTGGGAAGAGCCTGCTCTAGCGTGCTAAAAGCGGCCAAGCCTGCCGCCTCTTTAGTAAAAGTCAATGGGGCGAACTCGAAGTTGCTGCCGGCGCTGTGTGCAACACGTAAGTGCTACAGTCCTGCCCCGGGTCGACGCCGACCGCTCTCTGCCCTTGGGTGGAAATGTTGGGTCAATTAGGGTTAACAGTGCCGATTATAACTGGGCTGTCCGCGAAAAATACGACTGCATCGTTGATAAAAAGTTGTGAGCAGCAGCATTAGAATTGCGAGGTATTGCTGCACTCGCAGAAACCGCGTTCAACGGTGGTCCTTCCTATGTTAAAACCCTGGTTGGCGCCGCATGCCGGCGTCCATGCTGCTCCCAGCCGGTCAGACCTGGCAGAGATGACCCCTGACTAGTTATCGCAGTTCGTCGCGATAGATTAACAGGTGTTTTCGGTACGTCTTATTAGTTCTTATACTTTGAAGTTGGGGTCTCTGAGAAACTACGGACACGCAGAGGTCACTAGGTAAGTGGGCTGGCTTTCGCCTGTTCTCCAACGTTCCTCCGTACGCCTCATTTCCTGCAAAAACCTAATGCGGGATGGCAGGCTTCATCACGTGTGCCTTTTATAAAAGCACGTTTCCTTAAGGTTACCAAGGGCTGTTCAAATTTTACTTTTTGCCCGGTCAACGATGCCCTCGTTGTGACCCCGGCTATCTGCCGTTATTGGCGTTCGGCTGGTGCCCACATTCCAGCTTCGTTTCACTAGTGTGACGGTGAAATCAAGACGCGACAAACTTCTCACGCTTGGAGGTTTTTCCAAATATTTGCCCCTCCCTCTAGTAGCCCATTGGGAAGGTAGCCTTGTTAATTCTTGTTCAATAGAGTAATGAAATTCAACATGCAAGGTTTTTCTCTCACCTTCCATCTACTGGGCTGCCTACAAATGCAGCATAGACAAAATGAACGTCTCCATGCATTTCAAAGCAAATAGGCACCTTCTGTGGTACCGTTGGACCTACCAAAGCATATTGAGTTTCATTGAGAATAACTTCCTATCATTCTTTATTCTCTCAAAGTGTTGTATCACTGCATTCATATTGCTGCTTCAGGGCTGTTGACAAGCGCAGTTGTGAAATCAAAGCACCTTTTTACTACAAATTTGACTGTGAACATTCATTCACTATAGAAAATTCATTTCTAAGGAGCATGCTAAACTTGAAAAATTGCCCAATGCAAGGTAATCAGTCAAATCCCAACCGCTTTGGAGGTAAGCGGTGTGAATATTGTGGCATGTATGCTCATTATATTTGACGTTATGCGACAGCTTTCATCCTGTGTTGCGAGCATTTCAGGACTCTGGGACTTTATCGTACAACACATCTCATGTGCTTAAGCTCAAAGGGGTTATGAGGATGTACAGAAGAGCAGGAAAGAAATGGGACAGGTGTAGGAAGCTTGTGCAACTTGAAATTGCTGAGTAGTCTACATGAATGTTTCATTTGTTCACAGATCCCCAGAGGACAAACTCTAGACTTGAAATGTTAGTTTTCATGTTTCAATGTTTCGTTTGTTCAGCTGCTGCAGTACTCTGCAGCATTTTGCACAATGAATATTCCACCAACTTTGCAGCTAAGGCAATGACAATAGGGAACAACTTGTGTTTAAGTATATAGCAGTAAGAGTGGGAGCACGTGCAGAACTACGTATATGTCATAGCATAAGTTTTACCATTTTCATTCTGTTCAGATCCCGTAAACAGAAGACATGCAGCAGCTCAAGCTAGCGCCAAGGCAGGCAACGGACACATTGTGGCTGTCATCGGTGCCGTCGTGGACGTGCAGTTCGATGACAACTTGCCACCCATCCTCAACGCTCTCGAGGTTGAAGGTCGCAAGCCGCGACTTGTCCTTGAGGTGGCGCAGCACTTGGGTGAGTGTGCCCTTTATTCTGAGTAAATGATTTCGTGCGCGTGATCTACATAAAAAATTTTTTTCCATATCGGTAAATCATTCGTTCGCAATTTCAGAATCGCAATACTTGTCGTGAGAAGGCTCTCTATAAGCTAGAAAACATGCAAAAACTTGGAGGACACTTGAGCTTCACCTTCAAGTGTAGAATGAGATAGCGTGATCGGGCCCAGTGCGCATTGCCTTCAACCATGCCGCAAAGAAAGGAACGTTTGTGCACGTAACGTTGGCCGTTTCAAACTATCCTAGAATGTCTACTGGATGTACAGTTGCTAAGTACCCACTGGGCCATTGTTCTTCCTTTTGCCAATTGGTGAAGTACCCACTACTCGTCCGTAAGGTGCCAGGTGCACTTTCGCAGCTGCACACTCTGTAATGGGTGGGCAGCTTAAAACCACCCACTCGTTGCGCAATTCACTTGTTTTGATGCCTGGTGCGATTCTAGGATTTTGCCACGCAACATTACGTGCGCTAAGGAGACTCCTTCTACTGCATGACATTCACATAGTGTTTTTTTTTCCATAGCAGTTTCAAGCAATGACGTGGCTCTGTGGTAGAACACCTGCTTGCCAAGCAGACGGCCTGGGTTCAATTCTCACTTCGAATCGAGAAATTTTTATTATGTATTTTATTTTGCATGTTTCTCGATTTTTCGGTTGCGGACAAGATGATTTTTTGCTCGCAACGAACGACGCCAATGCCAGAATTTCTGTGAAACGAGCTCTTTAAAGCTATCACATTGAAATGAAAATGTGGGTGGTGACGCCACCTTGAAATTCTCACATCAAATAGCATGATTGCATAATTTTGATGGCATCTACCAGGTCTTGTGTAGTTTCTGATCAGTAAAAATAAAGTAGATTGTACTCTTTAAGGGGTCATAGACTCAACACACCAAGATTCAGGAAATTTCGTTAAGCCAGTGTTGCTGAAACCTGAAAAATACTTTGAAATTTGACATCACGTGCCGGAGATTTCGCTGTGAAATTTGAGACATTGATCTTGATTTCCTCCTCTATACAGAAACCTACGGTGGTGAAATTAATTACACGAGAGTTCTCAGAGTACAATTTATCAATCTAAACCGATTCATTGTTTCACTTTAGTGCCCCTTTAAGCTGAGCACGGGTGGTTGGTTTCTCCTCAGGTGAAAACACCGTGCGCACCATTGCCATGGACGGTACGGAGGGTCTGGTGCGAGGCCAGAAGGTGAAGGACACCCAGTCACCCATCAAGATCCCCTGTCGGACCCGAGACACTGGGTCGTATCATGAACGTTATTGGTGAGCCCATCGATGAACGGGGCCCCATTCCCTCGGACAAGTTCCTTGCCATCCACCAGGAGGCGCCAGAGTTTGTCGAAATGAGTGTCGAGCAGGAGATCCTCGTCACAGGCATCAAGGTAGTGCATCGCATTCTCAGACATACTAGAGACTGCATACAGGTTGGCCAAAAGGCTGAAATGTTGGCTTTTGTATATGAAAATTTTGAAAATATCTATAACCATGGGAGGAGTGTATTGATAACTACATAAGGAGTGACGAAAAACCTTTCTTTCCCTTCTGCGGGGAAAATAAGCTTTTTAGAAAGTTACACTATTCTTTTGCTGTAGGAACTACTGCACCTAATATTTTATGTAATATATAAATGAAAAGCAGAATGAATAAACTTTTTACTCATTTAGGTTTCATTAACAAGATTTGTTATGCAAGTGATAAAAAGCACAGTTTGTAAAGACACACTTCTATCTAGTAAGCAAGAAATATGACAGGAAATTATGAGATAGGCAAGCTTCAAGGGACACTAAAGAGAAAAACAATGTTTCTTATCTTATGGGAAATTGCTCGATCACAATTTCCAAAATTGCCAAGTGCACCGCAAGATAAGGCCTGGTAAGTGAGGAAACGCACCAAAAGGAAATGCGGGTAGTGATGCTACATTGGAGTTCCCGCACCAAATGCTCAGACGTCATAGATTTTGACGGTACCTACTAGGTCCTACGTAGTTCCTAATCGGTAAAAAGGAAGTACAGTAGAACCTCGTTGATACGTTCCCGCTTAATACGATTTCCCGGCTCCTACGATCGCAATCGCGAAAATTAAGTTAACCCGATTCGGATCGTATGATTCGGATCATACGTTTTCCCAGACTGTACGTTTATTTTCCGGAAACGTTGATACGGAAACTGATATCAACGAGGTTCTACTGTACTACATTGTCCTCTAAGGGGGCTGTAGATTTAACACACCAAGTTCAATAAAGTTTCATCGAGCCACTGTTGCCAAAATATAAAAAATACACTATGCAATCCGTGATATAATGTGTTGAGATTTTCACGCAGAATTTAAAAATGAAACTTTTGACCTTGATTTTCTCCTCTAATAATAAATCTGATGCTGAAATTAACAACATAGGTTCTCAGAGTACAATTTATCAATCTAAGCGATTTATTGTTTCACTTTAGTGTCTCCTTGATGCTAAGACAAAGCATGATGACTGGGTTTGCTTGCATATCAGAATGTGTCGTATAGTATCAGAGTTTGTTTGTTGCCTATTTTATTTTTCAGGTTGTCGACCTGCTGGCGCCATACTCCAAGGGAGGCAAGATCGGCCTTTTCGGTGGCGCAGGTGTCGGCAAGACTGTGCTCATTATGGAGCTGATCAACAACGTAGCCAAGGCGCACGGTGGTTACTCCGTGTTTGCCGGTGTCGGCGAGCGTACCCGTGAGGGCAACGATCTGTACCACGAGATGATTGAAGGTGGTGTCATCAGTCTGAAGGACAAGAACTCCAAGGTATTGCCTTCTTGCTCTTCGTGTGGTCTACTAAAATGTGCTGGCCTTCAGATTTCATACTGGTCAAAGTCTCCGTTCTCCTAAGTAAAACTGTGCCAGTACGTCATCTCGTGCGCAGTAAGCTGCTTGACAGACAAGGGCAGTGGTGTGTTTCACTGTCCCTTTACTACCTATGTGGCAAGGGATTGTGACTGGTCAAATGTCTTCAATCCAGCGTGATCTATTTACCGGCTCGTCTGACCCTAGCAATAACTATTTTTTGAAGCGGGAGGCAGAGGAGGCTTGCACTTTGCCTATTGTATGCATGTCAGCTTACGAACAGAGTGCAGTTAAAACGAAATCTACTATGCTTTCGGAAGAACTAGTGTGAAAGCTCTCCACCAGTTGCGGCAGTGCACAGTTGCTGTGGGAGGGCCGTGTGCATTGCAGATTTCGCTAGACTTGCCTCTGGTGTGTTTTTGTTTTTTTATGTAGCCATCATATGCAAAGAGTGCAGCAACGGTATTGGGAAACCTTGAACTTTCGAATGTTCCGAAGGTGGCAGCACTTGTTGATGGCAAAGATGCGAGATGGCTCTGTCAAACCATGTTCTTGCTCAATGTTTACTTCCTTGTATCACTGTTCACGCTGGCTAAATGTCTCCTGTTTGGTAGTTTGACTGCATTGTCAGGGAAATATTGAGCTTTTAGGCATTTCAGAGGCTGAAACATGTTTTCTAAAATAGGTTTTAGCATTTTTGCAATCTGATCAAGTCCCCCCCTTGTGTGCTAGTAGCTTGAGCGACAAAATTGCTGCAGAAACTTCAGATGGGGCCTATGTTAGACATTGAGAGTTAGAAAGTGCAAACAGTTGGGCACTGCAGACTTGCATACGAAAGCTCAGCCTAATAAAGTTTGCTTATTCATGTAAATGTTGGCATTTTTTTCGGTTGTATGAGTTTGGCATGATATAAATATTTGACGTGGCCCTCAGGGGGTTCCTATTGTTGTTGATTATTGTGTTTAGGTCTGTTTTTCCTATAGACTATTTTCCGTAAGACATCTTGGGCTGTTAAGTAGATGTTTTCTTGTTTTTGTACATCGCGATGTGAATTAATGAGGCCATAAAACGTCGTATGCACCAACCCAACTGTTTTCATGCGTATGAGTCTACTGTAACACCGTTTGTTTAGTTGTGAAAAATACAAAATACAAAGATTGACAGCCCAAATTGGCGGCACGCAAACCCGTCCGTAAAATAGTCTATACAAGCCAGTTCGGTGTAGACCCCAAAGCTTTTGAAAGGCATTGATGAACAGCCAGTGTTCCATAAGCATAAGCCAAGGTTCAAGCCTGTACAGTATGTCATTGTGATATGGATCTGGTGGTTGGTAGTGGCAGTTGGGGATGTGTTTGCTTGCCGAGTTGTTACATAAGGTTTTGTTCTGCTTTGAAGCTTTTGGGCTTCCTGATACAGTGGAACACCGATTATACAACTTTGATCGGACCATGCAAAACTGCAGTATAATCCGGATGTTGTATAATCGAAAAACTAAGAATATAGGCAGTGACACTCAGACTTGCCCAAAAAACGGGTACAGACAGCCTGAATAAGACCATGGCACTGCCCTGTGCTTCTCCAAGGAAGGTAGATTAAATTATTTTTGGCAATGGCTGCAAATGGCACCATTACTTAGTTTCAGGTGTGAGTGAATCTTTACTCTCAACTGTAAAAAAATTGAATCCAGCGTGCATCTTTCTCCCGATAAATCGAGTCCGAAAATTGCCTGCGCGTGAAAACGAAACCGAAACCGCGTTGGTCAGCTTCCCTTCAGAACAGACAGTGTCATCACCTTAACATAATGGCGACGGAGCACGAGTTTACGTAGGATGCCTTAGTGCATGACTGAGCTGTGCGCGTTGCAATTTGTTGCCTTGTGAAGTGCCACTGGTGATGTCGCACTGTTACAGTTAACCTGCCTATAACGAACCTCCATATAACGAATTCCTCGATATTACGAAGTTTTTCTATTCCCCGCCGTTACTCCATAGAAGCACATGTATTTGCGACCTCTAGGTAACGAAGTGGCAGCGGGAAACACCCTTGATATAACGAATTTTTGCATCCGACAACCTAAAAATTTTGCCCCTGGATTTTGTCATTTTGGCACGAGATGAATCTTCCGCAGTTGCCTCGCCGCCGACAAAGCGCGAAGCGGCAGCGCGCGCACGGCGCGATCGGAGCCCTGGCGACTGCGAGGCGAGCAGGCGGGCCGGCGCCCCTCGAGCCGGCGTTGCCGTCATTCTTGCCCCGCGGGCGAATGCGCGCATGTGCCCTCCCCCTCCCTTAAAACCAAAAACAACAAAAAAAAGAAAACAACTTTAGCGTTGGCAGCGCCACTCTTCGATTGCTGCAGAAGTCTCTGAACTGCACTTCGTTAAAGTGACACATAAAAAAAAATAAATCTTGCTCCGTGTCTGTGCGCTTCAAGTTCGCGTCGCATATGTGGGGCCACGATGCATATGGAGGGCGCTTTTCCACGATGCATATGGAGGGCCACTCCCTGCGCGCGTGCATGGTTTCACTGCGCGTGCCGCGCAGTGAAACCATGCACGCGCGCAGGGAGTGGCCTCCGACGACGTTCAGCTTTGCATTTTTTTTTTCAAGCGGACAACCGTGTCGTCACCACCGAGATGTAGATTAGGGGCTGGTGAAAATTGTCAGAGACCGCAGTGACGACGGATCTTCGGAGGTCGACTCGTCACGCACTTTCAGTCTTGAGCTGCGCCTCGAATTCGCTAGACCGTAGCCTTCGCGATCAGCCGATTAGCTCCGGCAACACGATGGCGCGTTGAGTGCAATGCAATGAATGTGAAAGCAACAGTAAGGCTGGCAACCTACTCTTTTGGATCAGTTATCGCGTAACCCACAAAACGCTGGTGTAAGAAAATACGGCCGTTCCAGGCAGAAGTTCTCTTTTCACACAGTCTCTTCGCTTTGAGAGCGCAGCACGTGGAAAGGTATACGAGTATGCGTGCGCAGATGCTTGCCGAGATAGCGTGCGCAAAGTTCACTGTTGCTGCTTGAGTGACCCCCCTCTACCCCTCCGTGTCTTTTCACGCTCGTTCAAGACGGGCAGGGTGTTTCCTCTTTGCTTGAGCATTCGACGGCAAATACGCGGGGCATGTTATCGCATGCGGCCTCCGGGCGATAGAGATGGGGTGGCTCGTTTGATCTTTGCTTCAGCAGCACTCGTCACCCCCACTCGCGCGCTTCTACCCGTGGGTAAAAGTTACGATGCGCGGGGGCATGATATCAATTAGGACTTTATACGGAACATGGCGGCGACGGCAAGAAACCGTTGAGTCTATAATTGCTATCGCAATAATGTAGTTTTTTTACTGCTAAATAAGTGTTTTGGGTGAGCTCTGCCTTCAGTTCCCCTTTTGTTTGATTTGTGTGTTTCCTTTTCGAATTTTCATGCTGAAACGGCATATAACGAAAACCTGTTTGTAACGAATTTTTTTCGGGAATTTGTCAATTTCGTTTTATCCAGGTTTAACTGTATTACGAACGTTCATGTCAAACATATGTTATTTTGCATGGTGAAATTATCTGCATCGCATCCTTTGGCGTGCTTAAGGCCTGTGACTACGAGTGCCGCAAACGAAGGCAGGAGATCAGCTGTATGTCAACCAGGAAAAGGTTCCACAGACCAAAAATGTGTGAATATCCTGATCTCAGAGATGAGCTTTCCTGCAAGCTGAAACTACTGCTTGTGGATAGAGCTTGTCTAGGTAACGACCCTGGATATGCACGCGATCGAAACACGTACAGAAGTGCTTGAACTGCCAGCAGAATAAATTTTCAATTCTGAGAAGACATACTGTCTCACTCCCTACTTTTCTAATTGTCAACCTCGTGGAACGTAAGTTCTTATTTTGCACTCGCGAATATTTGGTCGGCGTTCGATTCGAATAAAGAAGGCAATTTGTTTATCTCGGACGGAATCGGAAAGTCGTCGTAAGATGCGGGGTCGGCGCAAAATTGCGTTGTACAGTAAAACCTCGTTAATTCGGATCTCAAGGGAGTGAAAAAAATGTCCGAATTATCCGAATGTCGAATTAACGAATGCATAACAAAAACGCGCATTTTCAATTCCTTTATCACATACCTTTATTTTCAAACGCGCAAGCCAACCCTCCGATGCCTTGAAGGAGTCTATATGTTCATTCGTAGAGTATACATCTGCTTGCGCGCATATCAGTGGTCCACTCAACGGCAGCTTCGACTGGCGTGCAGTAACGATCCCCGCAACAGCGCTTCCTCCAGTTGTGGGTGGGCTGCGGTACGTAATCACTTTCGTCTGGCGTGAAATTTCTCGCCCTCAAATGCTTCCATTATTTGAGCCTCGTTATTCACGTACGTCGATAGCGTGCTCCTTTTTACGTCGAACTGACGCATCACCTCTTCTCTTGAAGCGCCGTCTTTGAGTGCCTTTGGTATCTTCACTTTATAGTTGTCAAGTCCTTCGCCACGTACTTCGCGCGTTTCGCCGGTTTTGACATCCCGGCAGGGTGATATATCACACCACCACTATGGCCCGACCACCACCTCATGCACCGACACTTCCGATACGCCGATATTGTCGCAACGCACCGAAGAGGGGAAAAAAAAAAGCACAACCGACGACTGCAGGTCTGCACGCTATCCGTCGGAGGCCTTGTTTCTTTGTTATCGACAGGACGGACGATGCGTGCTCCAAACGCCACCTTGCGGCCCCTTTCATAAGTTTTCGAGAAAAAAAAATGTGGTTTTCTTGGCCTCCGCGATCGGCATCGACAGCGCACCGTTGCTGCCGGAGCCCATCTCGGAGACCATAAGTTTGCACATGTGCGGCAAAGAAAATGCAATGCGATAAATATTATGGCCTCCGAGACGCAGTTTCAGTTTCAGTTTCGCCGTCTTTGGCTTGCCTCCAGTCCGAATTAACCAGTGCGCGTGCAATTTTGCGTCGAATTAGCGAATGTTTGTTGCCATAGGGCTATGAGCATTTTTGAAGGGAAGGTGTGGGAATGGCGAATTATCCGAATTTCCGAATTAACGGGGGCCGAATTAACGAGATTCTACTGTATAACCAAGGTTTTTAATACACTATTTCTATGGGGATTCTATGGGGACCAAACGGATTCATCGTAAAATGTGGGTCGTTGCAAGACTGGGGGGGACGTATGATCAAAATTCCTCTGTAAATATCTTAACCCTTGGAAAAAAACCTTGTCAGTGTCATGGACGTTGTTGATGACCACCCCTTTTTTTTTGTTTTTCTGTAGAAGCATCTGCAAACGCTTTTTAACGCTCCTCTTGTTCCAGGTATCCCTCGTGTACGGTCAGATGAACGAGCCTCCCGGCGCCCGTGCCCGTGTCGCCCTGACTGGTCTCTCTGTGGCAGAGTACTTCCGTGACCAGGAAGGACAGGATGTGCTGCTCTTCATTGACAACATTTTCAGGTAGCAACACTTTCCAGCTTACCGCAACGGCATGCATGTGTGTGCATCTTGTGTGGGAGGAGGAGGAGGTCTGCTCGGTCATTCTCCCAATTGATGCCAAAGCGCGAATTTGTTCTTGGCCTCGTGAAGCATAAGTACAGCATAAAACGCTGTGGCGTGCAGACGTGAACACAAGAGGTGAGAACAAAACAAGACAAATGCCAGCAAAACTGTATTTGTGTGACCTTGTGTGAGCTTCCACGCCTTGCCTTCATTTATGAATCCCTACCAACTAGCTGAACTTTCTATCGTTAGACGTATGGGTTCTGGTAGAATTCGTTCGCTAAAATGTAGGCTTGTGCGAATATTCGATCACTCCGAATATGCGAATGAATGTTACAGTATTCGACTTCGCTTAGACACGAATTTAAATTATACTAAATTTCGAAGTATTCGCAACAACTGCATGCAACCCCCCCTGTAAAGGTGGTTTCACTGCAGTGGAGGAGTGAGATACCGTGAATACATCTTTCCAGGGGAAATCTGCGCTACCGCAAAGCTCCACTTCAAGGCTGAATGAACCTATTACCCTGACATCGATTCATAATTTTCTAAGCTTTAGAAGCTTGTTATACCTGGCTTATATGGGTTAATAAATGGAGTTGAATTAACGTGAGTTTACAGAAATCTTTGAAGAGCTTTGCTTCTTTTTCCTTTTAGTCTTTCTTTGTGTGCTTTTGTCAAGCATTATGGCTCACTCAGTCCGGCAGGTTTATGGGTGGTCCTCTTTCATCACTGGAAATTAAGCGCCTGACAGGTTCGCTTACGTTGTCAATTGAATTGTGTGGATGTCTTCGACATTGCTAAATGGCTCGTACAGCCGATGCATCTCGCGAGTGATTTCGCTAATTAGTATGTTGCTGGGCTATTTTCAACATTCTGTTGTTAACTTCCTTATCACCGTATTACCGATGTGCAGGTTTACCCAAGCCGGTTCTGAGGTGTCTGCCCTGTTGGGTCGTATTCCCTCGGCTGTGGGTTACCAACCTACGCTGGCCACTGACATGGGTACCATGCAGGAACGTATTACCACCACCAAGAAAGGTTCCATCACCTCTGTACAGGTGGGCATTTCTCATGGTTCCTCCTCTAGCATCTCACTGTGCATACTTGTACGCCCATATCACTTGTCCCGGGCTGCTTGCACTACCATACATGTTTGTGGCCCCTGTAAATGAGGCTAAGCTTTTATGGCATTGTCGACATACTGTAAAATCTCGTTAATTCCTTCCTCATCAATTGTGTTTCTGACAATTATAAGTGGCACGGTCCGGTCAAGATCAGTAGATATCTCCATAAATATCAGCTCAATTCTTGCACAAATTGTGTGTACCACGTACAATTTGAACTGCTTGTTGCTGTGACTGGCTCTCGCAGTGGTGGGCACTTTCCCCTATAAGTGACAGCTGGCACAATTTTCTAACCATTATCATCCTCCAATTACTCTTGTCAATTGACACTTCATTGACAGTGCCCTCAAATCTGAAAGGCCTTGCTTTGTGGTCAAAAACACATCATGGCTGCATTTTACGTGCGCATTCTTTTTTTGACCTGGTCGGTCTCATTGGCATCGACAAGTGTGCAGTAGTATGTGTGTGTACCATTGCGTTACATCTTTTCGGCAACTTGCTGGCATTTCTCTTACCTCACCAGTTGCAGTGATCGAGTAAGTTCAACAATGTAGTGATAACTGAGACCTGCAAAAGTGCATAATTTGCTCTGAGCCTCCACCGAAATGTCGTTTTAGCCGTCTTTTAGAGAAAGACGACTGCAAGTGCTCAAAATCTCGCTGCACTGTGATGAGCACACAATATTGCAGTTGTCGCTAGTGGACGATGCAGCTTGTCATTGCAAGTTTAATCGACATTTCCTGTTGTAATTACTCAAACCTCATTATAACGAAGTTTCGTCTTACATGAAAATAAGTTCATTATGTCCGAAAATTCTTTGTAAAGGTATAGTATTTCTAACACTGTATCTATTGAAAGACTATTCTTCCTTTACTTAGTTATAACCATTACTTCATTATACACTCAAACCTCGATATAACGAACCCGGATATAACGAAATATTGGTTATAACGAAGTAAATGAAGAATACACTTGCAACAGATACAGGGCTAGAAATATACCTTTATAACGAATTTTTGGATATAACGAACTTATTTTCGTGCAAGATGCAACTTCGTTATAATGAGGTTTGAGTGTATCTATGCTTGTTATAGTATCGAGGTTTAAGTGTACATGAATAGCTCTGCTACAGAGACTTGCAAACTCCGCTGCAAGCTGCAGTTCACTTTGCCGAGCAAGAGCGTGCATTCACTTATGTTCACTTATGCACTAACACTTGCAGCACATGAAAATGTAGAAGCTTACCCGAAAGCGTGATTTAGCCACTTTCATGACTTATAAATGTGACGCTGCTGGGTTCGTCGCACACATAGAATTTGTTTTATTGTGGGTTTGTGTTTCACCATGGGGCTTTACCATGGGGTCGGCAGCTCATTGTTTTCTCAGTAACACGAATGTGATGATGCGTTGTAGGTTTGCTGGAACGTTCAATGAGCTCGTAGTAGCATTACGTTTCGTCTTGGGGGGATCATTCTGTTGAAACATGTTGTTCTCTCATGCAGGCCATCTACGTGCCGGCTGACGACTTGACAGATCCTGCGCCAGCCACCACTTTCGCCCACTTGGACGCCACCACTGTGCTGTCCCGAGGTATTGCCGAACTCGGAATCTACCCCGCAGTGGACCCCTTGGACTCCACCTCTCGTATCATGGACCCCAACGTTGTCGGCCAGGAGCACTACGACATTGCACGTGGTGTCCAGAAGATTCTCCAGGCAGGTCCACCTTCAAGTGCTTAGCTGCCCCAGATGTTATGCAATGGTGCCGGAAGTAAACTTGAACTTTTCGACTGCCTGTGATGTAAAATGTGGAAAATTGGCTAGGTTATTCCCTGAAAAGTTTTTCTTGTTTACTAAAATATTCAGTATGTGTATTCTGGAAATCTTTTGGTAATCTCGAAGTGCACTACGTGCATGTGCTATGACTGGCTTTGCAGAGTGACATTTCACAACTGAACTTGTATGTCTTAACATCTCAAAGCAACAATCTCACAAAGAAGCAGCAGCTTTACTTCTCGGCAATCTCTCAAAATCTGTGAGGCTTTCTGCATCGGTCTAGAATCCTGATAAATGTGTGAGCACACATTCACTGGCTTTGCATGCCAAGGAAAAGGCTTATCTGAAGTGACATTGCAGTTGGGTTAACAGCGCCGTCTGCACCTCATTGCAAGTTCTGCGCATGCGTGTACATTACCATCCTTTTGCGTTGGTGAACTTTCTGTTGATGTCTAGGGCCCATCCTGTTCATGTCTCTTCCTTATGATTGTTGCTTTGCGCTGTTAAGATGTATGAGTTCAGTTACCACCAACTAGCCCAAATTTCTGCGTTGAATGGACATTTCGCAAGCATTCTTTGTGTGCATGTCGGATGGCTAAGTTTAGTCAGGTCCTTTCATAATTGTGCAATGTTGCAGGACTACAAGTCGCTCCAAGACATCATTGCCATCTTGGGCATGGACGAGTTGTCTGAGGAGGACAAACTGACAGTGTCTCGCGCCCGCAAGATCCAGCGTTTCCTTTCGCAGCCTTTCCAGGTGGCCGAAGTGTTCACAGGCCAGGCGGGCAAGTTCGTACCGATCAACGACACCATCACCGGCTTCAAGCAAATCCTGAACGGTACGTAAAGGTTCTTGGCAGATTGCATAAGTAATCCTTGTTCCTGTGCATTAGGAGTGTGCACATATTCGAAAATTTCGAATGAATACGAATTGAACAGTGTTGTATTCGATTTGGTACTAGAATTGAATAGCGCACATTCAAATTGTTGAAAATTTTCTAATACTTTTCGAATAATCAGCACAGTCGGGAAAACCCTAAAGGAACGAGTTGGAAGAGCAAAGGATCATTTTTCTTTTTTTTTAATTATGAAGTGAATTGCCAAGGTGCATGCATTTCAAGCTTTTGCGGTACTGTGTAAGCTTTACTCATCGTCGGATGAAAGAATTTTCAATTTAAACTCCTGTGTTGCCGAAGTGAATGTGCCCTCAATTCACTATCATTACCATGAGATTCATGATGTTCATTCATGAAACATTAAACTTCTAAGTCTTGTGCTACTTGAAAGCTGGTGACAAAGTACCACCTCGATTACTGAAGTAACTGCTGTATTCATCCTGCAGTTTAAAGAAAATGCCTCGAAGGCTCTGGTCGCTACTGTATGCGAGCTTATCTTTGTTTGGTTATCATTGGTTAACCAATGGAGAAAAACAACACCGCAACAAGAACGGCTGGAGGAACGACGGTGGAGAGGGGGACAATCACTGAAAGTCGCTAGCTTCGGAGCTGGCTGGACAGTCACCCCCCTGATGAAGAGACCGAACGGGTCTCGAAACATCGGGCCAGTTTTTAATTTCAATATTGAAAACTTAGATTAAGAAAAGTGGCTGGAGAGTTTGTTTTATTTGTATAATTTTTACCCAGCCAGACAGATCTGTCAAATATGTTTAGTCAAACCTCGTTAGTACTTACCCGCTTTAAACGTACTAACGGTTAAAGCGTAGTTGCGACGAATCCCCGACCGAGTCTCATAGAGACTGATGCATTCGCGGATCGCTTAAGCCGTAGTGGTTCGTCTTATGCCTACCGGTTAGTGCTTACCAACTGCTTAAAGCGATAACATTTTGCGCCATAAAAGTTTACAGCGCTGTTGAACTTGCAGACGCCACAATGTGCCGCAAACGGTTTTCAGTCATTTTGATAAGTGCGGAGATTGGCCGATCAACTATTTGGACTTCCGGGCGATTGCGGCGGTGCCTTTGCAGGTAATCATAGGGGAAAAAACGAAGGCTAGGTGGCGACTACTGACAAACGTGCCGGCATGACTTATCGCCGACGAAAAGCCTTATCACAATAAGCATCCCCACTGTCTACTCGGGAACGCGTGTGGCGAAGCGCCACTTTAAACCTACTGCATGCTTTTAATAGGCGACTACCTGAACACGCTGGGCCGCTGATCGCTGCCGCCTCGTTGTGTGGGACCGTGTTCAAGCGCGCAACACTTTGCAGAAACGCAAGCAGCTCGCTGTTGCGGAGTTTAGCATTGCGGGTCGCGGGCACCGAGAAACCTTGCTGTATTGACGCTAACACGCGCACTGTACAGCAAGCGTAGCGCTGTTGTAGCCATATTGCGCGCTTAAGTGACAGCCCAAAAGCACCTCCGTCTGCTGTCAGGAGTGCTAGAGCATTGCGGAGTGCGCATCACTTGCAGAAAGCTCGTCATCGTCGCATTAGCCCAACAGGCTAGTCGCCGCATCTGTGCAGTCTGAAGCGAAGTGGGTGTATTCTACAGCAAGCGGATCGGTAGTCACGGCGTGCGGAGAGTAGGCGAAGCGCTGCATGCAACTAGCCAGTAGACGATTTGGCTTCTGCGGCCGTACCGCGTTTAAAAAAAACTCAGTTTTTGCTTAGAAGCAGACAGTGGAACACATGTATCGCGGACAGCCGATTATGTCCGTTCTGTCGCTATACCACGCTGCGTATCTCGGACCCCGCAGTAGTTTCGAAATGCTCCTTGGCGTAGCCACCACGTGCTATCGGACGGTTGTGCGAGGGTGACAAAATATTTTCGGCACTTTGGCAAGAAGAAAGAAATGGCTTTGTGGTGAGCACTTTAGGCAATATTTGCTGTGGCACTGTATTTATTTCTTTGTTAGCAGTGATGGTGCACGTCAGGAGATGCAAATTTGTAGCTGGTGGTTAATGCGTAGTACGTTTAGTGCGTAGTTATGTCGCCGTTCCCGGCAGGTACATATTAACGAGGTTTCACTACATTTAAACATAACCACTGTATCAAGTAGTGTTGCCCCCCATCATTTGGCCAGTTTGCCTACTACTTTGCAAGATTCTTGTTGGCTTGATGCATTTAGCAAGGTCTCGAATAAAACCACAGGCAAAATTTTCAAAGCTTGTGTGAAGTTTTTGCAGCAGTCCATTCTATGACACTGTTTTTCAAATCTGATAAACATGCCACTGCACGCCAGTACTATTGAAGTGTGGTATAGTTTGCTGTGCAGTAATGGTCTACTGGAGCAGTGTGGCCAACACGATGCTGTCGTGAGCAGGGCAGTAACTGGTGCTAGGACTGCGGGAAATTCACCAGCTTGCATGTGTAGCCAAGGCTGTGCACTCGTGTATGGGCTCGACACTTGCAGGGGTGGAACAGCTGCGCCATTTGCGCCATCGCGCGCCAAACTCGTTTACCTGCGCCATCCTGCGCCGAACCACCCCTGTTGCGCCAAACTCGTTTATCGGCGCCGTACTGCGCCGTAGCACCCGAATTTAGCTGCAAGGTGCGACAGTCATCAAGAGCTGTGCCCGAAAACGTGGCTGAATCGTGTTTTCGGTTTCATCGAAATGGTTATAGTTTCGGTTCCGTCAAGGCAGTGATCGCTCGAGCAGAAACTGTGAACTTTGATTTTTAGGGTTCGGTTGCAACCGCTGGCGCGCGCGCTATCTCGGCAGGCATCAGCGCTTATAGCTCGTAAACCCTTCTAAGTAATGTGCTCTCAACACGAAAAGACTGTGCGAAAAGAGCATCTCTCAGTCCCTGGCGTGACAGTAATCTCTTACACCAGCGTTTTGTAGAGTTACGCGATATCGGATCCAAGAGCTGCCGGCATTACTTCGTATAACGTTAGAATTTATTGCTATCACATTCATCGCTTCCCCCTTGCGGTGAAGCAGATTTTTTTTTATAAATTCATGGCAGCATTCAGAAAATAAACTATGGATGTCGGTAACAGTGCTCAAAAGAAGTGGGGTGGTGTCCGTTTCCTGGAACAGCCTAGCAAAGACAGGTGCACAGAACTGCTCATCGAGGCTCCAAGCACACGCGCGTATTCTCGTTCATTTCGCCGCTGTGCTCCGTTATACGGCGCTTATCAACTCGGCGGTTGATGTTCGCGCGTTCAGGTTAAAGAAATTGGTGGCTGTACATAGTTAAAGAAGTCACACTTGCATCGCAAGAGGTAAGAAATGAATGCGATAGCAACAAATTGTAATGTTATACGAATTCAGGCGGGCAGCTAACTCTTTTGGATCCGATCTCACGTAACTCTACAAAACGCTGGTGTAAGAGGATACGGCCATGCCGGGGAGAGCAACACTTTTCGCAGAGCCTTTCCGCGATGAGAGCGCAGCACGTCGAAGTATATGCGAGCCGCCCGCTGATGGCTGCCGAGCTAGCACGCGCGCCAGCGTTTTAGAAGCAAAGTTCACAGTTGCTGCCCAAGCGACAACCCTCCCCTTCCCCTCGCGTCTTTTCGAGCTCGTTCAAGACGGGTGGCGTGTTTCCTCTCTGCTTCGACAGCAATCCTCCCGAGCGGGGTGGTGTTATTGCATGCGCCTTCCGAGCGACGGAAATGGGACGGCTCATTATATATCTGCGTCAGCCCCATTCGTCGTCCCGCTCGCGCGCATTTACTCGCGGGTAGAACATACGATGGGCGGGGGGCATGTTATCAATTTAGACTTTATGCGGGACATGACGGTGGCGATGGCAAAAACCCTGCCGAGTATCCACATTGCTATCGCAATAATAAGGCTATTGCACAATTTAGTTTAAGTGTTTGAAAAAATGCAGCATTGGACAAATGTTGCTTCACATGTGCTGTGAAACGGGGCGACATCTGCTTTGAACGTTCTCTCTGAGTGCTCCAAACTTGCTCGAAAAGGCTTTTCTGGCTGCTCCAAGCCTGCTCCAAAATGTCTTTTTGGATGCTCCAAGCCTGCTACATAAGGCATTTTTACCTGCTCCCAGGACTGCTCCCAAACCCATGTACCCTGTTCCACCCCTGCACTTGGTCAGACTTAAATTTTTCGCTCTACAAACTGTGGGTAGTGCTTTACACTAGTAAATAAATTACTTTATTCGGCATGTTCACTGTCTCAGCTGTGGTGAATGTTTTCTGTAGGTGAGATGGACCACCTGCCGGAAGTCGCATTCTACATGGTGGGCCCCATCGACGAAGTTCGTGAGAAGGCTGAGAAGTTGGCAGCTGAAGCCACGTAAAGGGTGTATTCAGCATGCTGCTTGTACAGGACAGACGAGTGACCGCCGCTAGCCACACATCCAGACTGCCATAGGGTAGCCATCACTTTTTTTTTTTTTTAATGTAGCGGAGGTGTTAATAAAGGAAGGTCTGTGTCTTCCTTGTGACCCGGTATTCTTGGTTCTTATTTGGTGATGATTGGTACACCATGTCACACAACTCATGGACATGGTCTTGTGGCTGTAGCATTGGCTGTCGCACCCGCCGCTGTGGTCTAGCGGTTATGGTGCTCGGTTGCTGACCCGGAGGTCATGGAATTGAATCCCGATCGCATTTCGACGGAGGCGAAATTCTGGAGGCTCTAGAAATAGGTGCCTGTTATAGAACACCAGATGATCAAAATTTCTGGAGCCCTCCACTACGGCATTCCTCATAATATTGTCTTGGGACCAGGGTGTCTACCGACCGGCAAAACCGGGAATTCTCAGGGATTTCTGATAGTCTGGAAAAACTCAGGGAAAACTCGGGGAAATTGTGCTCCCATCAGGGAAATTCGCTGTAACTTCATTATAAGGGAACGAAAGTCTCGGTCTCGGTAACTCTGGCTTGATATTTTGTGAACGCATTTTTCTAGGCTTGTGCGAATATTACAGTATTCGAATTCGCTTTGATTCGAATTTAAATTATGGAAAATTTCGAAGTATTGAAAATAAACGAATAGGTCCGCATGTGATCCCCTGTAAGGGTGGTTTCACTGCAGTGGAAATGTGCTAAGCCGCGAAAGCACCTATCGAGGTGCATACTAGTCCGCATGCAACTCCCCTGTAAAAGGTGGTTTCACCGCAGGGAAGAGGTGCTAAGCCGTGAAAACAACTATTCAGGGGAAATCCGCACTGCCGCGAAGCCCCACTTCAAGGTTAAAGGAACATATTACCCTCACATCGATTCATTTTTTAAATTTAAAAGCTTGTTATACCGGCTTATATGCTCTAAGTATAGTAAATTTTAAAGCGTAACATAGTTTACAGCTAATCACTTGCATTCTACCGAAAGTCAAATCTTGCTACTATTCAAAGTTGTTTCCACTTCCTTTGAACAAAAAAAAAAAAAAAAAAAAAAAAAAAAAAAAAAAAAAAAAAAAAAAGGCGTTTGCACAGGCCTTGTTTCAATCTTTCAAAAAATTATTGTGCAGGTTAGTTGGGTCATGACAAATATGCCCATTTTTCTTTATAATATGTGATATATACTATTCGAATTCGATTTGAAATTATGCGACCAAAATCACTATTCGCTTCAAACCTAAAATTCACTATTCGCACAAGCCTACGTTTTTCAAATCGCGCGACCCCTGCGGCTGCGGGGAAAAGGTGCACCTCGTTGCTCTCTTCGACTTCGGAGCGACGAAATCGGAGAGCATCCTGCTGACGCATGGCATGCGGGAACCATGAACCACGGCACATGGTACCGCGCACTGTTATTTACATGTTCTGTGACTACGCAGTGCAGTTCCGCATGCCGTGTGTTAGTGCCTGATATGGTGTTTTTACTATCGCTGCATGACAAGTAACAAGCATGAGTAGTCGTAGAGGTGGTAGCAGTAGATGTAAAGAGCTCTCGGTTATCATGCAAACGATCTTTTTTAATCGGATGTTCCCTATAAGGCTGGTATTTTGCAAGCAGTTCTGATCGGCGTGAAAACACTGCAATTTGTTGGATACCAGAATGCTCTCACCCTCTGATCCTGAGCTTCGAAGATGTTATTTATGATTCAGTGGCGAATAGAATAAATTTCCAGGTGAGAGTAATCGCAACCAACAGGCGTGTTTACCGTAAGGGAAAGCTCTTTTTTTTTTGTATTGTGAGGGCACTGCTGAAACAAGTCTTAAGCAGTCGACCAATATTTTTTGGAGCTGCAGCTCGCATTCACTAGCCACACCACTGCTTATGGCACAATGGGGATGTTTTGGGACATAGTTGAAATAGTTGAATTGCAATACTTGCGTCAGTTGCAATAGTTGCTTCAATTTATAGAGGGGATGAGTAGATGGCTCATACCTTTGTACGTGTTGTGCTCTGGTCGCAAAGTTTACGTTGAACATACAGACAGATCACTTCGCTTGCTGCAGCGGCCATGTTTTTTGTAGTAGTGAGCTGCTATCACTGGCACAGCCAGGCGGGGGGGGATTGGGGAGGGGGGGAAGGGAAGGGTAGGTTTGGGAGGTTCAAAGCCCACCTAAATTTTTTTAGTTTGCATGTGTATAAATACACAAACAGATATAAATTCACCCACGAACATGTGTAAAGCATGATTAAGTCCCCCCCCCCCGAAAAGAATTTCTAGCTACGCCCCTGGCTGCTGTAGCCTATAATCATTCAAAGTTCCAATTTGTTGTTATCACATTAATTGATTCATCCTTGAGGCGAAACAGCAACATTTTTTTTTTTTAGCGTGCATCACACAGTTTTCGATGTTGTGCGTTTGTCGGACTGAGTGGAGAGCAAATGGTTCAGCTGGGTAACATGACAGCATCGGCGCTGCACTACTGTAGGCAACACCCAACATTTTGATAACAAGCAGCAGCAGCAGAATAGGCGCCATTGCACAGTGCATCAAACCTGCAATTATTTGGTCCTTACGCGTGCCGCATCGGTGCGGCATCAAATCGTGGTCGCAGGATCTGAGGTTCTACAAAATAAATTTTTTTTCGTGTAAAGAAAAAAAAGGTGGGGAGGGGGGGGGGTGGAGCTTTTCAGGCCACCGCTTTAGTCGAGCATTCTTGCGGCATTTTTGGTGTAAAAATCAATCCTTCGGCATGTATACTTTGCATGAAAAGATGAGTTTCAGTTAACGAAGCTCTGATATAACGACGTAAATTGCCCATTTTACTGACTTCGCTATATCGATGTTTAACTGTGCTTTGTGCTATTCTAATGGGATTAAGTCAGTTTTATTTTTTAACGTGCATACTAGAGAGTGACATCATCTTGCGACATGGTGTCGGCCCGTTTTAACAAAAAAAAAATTGTTTCACTCAGGGAATTGGAGCAAAATCACTCAGGGAAAACCTGGAAAACTCAGGGAATTTTGAAATGTCAGCTTGGTAAACACCCTGGGGACGTAAAACTAATAATGTTGTTGTAAGGGGCTCAGTGGTACTAGTAGTGTGCTGTATTTGAAATTTTTCAGCTCAGGATGTCTGGCTCATTGATAGGATATGCAGAAAGCATTTAGTATTGTCTGAAGATTCTATTGCCTAATATAGCCTTTTGGGAAAAAAATGAAGCGCAGAATAGAGATTAAGCTGAGAGACGCAGAACATTTTTAGTAGCGCGAGCTACACTGGCCGAGGTTGAGCAGTTTCGCGTGGCTCCTGGAGGGCCATGCTGCGCATGCGCGAGGAACAGTGACGTCACACAGCGCACAGTTGGCGCTCCGGAGCCGCCTCCGCCGCCGCTGCCGTGCGGGCCTCACCGGTCTGCGCATTCCAGAGGAGTGACGTTGTAGCTGCGGCAGACGCATTCTGATTATACCTCGTGGCTCGTGCACCTCGACCCACGCTGCTCTCTTCTTCTTTGGTCACGTCTGCCACGGCGCTACATACATATAGTGGGGCGTTTGCCAGTGTGGTATAGTCATGGAGAAGGAAAGCAAAATTGCTGCTCAGCGGTGCATAAGAGCGGAGAAGCTTAACTCATCGGATCCAGAAGTAGTTGCCTGGCAATTAGTGGTTGAGCGTAGGCAAAACGAACAGAAGGCTAAACGTGCTGCAGAGACACCGGAGCAAAGGGAGGAACGTCTAGCAAAGCGTCGTCGCCAGGAGGCTGAGCAATGTGCCCGACCATCTCAGCAGCAGCAGCAACAAGACGCCGTCGATGACGTCAAGGCTCGCCGATTGACTGACTATACGGTGAAACTTGGTGAAAGGGCCAGTGCGACTCGGACCTTCAGGACGGACTTTGTAAACAATCCGTTTGGATATGTGTGCGACATGTGTGAAGGACTGTGGCACATGAAAGACTTGGCGCCAGTAAGTAGTGCCATGCCTGAAACGTTGAGTTTAGTAGCGCCGCTTAGCTAACGCTACGTATATCCTGGCATAGCAGAGCTAAGCCACTGCTAAATCTTTTCCGAAAAGCTATGCACCATCTTGTTCAGTGTGAAGCTTAAGTTAGCCTCTTTTGGTTGAAAGAGGCCAGAAGACTTGTGTAAGACATGTGAAGCACTTGAGAAAGGATCGAAATGAATGCATAGCCTCCGCTCTATCTCATCGATAACAACTCTTAAAGCTTGAGGAATCCCACATTTGAGGGGATATATATTCCATTTGACGTTTGAAAATAAGTGACCTGTAGCAGTGACACTTTATGCTGACTTCATACACTCTGTATAAACAGCTTCATATCAAGTTGCGCAGTTTTCATTCTGTGCCATTACAATGTGTTAAATACTGGCCTTTTGGTCACTTTCGTTCAGTGTCCAGAATCGGGGACCACTGATGGCTCTTTCTATCGCATCAACCATAGATTCCCAAAAGCTAACTGGGTGTGTACGAAAGATGTTATGGGTGAAAAAAAAAAATAAATAGCGGCAGGCTGAGCACAGGCCAAGCTGTCCAGGGACATTATTTTCTAAGGAAAACCTTCTGGGTGCCTTGGGAGATGCCAGAATGGGGCTATGAGTAGCAGGAGTAAGGAATTTTCCTGTTAAGCTGGTCTGAACAACTAGATGTGAATTAATGTGATGCCTGCCATTAATTATGAGCTGTTGAAGCTGTGATGCGTAAGACAGTGAGTGTATCTATATGCGCACACATCTATATAGTTATGTGCAGATATACACAGTTGATCTATACTATGCGCTATATGCATGTATCGTACACATCTATGATACATGTGCTGCCTTTGTGCTTTTGTCAGTGACACTAATGTGGATTGATGGGACAATATGCAGTGTAATAATATAGTACTTTTACATCATCACTTTCCGTTCTTTTTCAGTTTTCTGTTATCATTTACCCCATTGCAATAGCAGAAGATTGCTGCACTCCTCTGGGAAACCCCCTCCCTCTCTGCTACGATGAAAGTCTGTAGATCGCTTTTCATGCTGAATAGTCAACACGTCAAACGATTTGTTTTGAGTTGGTGTACAACAGCACAGTGGAAGCCTGGGCAATCTGGTTTACAAGCACAAAGCTGACTAAACCATCAATGAAAGCTGTGCAGCAAACTCCCCTTTTTTTGAGGAGCCAGAGGGTAAGTGCATGTCTATCCAACAGATGGACAGTTAGGGCCACTTTAGTCAATTACAACTTTATAAGGCAGGAGAGGCAGTGCACCCAAGTGACTAAAGTGTGATAGCTGATTGCCTCCACGATTTACAGAAATAGTCCTTAGTGCAGGCCCATACTCATCTGCCCTTGAGGTGGAGATTCCGCATGCCTTCTAAAGTTGTATCCGGCTGCAGGTTGTGCGTATTAATGAGTGCCTTTGCTGAGCAGAAAGTAAGATCAGCACCCTATTTCTCTAGGGAGAACGCTGTTGCATTGGGCTGGAACAGGGAATTGGAATTTATGGGTTCAGATTTGAAATCCGCATTAACATAGGCTGCTAGGTCCACGTTATTGTGTCTCGAAATAAAAGGGCACACAGTGAAGGTTTAAAGGAGCACTGACAGAAAATTTCGAAGGCGAGATAATGAGAGAGATAGATTTATGTGGAGACATCAAGGGCAGATATAGCCTAGAACATATTTAAAATCAATTTTAAAGTGAATGGCGCGTGACTAAGCGAGATGCGCCTTGCGCTTGTGCTAACCGTGATTTCTTCCTCCGTGCCTGCGGCTTTGCGTGTGCTGGCTGTCAGTGCGGCGCCCGCGGCACAGTTTTGCGTGGTCACGTGGCCAGCTGTGTTTACCTTGCCGCCGGAACTGCTCCTGCCTAGCTCGGTGCTCTTTGAAATCGAAACTGCGACTGGGCGACAGACAGAAAATTAGGTGGGCAGATGAGATTAAGAAGTTTGCAGGTATAACGTGGCAGCAGAAAGCACAGGACCGGGTTGATTGGAGGAACATGGGAGCGGCCTTTGCCCTTCAGTGGGCGTAGTCAGGCTGATTATGATGATGATGCTTCCCAATGTACATATAAAGATTTTTGACTCCCCCCCCCCCCTTTTTTTTTCTTTTTGCTATGTGTAACGCAGTGGGGCAGGAGGATAGAGAGGAATGGGACAGTGTCCCGTTTCTGCCTCAACTCAACTGCGCCATTCCTCACATAGTTAACAACGTTCAGCAGCTAAAGCTCAGTGGTAATGCTTAAGCTTTTTCTTTGAAAAAGTGCAGCGCTGATGCGTGTTTTCTTGGGAAAATTGATATTAGCGTCCACAAAACGGTTGAAAAATGAGAGCGCTACAAGTGTGACAGCAGAAACTTACTTTTGGCACGTGAAAAAGGCGACTTCCAGTAACAGAAAGCTCCATTCGCCGAAGACGCCCGTCATTACATTCATGCAATCGTTCTGTTAGCACCATTTCATGAGTCGTTGGTTAAGGTCTTTGAAATAACTGCAGGTGAGATAGATGGGCTGTCCCATTCCTCCAACCGTCCCAAACCTCCCAGACTCTCCCCTATACTCAACCTAATGTCTTGTCCAAGATAGATCCTTCGGTATACAATCTGCAATGTAAATTCTGTCCCCAGACGGCTACCTTATTTCATATGATCTGGGAGTGCCAAAGCAATCCCAGTATATTGGCCAGCCATAATCCTACAATAGTCGAGTTGGGAGGCGACCCTGTCCAGCTCTGACCCAGCGCAGCAACAAGCCCTGGTCGACCGAGCCCGGACGGCGGCAAGAGCCAATGGTCTTCCAGACTAGGAGGCCCAACCAGTCCAACCACTAGGAAACTCTGTGCAACCACTAGCGACTCAACTTGTTAGAAATTAAATGTTTTATTCCCCCCTTTCTCTCTCAGTATGTACTGCACTTTAGCGGCAACAAATTTTACACTAATTAGTATGTTTCCGGTTATCCAATACCGGCAAACTTACGAAAAATTAAGTTTCTGTGGGTACCAGGCCACCGCGGATTATATTTGAACGAAGTGGCAGACTTATTAGCCACAATATCCCCGACTGGACCCCGCATTCCACCTTTACCAGACATGACTTACGCGGCTGCATTAAGGTTCAGAAACGCTTGTTTGCAAAGCGAAATAGGCAAATTATAATTATTGCTGGAATATAAGATATTGCTGGAATAAAAAGGGGTATGTATCTCGCCAGTTAGAAGATTCTTAAGGTAGGTCACCACCTTCGAGAAAAACTTTTACCGTTTTGGTCCAAAAGTTATAATTATGGTTTTGGATTGTTGGGCTTCGGTAAATTTAAGCTTTATGATTATGAAATAGATAAAAATCAAAAACATAAAATTTATAAAAATCAAAATGTGCCAAAATATGCATGTTGCGCCAACAGTCATAACTAAAAAACTCTTGTTGCAATTCAAACGCGACTTGGCAACTACGTAGTGAGGACAACGTTCTGTGCATCTAACCTCCACGATCATCATATCTCTAAGCTTGGGTGCGTTATCATAAAAAGACTGAAAAAGTTGATATTTGGCAGGTTTGCTTTGCTCACAGTTGGCCACTGTACAAAAAGTTACCGCTAGTTTTCAATAATTCTGCTTGAATGCACAGCTCCACCTATAAAGAAACAGCACAAAAAATTTCATGTGAAAATATTTATTAGAAAGACAGTTATCATTGTTCGCGTAACTGTAGGAAGCAAAAAAATCACATTTTGAGAAAAAATGGCTTTAAAGATTTCAACCGAATGTCTATGAAACAAACAAACATTCAATAGACCTGAAATTCAGCAGGCTTATAGCTTGGGACCTCTTTTGAAGCGGCATAATCTTTTTTTGAGCGAGATGAAGCACACATTTTTTTCCTAGCTCGTTTCGTGTCTCCAGCTGACTCTCATCCCCGTGTTCCACAGTGGGTCCACACTTGGAATATTGATTCCCTAACTTTCATAAACGCTTCTGTTTCGTTCTATACTTCGCCATGTTTCACGAAGTACTATAACTTTCTCCTTGAAAACCCAGAACGAAGTCCAAGAGCTCGAAATGGCACACAAAAAGAACACAGACTGCCGAGTGAGAGCACGCGCAACTTAAACAATAGAGTGCCGCAGCCGAGTAGAGGAAATTTTAAAATAAATTGAAAACATCATGTTCTACAAGCTTTAGAATGTTCTTAAACACCTTAGCATTACGTAATATGTACGCGAAAAACATTTATGACGAGATGGTAGATGTCGAATCGGAATCCTTCAGTTTCGGATGTGTCCAGCAGGTGTTGAAAAAATAGTCATAACTTTCAAATGGCTTAATATAACTGCATTATTTTTTTTCTAAATCTTCTTGAATGGACAGGGAACTTGAAAATAAAAAATCCCAACAACTCAATTTTTTTCAAAAAATGCGTTTTTGAAGGTGGTGACCTACCTTAAACCAGATTGCGCTGTAGAATTTTGCAATTGAATTATACCTACACAAAGCTCTGCTTAAGGCATCCCTGGCATCCCCGTTTTGCATGTTTTGAAGCGAAATCGAAACTATATAGCATTTCCTTTTATTTTGTCGTCGATATTCTAATCAGAGAAATGGATACCTTGTTGCTCCACTTCAGAAGTTAGGATGAGCAATAAATTTTGCAGTAATTTTATCATTTTGTGTCACTTAATTAGGTTATAGCGACAGGGATGTCTGCCCTATTGTGTTCGATTACATAAATGGAACAAAAAGATTACCGTGTTAGTCCATTTTTATCTATTCATATTCTTGGTTCGAAACCCCTCGTTATTTCCGTCAGAAAGCCCAGATAATAGTCTGACCACAGGCAAGCGCAAGGGGGGGGGGGGGGGCGCCCCCTCCTACTCACTCAAAAGGGGGGGGGGGGTGGAGCGCAAAATCTGCCCCATACATTGACTTAATAGGGAGGAGGAGCCGCTGCGACGAACCTTCACCCCCCCACCCCCCCTGAAGGGGAACCCTGCTCACGCTTATGAGTCTGACCACTTGTTCGTTGAGTAGTTTCATTTATTCAATGTTTTATATTTAATCTAAATTTCCTTTTTCCTTTAGCTACATAGGTATTTACCTTAAACATCCGGTTCTTGGCCCATCCTTCTTTGTGGGTGAACCCCACCAGGAAGAGGTCACCATCATCATGTGCCACAGGAATTGGGGAAGCTCCGCCACTCACCTCCGGACCACTAAGCGTTATGAGCAAAGCCAAGCAAATAGCAATATGGTGCCACCAGCATCAGTTTTCGCGACGTTAAGTCAGCGAAGCTGCTTTAATTTTCGACTCCATATTGAAACGGTTTGAATGGTTTTAAAGATGTTGTGTAACCTTAGCTCGGCCTCACGTGCTCCAAGTTCAGGAAGCAGAGGAAGAAGAAGAGAAGAATAGTCCCACGGTGGTCGCGCGACGAACTCGTAGATAGCAGCCACAGCAAACCATTGCGCAAGTAAGGGTGAACCTCAAATCCCTTGACAGGTAACCAATTTTCTCAATAACACGCGCGTTTTCTACGCATTCGATACCCGTGGAGTGTCTGGAGTGCGCCATGTGAGCTTCCCACTTCGACCGCATACTGAAGGCACTTAACCATCGAAATGTGGCGGAAGTCGTAATCGATAACCACCATTTACCCGGACAGCCTATTAACGTGCTGTTGAAGTGCGGAAAAATCATCCTTGTAATTTCGCTTCCATTTGTATGTGTACAAAGAAAGATAGAGGCACAACCAGTACGACAGTCACAGCACCAAGATGAATTCGGTGCATGGTTTGTTTTATACTCTAGCTATTTTTCCTAATTAGTCAAGTCATTGACTCACGAACGTGGTATTGTCTGCTAAAGCAGGCGGATGACCAAACGCCTCGAAGGTCTAATCATCCCACCCATTTTTCGAGTTTTTCCCTGTCTTTTTTTTCTTCTTTTTTTTTAAAGCTTAGCCAATCTTGTGCGGGACACCGCGTGTAGAGCTCATTTGTGGTGTATTTAGACGAAGTGAAAGCTGAATCTCATACTGATGGCCAACCGAACCACGATAAGTCAGAAAGTCTTCCTTTTCTTATCAGTCATTGATCCTCCCACTCTGAAGCTTTGTACACATCACGTGATGTTGCTATTTCTCCACATCGCCCCACGCTCGACGAAGCGACGATGACATGTGTTGACGTCATCGTGTGACGTCATGTTATGTGACATCATAGTGACTTCATGCGATTACGCCATTGATGACGTCACGTGACATTTGATATTATCACATGACTTTTAGCTTTCCTAATCGTGAAGTCTCGCAAAGTATTGTTAGGGCCTGCCAAATCTGGCGGTGCCTCAGTAGGGGTGCTATTCTGGACGTCAAATACCGCCATATTGTCAAAGTCTGTAATGGCGGCTTTTAAGCCAATCAGAGAGGCCGTAGCAGCCTTATGAACAAATCGGAGTTGACAAAATGGCGCATTTGACAACATGGCGGAACTCGAAAGCATCCAGAATAGTACTGCCGTGTCTCGCGAAATATCGTCAGGTCGAAAATTTCTTGACTCGTGAGACATGTAATGCTTTAGCATTAATAGATAAAGGAATGTCTGCCTCCCGCAGAAGAGCGCGGCGTCCGGAGGCTGCCCCCAGCCCGGCCCAACCATGCATGACGATGAACTGTGCCCGATGCAACCGCCCGTCTTTCATGATTCTTTGTGCGGCATCCCACTCCAAGAGGTCGACGACACGCTACCGCAGAAGGTGAGCTCCACAGCTTCTATCCCGTTGCGCAATCGATCTGGTGGCATTTCAAGAAAGGAAACTGGAATGCCAGACAGACAGACAGACAGACAGACAGACAGACAGACAGACAGACAGACAGACAGATAGATAGATAGATAGATAGATAGATAGATAGATAGATAGATAGATAGATAGATAGATAGATAGATATGGAAGTTGAACTACTTTAACTAAGGCCCGTGTATGTCACTCGAATTGCATAACATCACGCGAATCGGTACGGAAACGTCAGGCCGACTTTCATTTTCGTGCCTTTTTTCTTATTTGTGATGTGCTTCTCCGCAATAAGACTCATTATGAGAAGAAGCCCGCTTTACTGGCATTTGAAACATCTTATATATATATATATATATATATATATATATATATATGTGTGTGTGTGTGTGTGTGTGTGTGTGCGTGTGTGTGTGTGTGTGTGTGTGTGTGTGTGTGTGTGTAACACGCGCACAGACTGTAAGTGGGCATAATGATGTAGAGGCCTTTTCAGCCATGGTGGTGCCTACGGTGGCGTAGCCAGAGGTTAGAATAATAGAGAGCAGAGCTAGTTTGTTAAAATATTGAGCGTGCGAACACGGACACAAAAGAGAAGGCCAATGCAGCGTTTGTGCTGTCTTGACTTCTCTCTTGTGTCCGTGTTTACATGCCCAATTTTTTAACATGAATAGCCAGGGGATGTCATATGGAAGATTCAAATCCCCCCCCCCCTCGAGAATTTCACATTTTGTATGTGTGTATGTGTACGCGCGCACACACAAACACGCTCGAACATACATAAAAATGGTAGGACCCCCGACCCCAGCCTTAAAAAAATATTTTGCTATGCGCCTTGGTGACGAGGATAAGATCGCGCACCCTGAGCTGTATAGATCTCGTGCCTGCCTGCGTGCCACCTGATGAACGCTGGTATATGATTGCAGCATTCACTCGGCAAAATATTCACCTGCCAAGCTCGCGTGTTGAGACATTACAAGTACACCAGTCTAGGAAGTTATCCAAGAATACCATGTACTTCCTGTGAAAATCATATCATGTGAAAATCCTAAGCCTCACCTGACTTGGTCAGGGAAGGCTTAGGATTTTCAGCAGTCTATATCAATCCGAAATGTAATCAGCATACGATCCAAAAGAAGTGTAAACACTACACGAGATAAGCAAATATTTTGACTAAAGAAAATGCTGACGCATAGTACGCGAATGTGTAAGTTACCGGCCACCACCTGTCTACATTATGGGTGTTCTCTCTCTAAAAAAAAAAAAATCTATGGTCTAGCTGCTAATCGAGTGACCGTTGCTGCATACGCAGACGTTCTGCGCCATCGGGAAGAAGCTTGGCGGCTACCACGTGTATCGCTTCAACGCGGCCAAGTCGTTCGGCTGTCTCGGTCCCCTGCACCCGGTGCGCAAGCTTTGCGTGCGACTCGTCACCAGCCAGTATCCTTCATTTGTACAAGCAGCCTATTACTGGCTGCAATACCTTGTTTTTCTTTTTTCTTTTTTGCCGGTCAGACTTATGCTTGAGATGCTTGAGAGCCTCGGCCGAGAGGCGTGGTTTCTTAAACAAACACCTTCCGCCCACTGCGTGACGATATCTTGTCCGCGCAGGCCTGGTGTTTTTTGGTTACCGTAGATGCTCTTTTTGTCGCACGTGGTTCTTAACTTTATCTTGACATCTGACGATGGGCATACCTGTTCTAACCTACACATGTTCGCGTTTCATTTTGACCTGTCGGTACTTGTCACTAATCTTTCTCATGTTCTGAAACTCAACCTCAGCTTTCACCTCATTCGTGTCAGTGCGACAAACTTTTAACCTGCTCCTGAGCTTCGCATGATTGTCTTCTCCTATCTGCCCCTACTTTGTTTTCTATTTGGGGACCAGCACACTTGCTGTGCTATATCGTAAGCCTGAACATAACGTGCACGCACATCGAGCTTCAAAGGCATGCATGTCTTTCACCTTGACGTAATTCGTATCCCAGATACTTGGACATGTTCGTTCTAGCCCTGGTGCTCCTCAACACGCTCATGCTGGCCCTTAAGTACCGCAACTGGTTCCTCGAGTGAGTCCTTCGCGAGAGCGAAAGCTCTACTACACTGCCTCCCAAGATCATTCATCGCGTCGCAATGACCTTGAGCCGCCGGAGCGCAAGTGTGGAAGGCGTGACGTCACGTCACGTGGTCCGTTTCGGAGAGGCGTCGCAGCTGCGCACGCTTGGAGCCTCGCTGCTGCGGTGCCACGTGACCAGGCGAATTTTTAGTGAAACACTGTGTGCATAGCCTTCGCAAAACCAAGACAAACATACTTTTAGGTGGTGATACGAGGTTTACAAGAGTTATACCTCAGCCAATTGTTCTTCATAACAGCTTTACGTATACTTACATTGTCCTCATTCAACCTATTGTGCACGCAGCCTAGTTCTTGAGATCTTGCTGGTGTAAAACATTGAGCATGCACACGAAAGAGGAAGGCCTTCAATAATCGTTGTGGCAGCACCTTCTCCATTCTCTTGCCACTGTCGATGTGCTCTATAAGAAAGTGTACTGGTGTTAAGAAAGCGACCCCTATGTTACTGGGTATAGGCTAAGCCATGACTGTGTTTGCCCACGTCTACAACGCCTGTAACGCTGAACCAGGCGCTCCCATTGTAACTTTCAGTTTGGGGTATGAGGACATTGTATCGAAACGGAAACTTTTGCACTTATGCCAAAGTTGTATGCAATACACAGGCGAATAATCAAACGGAAACGCAGCATTGTTTCGGCAAGGTTGCTCAGCCGTCGTGCGTATTTTTCGAGATCTTTATATTTAAACTGCTTGTGCGCGTTTTCAAGAAAAAAAAAGGCATGACAGGTATAGTCTCTGCTAGTAAGGAATGAAAGAGATCGTGATGCTTCAGAAGCGACACGTCAACCTCTTCTCTAAAAAAAGAGGGAGGTATGCTATTACAATGCATTATGTGCTTTGCAGCTTGCTGTTCCTCGCCCTCTTCACGATTGACATCGTGATCCGTGCGGCGGCGCGGGGATTTGTGAGGCACAAGTACAGCTACCTGAGCGAGCTCTGGAACATCCTCGACTTTGTCGTCACCTGTGCCGGGTGAGTACGGCGCTGTAAAGAAACAATGCCATGCCGTGGCAATGCGCTATTGGGGATCGTGGTGCGTAAGGTTTTATGACGCTGACAGCATGGAGGTCACAGTCCTGAATGAGCCTCCACTTCCGCGTTGCGGTGGCTCCGGAATGTGATCGAATTCATTTATTTTCGTTATTTACTAGCGTTATCTGTTCACAGGCCATTCTTGCGGGCAGTTTACGGTGCCACAACTACGTATTTAGTATATCGAAGTTTGCCTGCGGTCTTCGCGCAGGGCCATCGAGCTGTTTGGCTTGGCCGTCGGGCTCGGCGCGCAGCTACAGATACTCAATTCATTCCGGCCCTTCCGCCTTTTCAAAGTGCTCACCATCTTCCTAGGTAAGCACTATGTCTCCGCCTAACATGGTTGTCCTGTGTATGCTATGGTATATGAATATGGTGATCTGTTAACAGCCGGCAAATTTTGTTACCTTCGTTTCGAGGCGAAGATGTGTGTGTATGGGGGGGGGGGGGGGGGGGGGATAAAGTGGTGGGGAGGGCTGAAGTCGTGTACAGGAACAGAGGTTTGTGCAGAATTTTGATGTCAGGGTGGTAGTACCAGAACGCAGGGGGTGTGAAAGAGTGGCTCTCTGTAAGGTGAGGGGAGGGGAGGTAGGTTGGTCGGGAATAAACTTTGAGTGCGATGTTGTTGTTGGTGGTTAGAAGAAGAATGGAAAAAGGCACCTAATTTCTGCAGCCCTACAGGGAGCACGGCGCAGTGGGTGGGGGGGGGGGGGGCGAGGGGGTGGAGGGGGGCTGTCGGGATCCTCCGGAGGGATGTTGGGGGGGGGGGGGGTGTTAGGTGTGTGTGTTTAAAATCTCTGTATAGCAATAGCGCCACTGTTCAAGGCCGGGATGCATCTGAAGGACTGTTTTTCTTTTCACCGGCCAACCGAACGCAAGCAGGGCGTATTAGCGTAATGGCCACGCTATACTTCCGTATCAACAAGGCACCGCATGGCGGCATCCGTTCGTGTCCGGTATAATGTCATCCGCTAGCCGCAGTGCTGTGTGTTTGTGTGTGTGTGTGTGTGTGCGTGCGTGTTTACATAGCTCGAGAAGACGAAAGGAAGCGAGGCCTTGTACAAACACGTCCGTTTACGTAGTCGTCCCTTAGGGCTTGCGCCTCCATTCCTATAACCCAATAATTATCGCCGGCATGCTCTGCGCGGTGTGACAGGAAAGATTGAATACTGGCCATGGGTTTATACTGCATGAATAATCCAGATGTCGTAAGAAATATGCAGGGCAAGATGTAATGGCGTTGAGCCATGCAAATCTTCAAATGCTAAAGTGGACTGCCAAGTTGCGTACGAATTTTACTGTGGTATGTTTCTAGTTCGCCTGCAATTGTCGCAAGTATAAAAGTTTAGGTGCAGGTCTGCTCTCTCTCTTAAATTACCTATTGTCCTGTAGCAAAAGGGTGGCTTAATCAAAGTGCTTTAAAGGGACCCTGAAACGGTTATATGAAGTTTTGTCAGCGTTTAGGCTAGAGCATCATCGAACCATTGGCACCACAAATTTAGCGGCACGCCGTGTACCAAGGCGGCTACGGACAATTATATCATACCCTCCTTCTCACCCCTGCCTTGCCTCCTCAACTCATGAGACACGCTGGCATCGCTGGCGATCGCAGAGCTCACGTGAGCACACTCGACGATTTGAGCTTCGCCCAGTGATCACCTCCGAGATTGCACGCCGACAGGTTGCGTGAATCTCGGAGACCATAGCCCAGTGCGCCCGGCAGCACGCACGCCGTCTGGCAACAGAGACATCGCGGAGTGGTTGATATCTGCTCCGACAGGTGCCGCCACCCTGCCAGCCAATTTTTCGTGCGCGCACCCCGCAGCTCCAGTGACGTCGCCAGCAGCCCCAATGACGTCGTGCCCACACTGCATGTCGTACTCGCAAGGGGCGGTTGAAAACGCGTTGGGCTGAGCCGCAGTGATCTGCAGCGATTCGCAGCTTTATAGCGTTGTAATAAATTACACAGTGTAAGCAGAGAGCTTAAATTAGTCTGTAAATGAGCCTTAGGACTTGGTCTACTGGCCCAATGTGTTTGTACAAAATCGTCAAAACCGTTTCAGGGTCCCTTTAACTTAGTCACACTCATGTAAAGCCAATCGATATTGAAGCCAAGTAAAGCATAAGAGGAATTGTCGACGATTTAACTGAAAAAAATAGAAATATAAATAAAAAAGTCCCTGTTTCACCACAAGGGGGAAGCAATGAATCCGATAGCGACAACTTGTAGTGTTACACGAAGTGAGGCTGGCAGCTCTTTTGGATCCGATCTCACGCAACTCTACAAAACGCCAGTGTAAGAGAATACGGCCGCTCCAGGGACACTTTTCGCGCAGTATCGTCGCATTGAGAGCGCAGCACGTAGAAGGGTATACGAGCCGCCCGCTGATGGCTGCCGAGATAGCGCGCTCGCCAGCGATGGCGACCGCGCCCGTAAAATCGAAGTTCACAGTTGCTGCTCGAGCAACCCGCCCTCGCGTTTTTTTATGCTCGTTAAAGACGCGCGGGGCGTTTCCTCTCTGCTTGAGCATCCGACGGCCGGTCTAACAGGTAGGGGGGATCTTATCGCATGCTCCCTCCGAGCGACGGAGATGGGCCGGCTCGTTTGATCTGTGCTTCAGCCGTCTTCGTCATACCCGCTCGCACGCTATTACCCGCGGATATAACGTACGATGCGCTGGGGGAATCTTATCGATTTGGACTTTATACGGGACATGACGGCGACGGCAAAATCCCATCGAGACTGTCCATATAATTGCTATCATAATAAAACTAAAGTGGACGAAGCGGTGAACTGCCGCTTTTGGGAGCCGAGTCCGCACCTTGTGCGACGCTTGCAACGCTCTGCGCACTACGCAATGCGCTGAACAAAATAGACGACACATCGCTTTCCGAAGAGAAGAACCCCTGATCGTGGCTCTACGCGTCGCATTCCAGCAACGCGACGCAAGCATTGCTGCAGTTTTTAAAATCGACCGGGTTAAGCGATGGCTTGTAGGTGTGCAATGGACAGGCGCACATGAACCCTGACTATGCTTGTTCCCTCTTCTTTCTTTCTTTCTTTCTTTCTTTCTTTCTTTCTTTCTTTCTTTCTTTCTTTCTTTCTTTCTTTCTTTCTTTCTTTCTTTCTTTCTTTCTCTCTCTCTTTCTTTCTTTCTTTCTTTCTTTCTTTCTTTCTTTCTTTCTTTCTTTCTTTCTTTCTTTCTTTCTTTCTTTTAATGCCATTCATCCCTTCCACCCAGTATAGGGTAGGAAACCTGGACGCGCGTCCCGGTTGACCTCCCTGCCTTTCATTTCTTTCGTTCTTCCTCCTCCTCCTCTGCGTACTGACATCAGCGGGTAACCTTGCGGCTGCCTCCTCGGGTATTTGCGTGTGTGTAATACATCAGGGTCCAGGTAGTGTTAGCCTATGCCACTCTTGGCCACGGAGGGCAAATTGAGGTCACGCTTCTAGCCGTCACCTGATATTTGTTCAGTCTTGGTTCTCAAGTGCAACTGGCATGAAATAGCATACGTGACAGGGCATTTACGAGTAAAGAATAGAGAGAACATACCACGTGTGAACCTCCCGGAACATCGATCCACTTCTCTGCGATTCGGATGAATATCGCCGTCACATTTAGAATACGTCCTTACAAAAAAAAAAAAAAAAAAAAAAAAAAAAAAAAAAAAAAAAAAAAAAAAAAGTGGAAATGGTGCACTGTGCTACACTGGGAAAACAAACCAAGCCAGAGCGGGGACGTGTTGCGGCACGGGTGAGAAGGTTAATGCCCTTGTCGAATCACCGATTCCTTAATCGGACCTTGCTTTACGTGTAGTGTGGACACCGCCCTTGTGTTTTCTTGTTTCACGGAACTGTTGTTAGCAGCCGTACACAAGGAAAGTCATTCATCCGTGGAGCACTTTACCGCAGGCTATATTGTGGCACCTGAAACAGTCCCTCAAAATTCAGTCGACGTACACGAGAGAGAGTTTGCTGTTTCGCTGCGGAAAGCTTGACAAATGGATGTAGTGTATCCACGTAGCGCAGCGTTAGTTAGACTGGTCCAAAATTGTAGAGCTGGGAATTAATTAAAAGTTGACAATACGAATTTGAACCTATGACTTGATCAATTATTCGGCTACTATAATTTTTATATACGCGTATGCGAGACAAAAAAAAATTAAAACGGATAATTTTGGGCGCATAAGCATGAACGAAGAAAAAGTTCAATTTTACTTGACGTGCGTTGTCTTTGTTCACGTGAGCGACACCTTGCTTGGGTGGGCATAAATATAAAAAAACAACAAACGCACTCATACGCGATCAAAATTCCAAATGCAGCGAATTACAATTGCTTTGTTCATGAGTATCGCCGGTTTGAAGTGCAGCACGCCGCGGCTTCTCTTGCTTCGAAACAATCGCAGGAAGTTGTCTTGCAGCTGAAACATCGTATCTCAATCCATAGATTTTATTCGATGTCGACATTTGGCTGAATTCGCTCACGCCAGCTCAATCTCTTAATCGCGATAATGAAAGGTATCCTGTGCACAAGGTGTATTGTTCAGTCGACCTAATACCATCACGAACGGAGTCTAATTAATTTCGCTCTCCCGAGCAGGTCTCCGGGACATCGTGAACACCATCATCAAAGCGACGATGCGCATGCTGGAGCTGATTGCGCTGCTGTTCTTCTGCATCTGGGTGTTCGCCACGTTCGGCCTACAGGTGGGCCGGATGACGTTTCGTTCCCGCTCGTCTTGCTTCGCGCTTAGAGAGAATTACGCGAAAGTTGCACGTTCTCAGTCGTTATTCCCTGGACCAACAAATTTCTCCCCTTACTCCGCATGCTCGAACAATATATAGCAACGAAACACACTAGAAACGTAATCCAGCTTCGCGTCCTCTCTGAATTCACTGCTTTCATTCCTTTGGTTAATCGTTTTGTAGGAGTCAAGTATACGCCCAAGAACATTCAATTGTTTTATGCATTTTTTTTTTTTTTGTAGAGATCATTTCGTGATTGACCCAACCAACCGGGCACTTAGGTTTGTGAAAACTGCGTACGTATCAGTGTGACGAGATTTTACGACGCCGTGAGCTAAACCTGGGCAAGTTGGTTTACACTGAGGACTAAGCGTCAAATAACGAGGGACCATCGTAGCACCGCTGTTTGACACGTATTTGATCGTGCCTCCTCTGTTGGCGCCAAGCCGTCAGGATGAAAAGCGATGAGAGTGCTCTGTCCTGAAAGCGATCTGATTTTTCGCCTTCACTCGTATGAAAACCAATATTTCACAACGAGGAAACGTAGGGAAAAAAAAATTAAATTTAGTTCTACTCAACGTGAAAGCCGTAGGAAGTGCGGAGCAGTGATTCGCCAACCCTTCGGCGACGCTGGGCAATTCGCGGGCAATTAAGCGCTGCCGTTCCAAAACGCGTCTACAGCGGGAATGGAAACCGTCAATTGGGATGCAGTGGTGACTTCTCCCCTCCTCCTTTACCTGTCCTCCTCACCCCCCACATCACTCCTCCTCACCTTCAATCCTCTTTCCCACCACTTTGCTATATTACATTACACGTGGCTATGCTGTACTTTACCCTCTTCCCTTCTCCTTTCCCTTCTCACCCTCACATAATACTTCCTCACCCTCACCTCCTTTTCCCGCACTCTTGCTATGCTATACTATACATGACGTGGCTATGCCATACATGGTTTTGCCCGCGTGACGCCAAGCGACATGAGATGACAGGAGATGACATGAGAAAGACGCCAACCCGAGCCCCTAAAGTGCACCGCACTTTAAAAAATGCGGGTCAGGTTAACTTCCCATTCCCAACAAACTTCTTCCAAATAGGTTTCGTGCTTTAAGTGACGTTTCCTTTTCGTCGTTAAGGTTACTTTCGTAACGATGCCGTGGGCAACATTGGAGAAAAATGCACGTTCTTAACACTGCAAAGATAGGAATTGTTGCGCAATAATGAAGTAAAGCAGTGTTTCAGTACCTGACTTCAAGGGCAGTCTTGCGCAATAACAATAAAAAAAGAAATGTGCGTCTCACCTATACCCGGACAATAAATGCAAACTATGCACAACAGAAAGGGCTTCGTATAAACATATACTGTGGGAATGACCCAACTTATCAACAAATTATCTTGAGGCGCTCCGGGAGCGGTGGCGGCTCGTGCTGCTCAGCTCGGAGGTCCAAGTCCAAAAATGGGCTATCCAGCAGGCCAGGGGAGGCTATGGAGAGACAAGGTCTCCTGGTACCTACCTGTGCGGTCTAGCCCGGACCACAAACATGCCGGGTCTTGTAATAAAGTTTATTCACTCACTCTCAATTTTCCAAGCCTTTCGTAGCGGCACGCCGATTACTTTAGGTTAGGTTAAGTTAGGTTAGGAAGCTCTCAACACAATTAGCCTGGAGATGCAGCTCCAGGCCATAGTTAGAGACGTGGCCGCCAGGCAACGCCTGACGGACGCACTGCCTCCATAAACAATGAAGAACAAGGCTGTGACTCATTCACTCGTCTCGCGCAGATGTTCATGTCGGTGCTGAAGCGGCGCTGTGTGGTGAGCAGCGAGCGACTGGGTGTGGTGGACGCGCAGCTGTACAAGCGCATGGCGAACAACCGCAGCCTGTGGATGCGCTCGGGCGTTGACGAAGACGAGGATCGCGACCGGCTGGGCTTCCCCTGCGGGAACCTACTGGCTGCCTAGTGAGTGCAGTCTGTTCGAAGTAGACACTGTACCTTGAAGGTCGATTGGGGCGATGATGCGTTCGTTAGAGACAACACTTCATGGATATTCAGATTAACGTATAGCTTTGTTGTATAATCATAAAAACATACGTGTTTCATGTGGCGTGTTGTTTGCCTGTGTTGGCAAACCAGATTGCAGTTGCCGAGATGTTCCTGTCCAAACGAGGCTCTAATTAGTCCTGAATTACTTACTCAATCTTCACTTTAATGGTGGACGTAATGAGCACTGCGGGACCGCTAAGAATAGCTATGTAATGATTTTAAGTGTTGAGCGCTGATTCATCAAGACGGGACAAGACGAAGAGGACACACGAGTTAGCGCCTTTGCGGGTCCCTTTCGTCTTGTCCCGCCTTAATAAATCTGCGTTCAACACTTAAGATATGTCGTGTTTAGAAGGCCAGAAGTCAGCCCTTATGTAAATATGCACATCAGAGTTAAGCAGTTCCCTGCTTGGTATAAAAGTGGGTCTTGAGGTCAACAGCCCGATCCGCCTGCAGTCCCATGCCCCTCATTTTGTCCCCTATTTTTTATGCCTGTATGGACATTCCTGACATGCGACATTCTACATCCAACGATTTTTGACAGTAAGTTTGACAGTTTTACAGCCAAGTGACTCCCTAATGAAAGGTCATTGCGCTAGAGATGCGGATAGAGAAATAAGCACAGGGCACTCAAATACCTCTTTTATGTTTAAATTTATAACCATTTTTCCCAATCTTTCATTTCAGATTGACAATTTCACCGTCTCTAGTATGCGTCACGACCGCTTTATGCTGAAATGGCACTGCCAGGCAGCGCGAAGTACAATGTACATCCTGGGGGGGGGGGGAACTAAGGAATCGATGGAACATGTACTGATTGAGTGTGGCGATATCCACCCAGGTATACGTGTGGGGGCACGAGTCTACATGAAGCCTTGGGTTTTAGGGACAACAATGGAAAGCTGAACACGTCCGCGATAGAAATAAGTAAGAGACGGTTAGAGTATTGGTGGCAGAGAAGTAGAGATAAAGAACAAAAATAATGGGGAAAAATAAGGTCATTCTGCCTTAAGAGACAGAGAGATGGACCGTGAATTTATATTTTTCTTTGGTATAATAACATAGATTTAATCAATGTAGATAAGGCATTAGGCCAACATAAAAGGAAAGTTTTCTTTCCCTATTTTTTTTCGAGCCTGGTGGCAGACGTATCACCGCCCCGTTATAAAGGGGACGCTCATAGCATCCATCCATCCAGTAGTGTCCCTGTAGCGCGAAGTAAAGTCGCTGGAACGTTTAGCGCGAATTGGTTGTCTGACATCACTCGCTCGTCTCCTTTCCATCGTTTTGACAACATCGATTGTGCAGCACCTGCGAGCCGGGCTTCTCGTGCGTGACGGTGGACGTGGTGGAGGAGCGACGAGTGTTCCCATCCTACGACAACTGGGTGGACGCCGTGCTCACCACCTTCAACATATTCAGCCTCGACAACTGGAACATACCGTATAACATGGTGCGTCGTGTCTCCCCCTCCTCTCCCTTTCCTCCCCATCCACCTCGCGTTTACACTGTATCGTTTCTCCCGCCTTCCCTTCCTTAGGCGTGTCCTTTCCCCGAGAAACAAGCGCCGACTCGCGAATTGGTCTCCTGTATCTGCGCTTTTTTTCGCATAGTTACTCATTATAAGGAGAAGCACGCTTTACAGGTAGGTAGCCCTGTGTGCTTCGTTCGAAGTGCCGCGTGTGGAGTATTCGTTTCGTCGACCATGTTCGTTGCCGGTCGACTGAAGCGTTCGCTGTCGAAACTCGCAATTACCTGTACGCTAGTCTTGCGTGCTGTCGACTAAGAACGTCAGGGTAATTTAATGCGTGTATTTAACACTGCGGCCCGTTATGCCTTGTAAGAAGTCTGGTTTTCGAATGTATAACTTAATTCTTTAACGTCTGGGAGGCAAGCTTTCGCCTTCAAGCGTTACAGAGAGGATAAAATGTTACAGAACTTCTTGTTACTTCGCGAACTCACTATCTCCGGTGCTCTGTCCTTAGCTCTTTTTCTCTTCATGTGTGGCATAATAGAACCACGGCATTTATTGTACATTTATACTTCGTTCCATGTCCACGCAGTTATTGCAGGCGGTCGGTCCTGCCTGCTTCCCGCTCTTCCTGTGCACGGTGATGTTCGGCTCGGCGTACCTGATCAACCTCATGCTCGCCGTCACCGTGCACACCTACGTCGGAGAGAACAACCTCAAGCGAGCTCGCAGGCAACAGGTATGCGAGCTGGAGTCGTCCTCTTGTGCACCTCCGCCTACCAGAGCACGATCTCTTACCGCAGACTCACCAGCATGCAGTCCTCGAATCTGCTTTTTGATGCGGTGTCATCTTCCTTCTGTTACGGAATGCTGTTTGACTGCAGAACTCCGCGAAACATTACCCTCGTCTGGTCAATTCACACAGCTTCCTTAAACAATACTAATTGACTCCTACGCGCATGCGTGAACTATTACGTACGATCAGACTGTGCTGTAAATCACTGCAGGCAGTTGCTATTTTTTCATTAATAATATTTACTGTGACAGAAATTACATTCTAGAGACTACATTTTTTGTTAGTCGTCTCTCAATCTTTCCGTTTTACGCCGCTGTCGTGGTCACATATCTTACATCTTCACGCGTATTCTTAGCCTCGGCTCAAACTCATGATGTCGCAAAAAAAAAAAGGGAGGGGGCGTGTACAATCAATTGTCTTCATGGCGAATCAACGTCTCTCTTTATGAACAATCAGCTAACCAATGCACTCTACTGCTTGGCTTCCGGCGGTTAGCTGTTCGTGTGGAGGTTTTAGCGTCTGCTATTTGCGACGCTTATTTGCAGATGTTTGCTTAGTTTGCGAGTATATTTTGGACATGAAAGAGGAATGTATGCTCACGCAGTATAGCTGGTGCACGATTCAATAGTGTGTTAGCATTTCGATCTTCCCGCAAGAACGCTTCAAGTATTGCTGCCTTGCTTTGCTGCTGCTCAGTGACGTCTCATCGGAATTCGGCCCGTGTTAATCTCCTGTCGTGTTTGTGCCATTTTGCCATGCCATGCTATTTTACCATGATATTTTGTTGTGCAAGAAAGTAGTCACGCATTTTATGTTACAGATGGTATGGAAAAACTTAATTTAGGTCCATCGGGCCGTGAACTAGCACGTAGCGGCCGCTCGCACGTCAGGGCAGATAGGCCTAGCCTCTCCGCCACGTCGTGGGCCCGTTGGAGTGCCCATAGTTGTGTCGCTAAATCCGGACTGCGTAGCGCAGCATCCTACTTGGACGATGTAACGTCTTCGTCAACCTGTAACGCGGTGCAAAGTCTGAGCAAAGCACGAAAGTGTTTGACGTCTGAATTTCTGGATAGATCTTGTGCAAGAGTGCGGGACTGGGATATGCCCCGACCTGCAAGAGTCTGAGCGTCAGTGCCTCAGGCCTGTCAAATTTACTATGTGGCGGCCGATACTTTCGCCTCCTCAGATAAAAGTTCTTAGTGAGTTTATTGCACGTGGCTGGAGGATCTTTGTTGTCCAGAACCTCATCACCGCGCCTTTCGGTAGCTACGTGGTCGACGAATCCTCGCGCAGCTCTGTGGGCCGACTCGTTGAGGTTGGACGGAGCGCCCTCAATCTGTCCCATGTGAGCGGGGAACCAGACGATTGTGTGTTACTGAACTTCCTTATCTCGTCGGATCCGCAAGGCGGATTCCGAGACGGTGCCCTTAGCGAATGCTCGGACTGCCGATCTCGAGTCGCTGTATATTGTCATTCTCCCGTCGTCTAGCAGGGCCAAGGCTATTGCGACTTGTTGGCCCACGGAAAATTTACAACGCGCAAGCTCATGCAGCTTGAAAAATGCCGCGGCGTCAGCGAGTCTACCGGTGGACTTTCTTTCTCTTACAGATGGAGCAGGGGTCCCTAATGGACTTGACGCTCTTCCAAGAGATGAGCGATTTCGAGGTCAATGTGGACCACCTGTACGTCCAGCCACTCGTCAGCCTCGCTCAGATACCTAGCACCCACAAGGTACGCTTCGGAACCCACCTTCCTGGGTCACGAGCGCATTTACGCACGCCCGTGAACGCACCATGTTTTGCATTTAGAGAGTATACTGGAAAAGTGCAAAGAAAAAAGACAGTGTGCGTACCTTTAGCTCCAGTACGTAATATAAATATAGTGTTTTTCACTACCCCCCCCGCTATAAACAAACCCCTCCTTCAATGGTACAGTGAAACGCGCTTTTCATAGTGGGGGTTAAAGAGAGAACAACTGTTTTCCCGTTGGGGCAGCAAAAATTTTAAATTTTCTTTGTGGCTTCTATGCAGACGAGGTGCCCGTCGGCTTTGCTGTGAACAAAGCAGGTTTTACCAGCAACGACCGCGAACGAGGTACAGCAAGCAGAAGCCGTTGGGTGGGAACAAATAGCGCTAACGTAGGGACGGTGAGGGAACCACAGACAAGGCGCTGACGTCATGCCCTCTCACCGTCCCGTCCCTAGCGCTGTTTGTTCCCGTCGTAATGGTGTACCAATCAGCCCAGTTCGGCGTACTCCTGCGAAACTGAAGTCATTGCAAGATCGGCTACTTTTGCGTTAACCTTGTACAAGGCTTCCACACATTGTACTTAACTGAGGCCGAGCTGAGCGAGTGGTTTGGTTAGTGAAGTCATCTGCATTTTGTGCTCCTACTTACCCTTCTATATTAGCGATACCGCTGGAATGGTTACAGTTCCCGCACGAAAGGATCCGCAGCTCTCGCTTTATCGTTATCGGTCCTCCTGCTTGTGGTTTTGATGTATACAGCAGCTACGCTGTAAAGTTCCAAGTAAGTAAGGTCGGTTGTCGCAGGTGCGGCAGCTGCGCTTCCAGCAGCGGCTTCGACGCGGCGAAGGAGAGGCCCTGACCCGAGAGCTGGGCTTCGGTGCCTTTGCCGACATGGTGGTGGACGCGGCGAACGCGCCCCGGCCTCTGCTGCGAGCCGCCACGCGAGCGCCGAAGCGACCGATCGGCACCGAAGAGCGCGAGCAGTACATCGACGCGCACGAACAGCCGATCTCTGCGGCAGCTGCACCAATGGTGGTACGCAGCGTCAGGTGCGAGGTGTCTGGAAAGTTCGCGACGATATTTTAGGGCGAAAGCCGGACATCCACTCATCAAACGCGAAACGGTTACTGTCGGCGGCGTCGACGTCAACACGAGGGATTAAAAAAATCATTCTGTTATGACGCCACACTATGTCGTCATCATGACGTCACAGGTCGCCAGACCTTTATGACGTCACATGATTACGTCATCACGACATCGTCGCTAAATGAAGCGTGCGCCGACGCACTGGAGGCAATGCGCAACCACGTTGGGCGCAGAAAGCTTTCGGGGGGGCATCGATATAATCGAATAAGGAAGATGGCTCTTACCTCTGAGTCGTCTTAGGCAAATGCATAACAGACCATGCGACTGATGTGATGTGACGTGAGCACGTGACGTCATGTGAGAACGGGCGGACAGTAATTCTCGAGTCGAGGAGTGCTATCTTGGCCATTGTCGCGTTACGCTATATTTACTAATCTCTCACCTCGTCACTTACGATTTACTCGCATAGCTGCTACGGCTTATTTGACTAGCTCAAAACGCGTCAAAGTGACGGAATCTGACGCTGTCTAAAATGTCGACACGAGTCGAAGACGAATTGAACGGTGCACGGAGACGAACCAAATCGATACTTTCCGACTTCTTTTTGTGTGTGTCTAATCAACGTCGCTTTCACTATTAATACAAAACTGGTCACAGCGTTCAAGTAAAGTATTCACAAGCGCCACGACTGTAAAACGTCGCAGGCTAAAGCTTTTTTTTTTTTCGCTCGAGAATGTTTATAATGGGGCTTTCTTGTCGAAACTTCTGACATCTTGGTCACGCGCACTGAGGGAACACTTGTACTTCCACAGGCTGAGGCATTGTTTTATTAAAAGCACGAATGAATCATTAAGAAGAAATTAGTAGTTCAAGGTTCTTCGGATACAGCGTGTGATTGCAGTTAAGCCGGAAAAGTCTGGCTTCTTAAGCAAGCTTGTTTGCTCGGCTACACGTCGTCTAATTTTCGTTTTGACATGGTGACAGGGTGACAGCTGGGAGCCCTTGTCAAAAGCATTTTTGTCAGAACGGTGTCGACCGTAGTCTTGAGCACCGACGCCTGTGACTGCCAACGCCGCATGTGCTTGTATTTGTACGCAGGGTGCCAGCCGAGCCCATCGTCATCCGCATTCGGGCTCTCGAATGGAAATTCCTCTACGAGGTATACGCTGACAAACGTCGCTTGCTTTGTTTGGTGTCTGTGCTGAAGCTAACACGTAGTTTTGGAAAGTATTCACAGTGTGTGCTGACACTCAGTAGATTATTAGAGCGAAAACTTTACTACTCGATGTCTCCCAAGGTCATTCATCGCGTCGCAGTGACCCTGAGGCACATGTGCCCATACGTCCTCTTCAAGACCACGAAGCGTTCATAAGTTGGCAATAGCGGAACAGCATTTGACGTAGACGGCTGTCTACTTACATAATTGAATTTTAAATATCCTAAATTTGAGAAACCCCCGACGTGTCGAAAGGCTGGCGGCGACCTATTAGAGAGTTCTAGAGCCGTGGAATCGTACGCACGCTCTCTCGTTTCTTTGTAGCCGCACCCACGGAGAACCCAAAGGAACGCAAGGGCTTACGTACGCAAGTCGCTTTGGGGCCCCGGCATTAAAACTCTCTATTATGGTTGGATGGTCTAGACCAGGGATCGGCAACCTCATTGAGGCGGAGGGCCTATTTGCTTGAAGCCAACATGGCGGGGGCCGCACGGCAAAGTGGGGGGTGGGGGATGACGCTTTGCGGGCAAAGAGAAAAAATTGGGCGGTTTGACAAGAATGTTAAAGAAACTGGAATAGAAATATAGAAATGATTATTTTCAGCACGCATGCCACAAAGTTGCAACTTTATAAACAGAAGTTACAAGCTAAAACCCCATTTCTTTGAGGTCAAAACTTCCACGTCGGCCTTCAGATAAAAGGTGACAAGGTGAGGGGGGGGATGGTTTTGACGTTGTGCCGGGGGCCGCATAATATAGCCCCTCGGGCCGCAGGTCGCCAACCCCTGGTCTATAGACTAAGCCGCACCGCGATCGAAGTGCTCTCTTGTAAGTTTCACGAAGGAATTATTCACGGAGCGCACAAATTATTTTTACAAGTGCATAGCGCCGGTTTAGACAAGTTTTGTACGTGCGTCTCGCCATTTTCAGACACTGTATTCGCTAACGAAGTGTCCCGGCTCGCTTGCCATGGAAGCGTTCTTCCTCGAAGTTGTCCATCTGAGGAACGGTTTAAAATGGCGTGGTCTGTCATGTAGCGGACTGGGCCACCGTGCGACTGGTGTGCCTGGAGCTGGAGAAGAGCCCAATCCTGGACCTCACCATCCATGTTCTCATCATCCTCAGCACTCTCTTTCTCGCCCTGGACGGCAGCTACGCGAACGCCCAGTTCAAGAGTATGCTCACCTGGGGAAACATGGTACGTCGACAAAACTTCATTTGGGCCTAGTTGGTACATATTCCTAAGGTTAAAGTTACAACGCAAACACACAATACGCCCCACGAAGAAAAGACGCGACACAAACAAGCGCTGACTATCAACTCCTACCCGCCACGGTGGTCTAGTGGTCATGGTGCTCGACTGCTGACCCGAAGGTCGCGGGATCGAATCGCGGCCGAGGCGGCCGCATTTTCGATGGAGGCGAGTATGCTTGAGGCCAGTTTACTCAGATTTAGGTGCATGTTAAAGAACCACAATCAACCAAAAGGACCAAGCAGCATTTCGTACAGGCTACTCAACAATAGACCATATTCATGCTATCAATCAGGTGATAGAGAAATGCGCGGAATACAACCAACCCCTATATATAGCCTTAAAAGATTACGAGAAGGAAATTTGATTCGGTCGAGATATTAGCAGTCATGCAGGTACTGCGGAAAGGGCTTCGACGAAGCATATATAAACATACTGAAAAAAAAAATTGAAGGACACTTGGATAAGAGACAAACCGAATGGGTGCATGTTTTCTTCTTTAATTTTTTACCGCGAATCGCAGCGAGACGCGAGACTCATCTTCCTCCGTTCGCATGCGTTAGTATTTTCTCGCGCTTTGCGCATCGTGCAAACGCCATCCGCGTTCCAGCTCTTAAATTGACGGACCCTTTGTAAATTGGAAAGTGTATTCCGTGAACGCCTGGGTCCATTGAGACGGCGTCGGTCAGAATGATTGCAAACTCTGGGCACAGCGACGCTACGCAAGCAAAGCGCGAGCGCTATAGAGTCCGACGCGACCGGCGTCCGTCTGCGCATCCCGGCGGCCACCTGGCTCCGTGCCAGAGCTCGGATGGACGGACGGACGGACGGACATGGACGGAATTGACGGATGGACGGACGGACGGACGGACGGACGGACGGACGGACGGACGGACGGACGGAGGTCGGACGGACACCGGACGGACACCGGACGGACACCGGACGGGCGTGAGCATGAGACATTAAAGGCTTCCGCCTTAAAGATTACACCATCTCCCGCTAAAGGGAACCATGTGTAGATGCGAAGCAGCGGGCGCTAACGCTTACACTGGCGGTGGCGTTGACGCTGGCGCTCATCGCAGCGTTGCACAGGAGAGAAACCTGGGGGGCGCAAAGCACGCAGTGATGGACCGGTGTTTCCTACTGGAACATCCCAATCGCTGCTAATGGGCAATGAGAGACAGAAGACTCGGACTGGACACAGAGACCCGCAGTCCGCTTTTAGTTAACGCGCACGCTGCGAATTTTAGATGCGAAGCGTCTTATGCTCGGAGCTATGTCCGTCCCGCGTCCCCCGTCCCGCGTCCCGTGTCCCGCGTCCCGCCTCCGGCCACTTTCATGAAGTAGGGAAGCACCCATTATGCGAACCAGAACACTGTAGTAATATGAAGACCGTCAACCCTATCACAGTCATCAGAGTCATGGCCGAGAGCACAGAGAGGCAGCTTAGCAATAGCTAGGCAGGTGGTGTCTGTCGCCCAGGTTGACCCCATTCCTTGTGTCATGGCCGAGAGCACAGAGAGGCTGCTTAGCAATGGCTAGGGAGGTGGTGTCTGTCGCCCAGGTTGACCCCATTCCTTAATATTGCTTGCTTGTGTTTGGAGGGGGCTTAGTCCGTCCCTCCTTCCCACACCACCACAGCGCATGCGCGTCCCCTCCCCCCTCTCTCTCCTACGCTCACCCCCTTTCTGTCATCTAGGAATCCTCTACTCTACGGAGCGGCCCCCCGCGTCCCACACCCCCCCCACAGCGCATTCGCGTCCCCTCCCCTATGCTCTCGTACGCTCACCCCCCTTCCTCTACTCTACGGAGCGGCGCCCGCGTCCCACATCCCCACAGCACATGCACGTCCCCCTGCCCCTCTCTCTCCTCTCCTACGGTCCCCCCCTGTCTTTCCTCTAGAAATCCTCTACGGAGCGGCGCGCACGACAGGTGGTGTGACAGCTGCATACTCCACTGGGGGGCGCCACGGTAGTTCGCGGTATGAAAATGACAGAGCGCGCGCGCCTCATTCTCTCTCCTGTGCAGCGCCGCGATGAGCGCCCGGACCACTGCCGTTAAATGAGAGCGGCAACGTTCCTCCCTCTCAAGCTAATTATCTCCCCGCTGCTTCGCATCCACACATGGTTCCGGGGAACTTTTTTAATCGTTCGACAACGCACAGGAGAAATCTCCCACCGGCACCACCTTGCAGGTCAAGTTCCATCGCCATATATACGGGGTGGCCAGTGAACGGTTGTGCAGCGCGAGCAGTCGGTTTTTTCAACCAAGAAACTCGCTAGCAGACGCTGTCTGCGTCGGCGTCGCGAGGCGAGAGAGGGGGGGAGCGTAGGAGAGGGGAAGACGCGCATGCGCAGTGGGGGGTATGGACGCCGCGGGCAGGGATGCCTAGAGGAGAGAGGGGGGAGCGTAGGAGGCGAGAGAGGGAGAAGACGCGCATGCGCAGTGAGGGTGTGGCCTCCGCGGGGGAGGGATGCCTAGAGGTGGAGAGGAGGTTTTTTATTTTTATTTTTTTTAATGGGTTGGCGCATGCGCAGTGGGGGGTGTGGACGGACGGACACCGGACGGACGGACGGACGCCGGACGGACACCGGACGGACGTGAGCATGAGACATTAAAGGCATTCGCCTTAAAACTACAGCGGACATACAGCCACCATATTCCTCTATAAAGAAAACGACAGAATCCCAATAAAGAAACGTGTAGGGCAGGGAGACACGATCTCCCCAGTGCTATTCACTGCGTGTTTACTGGAGGTTTTCAGGGCCCTAGATAGGGAAGAGTTATAGATAAGAGTTAACAGAGAGTACCTTAGTAACATGCGATTCGCTGATGATATTGCGTTGACGAGTAACTCAGGGGACGAAACACAACTCATGATTACTGAATTGGACTAGGAAAGCACTAGAGTAGGTCCGAAAGTTAATATGCATAAAACTGAAGCAATGTGCAACAGTCTCGGGAGAGAACAGCGCTTTGCGATAGGTTGCGAGCCACAGGAAGCTGTAAAGGAACACGTCTACTTAGTTCATGACAGTGAAATAACTAGAAGAATACGGATGGGGTGGAGCACATTGGGCAAGCATTCTCAAATCACGAATGGTAGTTTACCACTATCCCTCAAGAGGAAGCTATATAACAGCTGCATCTTACCGGTATTTACCTACCGAGCAGAAACCTGGACGCTTACAAAGAGGGTTCAACTTAAAATGAGGACGACGCAGCGAGTGATGGCAAGGAAAGTTATAGGTGTAACCTTAAGAGACAGGAATAGAGCAGAGTGGGTCAGGGAACAAACGGGGGTCAAGGATATAGTTAAAATCAAGAAGAAATGGACATGGGCCGGACACGTAGCGCGTAGGCAGGATAACCGGTGGTCTTAAGGGTAACTGACTGGATTCCAAGAGAAGGCAAACGCGCGAGGTTGAGACAGAAAGTTAGGTGGGCGGATGATATTAAGAAGTTTGCGGGTACAACGTGGCAGCAGCAAGCACTGGACCGGGTTTATTGGCGGAACATGGGAGAGGCCTTTGCCCTGCAGTGGGCGTGGTCAGGCTAATGATTATGATGATGATGAGGATAAAGAACTACAGGTGGTCTAAATTGCCGGAGCCCTCCACTACGGCGTCCCTCATAATCATGTCGTGGTTTTGAGACGTTAAACCCCAACAATTTTATAACTATCAACTGCTGTTACGTCACTGCATATATAAGCGCAAGGCAAGTTAACCGCGCATGCGCACACAATAGCTAAAAAAAAAGCGAAACAAGGATGAAGTCGGTGTCTCATATATACGCGAAGACATGGAAATCATATTAAGGGGAGGGCAGGGAACAAAGATGAATCACTGATACATGGCTTGAGCTCTCTGCATTAGTGATACGTCGGTTGCATCATGCATGGGAGGCACACTCACTCGAATATCGAGATGGTATCGTATGATATAAACATATTGGTTATTGGTAGAGAGTTAGTGGTTAACAGCTGTGTTCCCACACGACGTCCGCCAGTTTACATCTCGGGTGGGCATTGAGCTCTGTAGTGATTGCGCGTTGTCTACTCTGGGAGGCCGCTGGTTAGAGTCAATTGAGCGCACAGAGCTCCAGATCGGAGCGACAGGCCAGATCATATTTCGCTTTTACCGCAGTACAACGCTTTGCTAACGATTGCTGGCATCTGCACTTAGGAAAGCGTTCGAGGCGCAAAACATAGGACTGACACGAATGTGCAAGCCCGTGTCCTATTTCGCGGACCAAGCGCCTGCTAGTGGCGCATTGATTAGTCTGAAAGCAGGCATTACCATATCTGCACTATAACACCTACATAATTCTTCTGACTGCCTTGTTTTTTTAATCTTTGATATTTAGGTGTACTTTGCTTCGTTACCTATTGTGCTGACTTACCTGTAATTTTGTTTTTTTTTCAGAAATAATTATGTTCTTCACTTCACTTTCATTGTTTTATATGTATATTTTTCGTATGTATTGATGTACTTAAGCCTCTTCCCTCTGTAATACTTCTTGCAAGCCCTGATGTTGTAAATAAATAAATAGATAAATAAATAAATTGACGCAAGTCCAGGCGGCAGTAGCACGAGTTTAACCGAGCACGTACAGCCTTTATCAAAAGTATAGCGAAGCCGCTGCGCTTGCGGTCGGTTTCGTGGCCAGACTCCGTGCTTGAGATCGTGTATATGAAACTTTTGTTCGTTGTTGTTTTGCACCACGAAACACCGTACTGCAGGCGGCCAGCGTGGCGTTCTCCGTCGAGATGACCATCAAGCTGTCCGCGCGTGGCTGGTCCTTCTTCCACAAGAAGTTCTCGGTGCTCGACCTGGGCGCCGTGGTGTGCAGCATCACCTCCGACTTGCTCGTGCTGCTCCGCTACGAAATAGGCGTCCGCACTCGCTTCCTCCGCCTCTTCCGGCTCGTGTACGTGGCTCGCACTTGGGACACGCTCTTCTACATGCTCAACATGATGCTGTCGCTGCTCAAGCCGCTCATCAACCTGCTGCTCGTCATCATGCTCGTGGTCGTGGCGTGCGCCGTGGCCGCCGAGGACATCTTCGACTCCGGAGACCGGAAGCCGGTGTCACGGTGAATTATTTGCCCTCGTGTAACTGTTTTCAGAGCGATAGCTTGGGAGTAGGGGGGGGGGGAGAGGTGCTCATACCTGCTGTAATGTCGTTTTCGCCTCAAGGCGCCCGCGCGTCGTACTTAGCTTAATTTCCGCCGAGCGAGAGTTGGCGCTGTGCTTCCAAGGTGACTAGAGCTACTGTATATGTTCCCTACAGGAGCAGAGTTGCGCATGGATACGCCATTATGCTCAACGGCTGCGCAGTGAAGCCACTCGTCGTGCGAGCAGGAGACAAGTACGGCGCGATGTTCCGGCGCTGGCGACATACCACAAGCCTTATTCGCCCGTGCTGAGCACGATTGCACTCTTACAGCGAAGTTGTATACCGCTATAGGTTCTAGCGTATCGCTTTCGTGGACAAAAAGATGCGTACAACAACAATTTTACAGCGTTCGGTGGGGGGATACCGGGGGCAGTGCAGTGCGTGGAGCAGTAAATGTGAATTAGTGCATCAAGTGAGAACTAGAGTGAATCGAAGGCTTAATAAGTGGGCTGTAGGTGACGGAGCTACATTAAACGTGAATTAGGCGATTGAATGTGAATTAAATGTCAATTAGGCGATTGAAATGTTAAATTGATTCAAAGGTGCCCTGAGTGAACCGAAGGTATAATGCATTTAGTGAAGCTTCATATGCCTAGGCTCTGACCAAAAGGGCGTCCGTTTATCGAGTGGCGTGCACAGAGAATATTACAGCGGAGGCGGATCCCGCCACCACAACTTTCTGATGCATGCTACGATCAAACAGCTCGAAAGTTCGCTTGCTACCGCGCGGTATCTTGCAACAAAAAACGGTGTGGTTATTTTCAGCATGCTCGCGACTTTTTTCTCGCCTGGCCGAAAGGCACGAACTATTTGTGTTTTAGGACGTTTACAGAAACTTCGCGCACGTACGGTCGACAATCAGGTGGGTGTATTTTGGCTGCCTAAGTGAGGTGGTCGGTGAACGTCCCCAAAAAATCATTGCTCGTACGGTTACACTGGCGACCACTGACTAAGTGACATTTGCATTTACCATCATTCACAGCTCCTTCTCTGTTTTAAAAAAAAATCAATGACGACGGAACTGACGGAGACAAGTCGGCGCGGGTGCCGCGCCTTCGTGGCCGTAAAGTTGGCTTCGCCGCGGCAAAATTGAACATTTGACGTCTTTTGCACCACGTGATGGCGCTCCCCGAATGGCGGTGCGAGCGGCGCGAGGAAAAGTTATGCGCAACTCTGCTACCCGTGGTAGCATATACATGGACATTAAAGGTGAAGACAGTGGCGCCGCATGGCGCGAGTGAGGTTACGCGGGGCCCCATGAGGAGGGGATCTCTTTCTTTTTTGGGTCTTGGCGCGGCCGGGGACGGTAGGCTGTCGGGGGAGGTCCGTGGGTGCGATACCGCGGCTCGCTCCCGCGGACCCCGAACGTCGGTGATGCCGCATTTGTGGTACAGTGTATGTGTTATGTTGTTTGTGTGTTATATTGGCATTATATTGGGTTATTTCTCACGTTACTGCAGTTATTTATAAGATTCGGCTGGTGGGCTCGCCGAGCAGCGTCTGTGTGTTGCCTTCTGGAGCAATTGGAGATCCTGTAGTTGCCTCTGCAAAAGTGGCTTTCTGGCGAAAAAAAAAAAAGCGAAACCGAGCTATCGCTCGAGAAACGTGGTTTAACAACGTTCAACCACGGCAACACTATTAACATGGAGTAACGTGCCTGAAAGACTTGCCCGATTGCACTCTCTTAACGTCGAGCACTGCCGACTGTCCGTATATATGCATTTATTTGATGAATAATTGTTGAATTCCCCGATTACCGCATCCATTTGGCGCAGGTGGAACAGCCACGATTTCATGCACAGCGTGCTTCTCATGGTGCGCCTGTTCTGCGGCGACATGTTCGAGCCGCTGGTGAACTGCTTCCACGAGGGCTACGGCAGGTTCCGATGCGTGGCCTTCTACAGCGCCGTCTTCTTCGTCGGCAACTACGTGCTGCTCAACGTCTTTCTCGCTTTCTTGCTCAGCAGCTTCAACGTCGACAGGATCGTCGAGAGGGTGCGCAGACCGGGTTTCTCTGGCCGATTGCGTACTTAGGGACTGTACACGCGCTGTCCGCACAGCCGCACCGCACGTGGCGGGACACCTGCCGCACGCAAGCGGAGGGCGAAAGAGCGTATCGGCGACGCTCTTTCGCCCTCCGCTTGCGTGCGGCAGGTGTCCCGCCACGTGCGGTGCGGCTGTGCGGGTAGCGCGTGGATAGGCCCTTAGGGCATATTTATCCTCAAGCGGCTCGGCCGCCCCGCACCGAACGGATAGCCTCCCGACACTCTCTCATTGGCCTCCTGGTTCTCTCTCACTCGGAGCAGCCAATGAGAGAAGGGCGGAAAGCCATTCGCCATTTAAGGTGCGTCTGTGCGACTTGAAGATAAATAAGCTCTTGATGCAGTCAAACAAAAGAAAGTTGATGTAGTATCGCGATAAGTTGGGGGACAGCCCACAAGAAATGATTGACCATATAGGTTCGTATTTAGTTATCTAAGTTCAACCACTTTATTTCCAAATGAATTTTACGTATACCGCTGGTAAAATAATATACACATATATTTGTCACTGAAAACCTTAAGGGACATACGCACCACACGGACATGATTAAATGTTTGGAAACGATGAAAGTATAAAAAGATTGAAAAAAAATATCTCATATAGAAGACTTTTGTACTGTTACAACATACATCGATTTTTTTGTATACGCGTTAAAATTATAAATGTTATTACTCAAACGCAAAGTGTATACTGTCAACAAAACAACCTCGCTACAAGCGCAAAGCGTGTTCCCATTGTGAAAACGCGACGTTCAATGCAAACGGCTCCATCATCTCAAGTATAATAACTCAGATTGGCGCCGCTAATACAGCATGTGAGATTTGCATTACAACGAGCCAGCAAACGCAATAAACAGACACGATTTCAGTGTTCGCTATCTGCATATTTCCAGAGAAATGACCTTTGGAGAGCGCACAGAAAAGATCATACCGATGTTGTAGCATACATCAGTTCCTGTTTACCGACACTTGTAATATTACATCATGGCTTATGATGCTTATGATGGTTTTTCAAATCGAAATACCATGCACAGTTGCATACGGTGATTATGATTTCGAATAACAAAAAAAAAAAAAAACACGATATAGGGCTTAGAAGTTCATCTTTTCTTTCGGCACAGAACTCGCCCGGAGAGATCCTCTTCGAGAAGATTGTGTGTGACTGCAAGTCGTGGTGCAAGCGCACCTGGAAGCGATTGTGGGTGCGTTCACATTCCCATTATCTCCGTCAAGTTTCTGCGCTGTTGCCCTGTGGGACGGAAATGACATGATATAGTGTATTGTCTTGCATATTTATGAGAAAACAACGCGAAAAACTACAATGGATGGCAACGCACAACCAAGAAGTAAGAATTTTAGGGGTACTCGCTTAATATCCACTCACTTGCCTTAGTACGAACATATAGTCCGCCGCGGTGGATTAGTGGATATGGTGCTCGGCTGCTGACCCGAAGGTCGTGGGTTCGATCCCGGCGGTGGCGGCGGTCGCATATCGATGGAGGCGAAATGTTAGAGGCCCGTGTACTGTGCGATGTCAGTGCACGTTAGAGAACACCGGATGGTCGAAATTTCCGGAGCCCTCCACTACGGCGTATCTCATAATCATATCGTGGTTTTGGGACGTAAAACCCCAGATATCATTATTATTAAGTACGAACAGTAAAAACGTCACGAAACTCGCAGTTTCGTCCCGAAGGGGCGATGCTTTAAAGGGGCCCTGCTACGCTTTTTGAGAATTGTGAGAAAACGCTGCTTAAATCGAGGCTCCTGAGAACACGGGAGCCAAACATTATAGCGCAGCATGCGGCCCGGAATTTACAATTAATTTTCGAAGTCAGCTAGAAATCGCTCGTTCTTCTCTCGATAAGTGGTGCCACAAACCCAAATGGCTTCGTCATAAACCCGCAGTCCACGGCCATTGGCTGATTTTGAGCATTGTGAGCTGCAAAGTTGCAGCGGCGACCGCAGGATTCCGCGACTTGTTAGAGGAGTGAATATTTGGAGAAGTGCGTGGATGCCTGCTAGTCCCAAAACTTCCCAACAACTGTCCTTTCCTTTCCTCGAATAAAACACATCTGATGTTTTAATTTCGAGGTTTTTCTTCAAACATCCGTAACAGCCCAGCGTAAGTGACAGGTGACTCTAATTTCCCGCATCTCTTTTAATAGGTGAGTGGAGATTGTACGTTAAGTCCATGTGGCAATTTTTTAACATCTTGCTTACAGTGCTTCTTTTTTGTGTGTGTGATTTGCAGCAACCCATCGCCAATGGGACCCAGACACTTCCCAGCGCAGAGAAGTAAGTGCGCTAGCTTAAAGAAATAAGTACGGAAAATAATAAAGGTCGTGTAACGGCGACCTAAATTTCAAGTTCCTTCTATTTTGCGTGTTGTCACGAAATGTCAGCAGGCTCTTGTTAGTGAGCATGCAGGGCCTGTCACGTGCCTTCTCCCGTCCGTTGTCTTCGCAACCAGCGCTACCGCAACTGAGGCGGCACGTGTTCGTACGCAGGAGCCCTGGCTGGGCGAGAAACGCTTGGCGCGCGGCGCAGCGCCGAGCCCAAGCCCTGACCGGCCACCGCGCGTTTCGGCTCCTCGTGGCCCTCCTCATTGTGCTCAGCAGTATCGTGCTGGTGAGGAGCTAGCAATCCTTCTGGGCTGTTCTAGGTTTCAACTGCTAAGGAAAATATTTTAAAGACAACTGAAAGTTGACACAGGGGTCAGAGTCATCAAATGGGACACATACTAACGCAAACCAGTGAACAAAGACTCGAGAAAGAAGTGGGAGGAAGAAGACACATCTAGCACTTTCTGCCTCCTGCTTTCGCTCTCTGCTCCCTCATACTTTTCCCGAGTCTTTGTTACCTAGTTTGCGTTAATATGTATACCTTTGATGTCAACCTACTCACCGAGCAACAAGTATTACTCAGCCAGAGTAATAATAGGATTTGAATTCCGGGTGTTTATTGCGTGGACTGTGACTGATTGATTAATACATTACATATTATAACGTAAGGGTTAGTGATGCCCAAAAAGCGTTAACAGATGTTTTGTAGTGTTTGATTATTCTGGAAGAGACGCAGTGGTTATGTGGAAAGAGAGAGAAGGAGAAGGAATTCAGGAAAGGCGGGAAGGTTAACTAAACTACGTCCAGTTTGCTACACTGCACAAATTCATGCGTAAAATGGCTGTGAAGTACTGCGTGGACGGTCGGTGGCTGTAGTAAAATAACTGGGTCCTTCCAACAAGACTCCCCTTTAAAATTAATCTTTTTTACAGAATTTTTAAAATAAATTCTTACTCGGTTATTTATGACTTATTGTTATATCGTTTGAATGTGCGAAGTGAGAGTTGTGCGTGAGTGTGCGTGCGTGCACGCAGTGTCTGGAAGGTGGCCCGAGACCGGCCATGGTGCGCGGCCGGCTGGAGCTGGCGAGTGCGCTGTTCACCGTGCTGCTCAGCGTGGACGTCGCCCTGGTTCTTATCGCCAAGGGCCCGCACGCTTACTTCTCATCAGGATGGCACCTGCTCGACTTCATCGTGCAGTCGGTATGTGCCTCAGTTGTAGGATTTAACGCGCATTACCCCGTACCCGGTCCTATTTCAAGTAAGGCCGTTTCGCGGAGCGCTCTTACACTGTTGCCTACCAACGCTGCGGTATAAATGTACGAGGGGTGTTAAAATGAAAAGGTTACGAAACGCCGTAACAACATGGCCGTTAACATAGATGCCTATGCCGCTATGGGAGAACGTAGCGAGACATCTAGGGATGTGATTGTAGTCTTTGCCGTGGATCGGAGCATGCGCAGGAGAGAGCAGGGGCACTTATAAAGACTGCCGTCCAATTGACGCATCAGTGCGTGTGAAGACATTATGGTGTTCACATTGCAAAATTTGACGACTGAGGAGCAGCGAGGTGTTATTCGATTTCTGACAACGGAAAGTGTTAAACCAGCCACCATTCATCACCCACGATTTCCATGTGTCTGGTCCCCCGAAAAAGACATATGAAAGGGAAGTGCTTCAACTCGGACGACGAACTCAATGACGCTGTGAAGGACTGGGTCTCGTCACGGCCACAGGAATTCTGGGAACAAATAATCCTTTGGCCTGTCCATCAGTGAGATCGTTGTGATCAGGCACATAGTGTATATGCTTTGAATAAAGTCTTCATTTGTACACACAGTGTCATTTCGCACCTTTTCATTTGAACAACCCTTGTACAATTAAGGCGATAGCTTTATGCTGCTCACGAGTCAAGAGACCTCGCGATATTTGGCGAGATCCAACGATACTTCACAAGACCTCTTTGGCTTCAACACGAATGATCCAAAAAGGAAAGTCAGCAACAAAAATCGGTCGAAACTTACGCGATACTCTAGGAATGAATGTGTGCCCGCTGGCGCAGCAGCAGTTGCATAATCTCAGTGCCACACGGCGTCATCATGTGACGTAATTATGAATTCAGAAAGCGCAGAAATTTGTAACGGCATCGTGACATTATCTGATGACGCTCACACAACATCGACATCGTCGTTTGATCTAAAGTGGGCCGATACCGAGGGTCATAGAGTTTCCTATAAATACACTAGAGGGAACTCTGGCGCTAGTGTCGATGGGAGCCGCAACACACGGCGCTTCAGCCAGCATGGGAATCATGGGTAGCACACAAATTTGCCTAGTCTTGCCTAGTCTTCGTTCTTTTGGCTCTGTGTGGCCTGAATCCGCTTTGCCGCAATACGAAGTTCTGCAAAGGTTTAGCAGATACGCCTCAAGACCTTGACCTTGTTAGGCTCACGAATTCAAATACGCTCACGAAGTTCACAACGGTACATTCTTTTATCTGAAACAGAACGAAAACGCAACAATAAACAAAGCCACAAGTGCGTTCGAAGCCGGAAGCACGAAGACTAGGCATATCCATGTACTTCACATCATTCCCATGGTGGCTGAACGATCGCAGCGCCAGAGTCCCCTCTAGTTAATTTTAGGAAACTCTATGCCGAGGGTAGTGCAACACGTCAGGTGCTGAAACCTTCAGGAGCTGTGGGGCGGTTCAGTACAATCGAACGAGAAGAAAATTATATCCGTGATTGTTTACAAAGTGAATGCTGACGATGAAGCGAAGCAGTGTGCATCGGATCATGAATCGTGGCCTTCTATTTTGTCCTGGTTAACATCCTTTTATGTTGTTCTTGTTAACCTTTTGTTCTGTCATATGCCTTGATTGATGGGCGGTTAAATGTCGATGTTTTTACGGTGCTGTGGCCTTTTATTTTGTTTGTTCTGGTTAAGAGCAATTTGATAACCTTTTTGTTGTTCACAGATGTTTCAATTTGTTCACATGCACCTGCGCTACATCTGCTGTAGATGCCGGACGGCGGTTTACGGACATTGTGCGGTCTTAAGGTGCTTCACCCCTAACGGACGATGACTTATCGCCTTCCAGTCATCTTAGGCGAATGCGTGTGGACCGTGTGACTCTTTCGTCCTGGTATACCGACGGCAGCTGCATTGAGAAGCGCTTTAACGTGTAGGGCGGATAGATTCGTAACTTTATTAGTTGTAGGCTGATGGCGAGCTGAGAGAGTGCTGATTGGCGGACGCAAGAACTGTTCATGCTTCGTTTCGCAGACGTCGCTTCTCTACGAGGTTTTCGACGTGATCGGCGTGCAGGGCTCGGTGATCAACGTGCTGCGCGCCACCAGGGCTCTGAGACCCGTGCGAATTGTGTCCCTCTTGCCGGGGATGAAGGTGGGTCTTATCGTTTTACGGCCTGTCAAAGGTCGAAGAATCGATGCTCCATCTGTCACCGATTCCGAGCATAAAAGAAGGGGAATTGTTTGAGCGGCTCGTTTCTTTGTTAGACAACCAACAGACAAACCAAGGAAAGCCTAGAGGACATTATTTGCTCTTTTTTTTAGCTGTAGTGTAGTGGTTATGACCCAAGTTGAAATGAATTAAAGTGGACGAAAAAGCACCCTTTCCGTCAGTGGGCTCCGAACCCACAACCTCCGAGCATCTGATTTGTCTTTGCATGCCGTTAACCGATCGCGTAAATCAAGAACCCTCATATTCGTTTTTTCGACCAGTTCAGTGTAGTGAGTAGTGTGATAACCACAACGACATTGCAAAGGAAAGCTGCGTACAAAAAGTTTGTCAGTGTGCGAACCAAATATAGCCTTTTAAATACTGAGTTCCAGACAGCATGTAATTCACAGTAGCCGGATGTGATCCAACTGTGTAAAGAATTAGTGGCGGGAACCATCTCACAGCTGCTAAATCGAATATCATGGTCTCTCAACGCGGACTGTTTACTTCACACTCTGACAGCTAGAGTACTGCTGTTGCGCACGCTCTGTAAGCGCACGCGATGAACGCACAGCCGGCGTTCAGAACAGCTGCATATAAGTATTCAAAGATGCCAATTTGACGTAAAAGAAGAGTTCCCGTGGAAAGAAGAGAGTTCCGTGCAGCTGCTGGTCGACGCGCTGGCCTCGTCGGTGCCGTCCATCGGCAACGTGCTCGTGGTGTGCGCCTTCATCTGGATCATCTTCGGCGTGGTGGGCGTGAGCGTGTTCGCGGGCCGCCTGTGGCACTGCGTCGACGCCAGGGGTCAGTCGCTCGACCCCGGCCTGGTGCCCTGACCGCGCCACCTGCCACATGCTGGGCTTCTCGTGGACCAACGAGAACGTGCAGTTCGACAACCTGGCCGAGGCGTCACTCGCGCTCCTCCAGGTGCGTCTTCCTGGACGGAAGGATCCAGCAAAGAACGCATAAGGGACACTGATGAGAAATAATGTTAAGAAAGCTTTAGATGCCTCATCAAACGAAAAAAAAAATCGCACACATCTCCCCGTAAGGGAACCCTGAGTAGTATGGTGGTGGTTGTGGTTCGAAGAAGGAAAAGGCGCCTAATTTCTGCAGCCCGGTCGGGAGCACGGCGCAGCGCCTGGTAGTATGCGAAGCACTCGGGATCGTTCTTACCGTAAATCACCCGTGACATTGCCCACTCGCGCATGTAAATGCGTGACAACGCTTGCGTACAGTATATACAATGTCTTTTTGCTGTTGTTGTCGGCGTTGCCGCTTTGCCTTTCGCGGGCGAGAGCGCGTTCACGATCGTTTTCATCCATGGCAGAAAGAGATGTGTGGTCTGGAACGCGCTTATTCTTCATCGTCATCAGCGTCATCGTCATCGTCATGACGTATAGTGCGTACCTTACGTGTGCTGTGCCGGGATGGCAGAAAGAGATGTGTGGTCTGGAACGCGCTTATTCTTCATCGTCATCAGCGTCATCGTCATCGTCATGACGTATAGTGCGTACCTTGCGTGTGCTGTGCCGGGATGGCAGAAAGAGAATGTGTGGTCTGGAACGCGCTTATTCTTCATCGCCATCGTCATCAGCGTCATCGTCATCGTCATGGCGTATAATGGTTACCTTGCATGTGTTGTGCCGTAATGGCAGCGTCATCGTCATCTGGCCACGGCGGACAATGGGGAGACAGAGCTCGTTCATAAGATGCTTCGCATCTAAAAACAAACAAACAGAAAACAACATGGTTGATACCGCTGTCATAGGAATCGGTATAACGCGGAGGTGAACCATGTCCTCACAGGAATAGTTTATTGTTTATAGCACATTGATGTATGAGAGCTTACACATTGGCTATTGGTGTTTGGCAGCTATAGCACCACTTGACGTAGATGTACCCATGTTGACGCATAGTGGCACATCTCCATCTCGACGACTGACGCCAATGATCGTGATTAAACCCTTGTGGTAGCTGAAGTAGTTAACATACATCTGGACACAGCATATGCTGAATCTCGCGTAAACAAGGCCTCAACAAGCACATAATAAACACTGGTACTCGATATGCATTCATTCGAAGCGTCAATAATTTAGAGAGACGGTAAGGTATGCGCTCCCCAGTAATAGGGTAACCTTCGCCTGCGCTCGTGCATACACTACCGCACTGCTCTTCGGGAACGCGGGAGGCAGAGGCTCGACGCTTGAGCCGGGAATGCGCAAAAGCTTTCCGCTGGCGTGTGTCTCGCTCCACCAAGGCATGACAGTCGCCCGTGTATGTCGTTGCCTTTCGGCGGTGCTTATTGCAGCAGTTCTATTTCGGTATTATCGCACTCGAAGCAGACGGTGGAGAAACTCCGTTGGTGCATGTAGAAGCTGCACTGCTCCGACAACAAACCGTCACATGATAACATGACGTGAAATGCAAAGCACGTAGTCTAGGGCGCATCCTCGATGCCAGCGCGGCCAGCGTTCCTTCACTGGCATCGCGGCGCCCGAACAGCGTCGTCACCGAATCGCTCCCTATCGGCGATCGGGAGTGTCATGACGCAGTACTTCACTTCACCGCTCAGAGACGGCGACACCGCCTCGCTACCAAGAGCGCCGTGCGAGAGAGAATACGTGAGAGATATAAGGCGCGTTTGTGGAGCCTCGTACATGTGCGTCGGTGGCGCAGTGCGTAAAGCGCCCAGCACGTATATTATATCGTCGTGGACCGAGAGGTCGTGGGTTCCATTCCGAGGTGGTCCACATCAGTAAAACTTTTTCTTTTGTTTTTTTTTTCTTATTCGTTAGTGTACATTTTACGAACGTCATATCTGTGACGGAATACGTCAGTGACGCTTCAAACTTTCTCGTTAAAAGGCACTACAAGTACGTCGTGATGTACAGGAACCAAAGGCGGAACTTGGGAAGTGTCGGAAGCATCTATTGACTCACCGAGGCCCAAATTAATGGCCACCAGCTCTACAACAGGGCGCCATGTAGCCACTGAGGCTTAGTACACTTTGCCATGTGAAATAACCGGTAGTTAACATTTACCTTTATTATCGAAGGCCGGCTGCCTGTAACTCCAGATGTCTGTTAGAGGCCCGCTTTACCGATACCGCAGAGATAGCAATAAAAATTTGTAGAGGAAACGTCAGTGGTTGTATCGTTTTTGTATGAATATAGTGCTATTTCACTCCAGCGGTTCGCCAAGTAGCGAGTGCTTCGACATCACGTGCCGGATCGTCGATCTGCACAGGTGGCGACCTTCGAGGGCTGGATCGAGGTTCATCGAGAATGTATTGGACATCGAAGGCGTCGACCTGCAGCCCCGGCTGGAGGCCAATCCCTGGTCGCTCATCTACTTCGCCATCTTCCTCGTCATCGGCGCTTTCCTCGTGTTCAACCTGTTCGTCGGCGTCGTAATCGACAACTTCTACGCCAAGAAGCGACAGGCTAGTGTTTCGCCGAACTACATTCTGTACATGCGCGCTTCTTTCAGTATCGGATCACTCGGCGCAAGTCCCCCACTTAACGTCCTCCCTCGTGTGCGCATGCGTGTAGTTGGAGGAGGACTATTCGGAGCCTACGGCGACTGAGGGCCAGCGCCGGTACGCCCGGTCACTCCGCCGCCTGCTCGCCCAGAGGCCCGTCAGCCTTGTGGCCAGGCCGGCCGGCAGGTTTCGAGGCTTTCTCTACGATGTGGCCGCCAGCAAGGAGTGAGTGAGACACCGTATATCGGTGATATTCCGAAACCGAAACTATAGAAGCAAGCTTTTTCTACGTTCGAAGACACGTCTCCTATATTCTGGGCACGCAATGCTTGCTAGTAAGCGGAAAATCAATCAATCAATCAATCAATCAATCAATCAATCAATCAATCAATCAATCAATCAATCAATCAATCAATCAATCAATCAATCAATCAATCAATCAATCAATCAATCAGTTGTCTCCGCCTGCTATACTGTTTTCATACTGTCGGGTTCACGTGGGCACAGGCTGGCGGTGGCGTCTGCGGTGCTGGCCCTGCTGAATGGCGTGCTGCTGTCCTCGGAGCGCTACGAGTGGAACGGGCGGCAGCGGGCGGCGCTGGGTCGCGCACACCTCGTCTTCCTGGTGGGACACGCCGGAGAGCTTCTGCTGCGCGCCGCCGCCACGGGCACCGCCTTCTTCGCCGTCAAGTGGAACCAGTTCGAGTTGTGCGCGCTCGCCCTCTCCCTGCTCGGTCAGTGGCTCGCACGCCTCGACATTTAAAGCGGCGCTTTCATTGCCAAACTCTCCGGGTTTCCGTGGTCGTAGCTGTTGTCTCGCCGAATAGGTTACGCTGCCACCGGCCCGCATTCTCTCTAGCCGTGGGGATATAGCTATATCTATAACATCTATCACGCACTTCCAGTCAGCCTTCCGGGTATACGCACTCCTCGTTCACCTACGGTTTCCACTATCAATATGAATTATTTCCCTTCTACACTAGCTGTAGAGAAGGCCTCTAAAGAAGTTCGGTCAGAAACGGTCGTCGACATCATGGACCCTGTTACAGCAAATGTATACAAGAGCAAACCATAAAGACACGTGTTAATAATAATATCTGGGGTTTTACGTCCCAAAACCACGATATGATTATGAGAGACGCCGTAGTGGAGGGCTCCAGAAATTTCGACCATCTGGTGTTCTTTAACGTGCACTGACATCGCACAGTACACGGGCCTCTACCATTTCGCCTCCATCGAAATGCGACCGCCGCGGCCGGGATCGAACCCGCGACCTTCGGGTCGAAAGACACGTGTTGTCGTGCGCATCGGAACATTGGGTGGAAGATGAAGATGCAAAGGAACATGGCGCGTCGGATCTGCTGCAATATTGCGGTTATTTATTCACTACTGCAGGTGAAAAAAAAATACGAGTTTTTATTATATAATAGGCGGAAAACAAGCAGCATAAGGGGACAAAGTATACAAAGATAGAGATAGAGCAAAGAAATTTTTTCAAACACAACTAGCCAACAGTGACATTGCTATACTCGGCGACAACTTTTCTTGACAGTACTGTGGAAGCTACAGAACCGAAATGAATGCCTGCTACCGCGCCAAAATATAGTACTTAAGTTTACTGATAGTTTCCTCATTTGCCTCGCTGAAATAAATGCTGCTTTATTACGAGACTCGAAGAGTTGCGGGAAGTCGTAGGTAAAATGCAGTTATTGTGCACTTTGCAAGAACGCTTTCCTTTTCCTTCCATTTCTTAGACAGCACCGCCTTTTCAGCACGCCCGTTTTCCAAAGTAAACAAGACGTCCACGACGTGAGTGGGTCAGTGTGCGGCCGCAAACGCGCTGTTTAGTTCTCCAAAAGAAAGTATACACGTAATATGACACTAAAATGTACAACGAACAATCGAAAATGCCTTTTACTATTCACATTTTTCATGTACATGCTTTTCCAAACGCGTTAACGATGCGAGCGAGCGAAACCGAAATCAGCCGCAAGCTGCCGTACTACTACTTGCGGAGCGACACGAATGTGCGAAAGCCCCGCTTCCGTAACCTTCTCTCCACTTCCATAATAAGTTGTCGCCGAGTGTAGATATGATATCGAAATAAGTTTACAGGGATAAAGTAAATTTTCAGGTAAACAGTTCCAGCCAAGCACTGTTCTTGGGAGGTGTGAAAGTTTAAAATGACTTAAAGGAGTACTGACACGATTTTTAAAAATTTTCGAATTGTCGTTTTAAATAAAACTACTGGTGTCGAGAAACCTATAAAGAGTGTCGTAGTGCTTGGGAATGCATTGGATATATTTTTAATACCGCTACCATAAAACAGCAATTTCGGTTTCGGTATCGATGGGGCGGCTTCTCAGTGGCGTTTCAGAGCAGTGTGACGTCACGGGAAGACAGCAACTGGCGACGTACTAACGGCAAATCTGTCATATGCTCGTGGTGCACGTAAACAACGATGAGTTAATTGCCGTCCAGTGACCCTTGCAGCGATTTCTGTGATTTAGGCTGCACGCAGGACGCAGAGCTCGCAAACTCAGGAACTGTCTTGACTCGTCGGGATAATGTCCATTGCAGTGGGGCTGGCGTGCAGATGCACAGCGACGACAACTTTAGAATCAAAATAAAATATTTTATACGTGTTGTCTGGCTCCGCTGTGTGGAGAGCGTTGACACTGCATGCCAAGGAAACGAAATATGTCCCTTTTGCTATCTTCCAAAATATATTGTCAGTACTCCTTTAAGAGGGTATTGAGGCGAGCTCGTTGGTATGGATCCATTAGAAAACACTGCGCTTAATGAACACAACAACATATGAGGCAAGAACAAGGACGTGCGCTGCGTCCTTGTTATCGACTCATGTGTTGTTGTGTTCATTAAGCGCTGTGTTTTCTAAAGATTAAAATGTTTAGTCCTAGTAACGTATGGCGATTGAGATTGAGTGAATGTTACCTGTAGGAGACAGAGGACATAGAGGCAGGAACGGGAGGCAGAAGTCAGGAAATTGGGCGAAGCGTCCACATAGCGAAGCTAATTGAACAGTGCTAATTTAGCAAGAAAAGTAGATATGTGTCAACGAGTGTGTAAGTACGTCGGTTAATTTAATGTTTTGCTTCTAACAGTGATGCTTGTTAACTTTGACCTGAAGCACCCTGCAGTTTTTTTTTTTATGTATGGCTTTTGTTATGAAATCACAACTTAATTAACGAGCAAATTTTGCGTTTATGCACAACCCCGTTCACGAGATGCAGAGATCAAATCAGGCGGATGCGTAGGGGGAGCTGTCTACGCATCATTATCTGCAGGACATATGCGGTGTAAGCCGCTTGTAGAGGAAACAGTATACGTACTAGACAAGTTTCGCTTTAAAAAACTACGGCAAGGAAAACCAACGAAAACTTCGCTCAATAAACGCTAACTCAAAAATCGATCATACAACCTTTCCACGAAGGTACGATCGAAAACGACGGACATTTTAATCGGGTTTCTAAAAACTGTCCCTTTTTAATTTAATATCCCAAGCGCGGCGAACCAAATTTCGGCGATTTCTCACAACCCTCGCGCATGCACTCGTACACTAACTGGAAGGTAACGTAATCGTATTCCGAAATAGCCCGGTAGAATCGGGGTGGTACTTTAGTGTCACCTTTAAAACGCATTTTAAACACCGTTCTTACGCATGTAGGTGTGCGCGCACACAGGCACGCACACCGAATACATTTTAAAGTAAAGACAGCCGTCGCCTTTGAAGCCGATAATGTGCTCCGATTGCATGACGTCAAACAGGGGCGGGCTGACGGCCTTCGGGCCTCGTGTCTCTCAAATTTTCGTCCTTGTAACCCGATCGTTCATATTTATGGAGGGCGGCAGTCATAATAAAGTAGTCGCAGCAATACAGCCGAAAGGCTCCGTCTTCCAGATAAGAGGAGCCCGTCATTACATCCGGGTCACGTCGCTACGTGCGTCGTTTAGCAATTTCCGAGAGAGATCACGTTTACTCAATGAGCGAAAGTAAAACGGCATATACGACTGGACGCGTCGCATTTTGCCGGACCGTTATTAGCGCCTCTCGATCCCCCCACCCCCCGCGCGCTCGCTTGTGCGGCACACCCATATAGGCAAACCAGCTGCCGCTCGGTGGCCCGCACGCGAAGTCGCCAGAATTGGGCCAAGTTCAACGGACGGCGACGTCGGCTGTTATGGTATTGTTGTTTGTTTCTTGGTTTCTGCGTATCTGCAGGATTCTCGCGCTCAACTACAGGAAAGGATACATGTGGTACTTGTTAGTGAAAAACGCGCAAGATACGCAAGAAAGGGGAACTATACGAGACGAGCGCTCTCTAGTTCTCCCTTCTTGTGTATCTCGTGTGTTTTGCGCTTCCAAGTGCCGTCATGGATCATTACAAACTCGCCCAAGTATATGTTCTTATAAGCAGAAAAGAGCCTTCGAGGATGCGCGAACGTTTTGCTGAGGAAGATGGTTCGATACAGTAATAATACCTGGAGTTTTACGTGCAGAAACCACGATATGATTATGAGGCACGCCGTAATGTAGGGCTCCGGAAACTTCGACCATCCGGTGTTCTTTAACGTGCACTGACATCGCACCGTACGCGGGCCTTTAGCATTTCGCCTCCATGGAAATGCGACAGCCGCGGCAGGGATCGAACCCGCAACTTTTGCATTAGCAGCCGAGCACCGTAACCACTGTACCACCAAGGCGGACATGGTTCGACTTCCTGGCTTCGTCGGCAGAATTACGGTATTGCAGGAAAGCTAAAGCAAACGCTCGTACACGTAATTTTAGGCGCATTTTAAAGGCCTCGGCACTGTAGAAATTAATGCGGTATCTCTCCCCTGCGGCATCTCTCATAAACCCATGGATATATCGATATGTTTAGTGGACTACAATCAATCAATCAATCAATCAATCAATCAATCAATCAATCAATCAATCAATCAATCAATCAATCAATCAATCAATCAATCAATCAATCAATCAATCAATCAATCAATCAATCAATCAATCAATCAATCAATCAATCAATCTCGACCTTGCCCCTCGCCGCAATATAGCCGTTTTTGTGGTAATCACTCTCTGAAACACACGTCCGTTCCGTTGCTTTCCGCTTTCCGTCTAACTCAGGGGAGTCTCAAACTCACCTCAGCAAGCGGGCCGCAGTCGCACAATTTAGCCC
>JALIZH010032960.1:1170000-1235000 GCA_030522465.1 Rhipicephalus appendiculatus | reverse complement strand
AAGGCTGGAGCATTTTTACGACTTCGTCCGGCCACGCGAGCCGAATTCGAGAGATAATTTGAATCTCGAACGTAGTGGTACGTGCGTTTATACTCTGTCTACTGACGCACATTGCACTGCTATTTATAACGTGTCCCGCCAGTCTCTGTCACACAGCCCCCGGTTCGGTTCCAAGGTTCACAGTAGCAGTTCTCGTAAACAATACGACATGATTTATGAAAATCGATCTCCGTTTATCAGCGCGGCACTGGAACGTTGTGAGCGAGCACGACATCATTCTGATGGCAGATCGCCAGCTTATACTTCCGCCTGCTATCTACGGAAGGCGTACAGCTATACTATAGTTGGCGACTTTATAATCTAGTGTGCTAAGACTGGAAGGACGACCGTCCCATAAGTAGTTCCGTACAAACACAGCTACTTCGCGGAAACGTCGTGAATTGATCTAAACAGCGTTCAGTATTTTATTTACATAGAACGTCACTCATTCGTATATGTAGACTTTGGACATTCCCTTAACGTTCACGTTTGTTTAATATTTATTTTTCATATTTATGCCAGGGGTAACAAAAAGTGGCAATGGAGGTGTATATGCTTACAGTAACTGATAACAACGTCGCTGCATTCGCGGTTTCAGACGATGCATCTAATTAAACTTCGGCAGTCTCCCAACCGTACTCTTCCTGATTAAATGAGGCGTTTAGTCAAAGCCACCGTGGCCAAAACCACGTAGAGAGAAGTAGTCGAAAAAGTATCCCTATTTGCAATAAAGAAGTCACAAATATGTCAAGCCGAGTAGAGATATGTAAGAAAAATAAAGTAATGCGTTTGTTTAAGCAACAATACCTCAATAACCAAGGCCTCAGGGGACAAATGTTCGCGCGATTTTCAATGTTGTGTGGTATGTTCTTTCTCAGACAGCCTTCGTAACAACGAAGCTTAGCCTTGACGACTTCAAGACGAAAGCTTAGTGTAGTAAATCAACGGCGAAAATATTTGACTGATCTTGCCAGTTATTCAGTTTTCTTATCGCGTAGCCCCGACTATGTGTTCCGTTAAATCCATTATTCATGGAAGTTATCTACTGATTCTATACGCTATAGATGTAGTATTATCGATAGCTATTTACGTTCGCTACATTTCCAGACACTCTGGTCCTACTGAACAGAATTGATTTCACGTTAAAGGGGAAAACACTCGGCGTACCTTGTCAATTATTCAGCTTTCGTGGGGAAGTTCTCATTTTATAGAGTTATATACAATCCAAGTCGAAACTAAAATCTCTAAAGTTGCGTGAGAGGCTCGTTCAAGTCAATATATAATAGAAAAAAAAGAGACCAAGCACGTTTAATTATTCGCACTAATGCATGCAGTATATATTGCCACGCGCGCTTATTTTGCTGTTTTTATGTAACTGCTCAGTTACACGCGTAAACACTGCCTTGTGCTAACCGCGCCCAAATGTCTGCGAACCTTCCAGATTATTTTAGAATCTTCCGATAGGCATGAGCGCGAAAACGCGAACAGTAAAGCGTCCTCCAGCGATCAGGCTCGAATGTTCGATTCCCAATGTGTAAATGCATGCCTTACCGCAAATCAGATTGCCTACGGGCCCACGCTCTCTTCGCCGCTATCGGTTCACAGCGTGTATTGCTTGTACTTGACCTTTCATTTTTCCGGGCACAGGTTCACTCAAATAAAAAGTTCCGTATCTCCGAGTCCTGCTGGAGCCTTCACTGTCACGGCCACGTGACAATATATAACGACACTGGGATACAAAAAAGAAATGTGTACAACATCGTAATGCTGTACAGTACCAAAACAGTGCGCAATCGCAACATTAAAAACGATTCGCGGGGAACTAGTTTCTTTCCTTTTTTTTTTAATTTACAAGAGAAAAACAACGCGTGCTTCTAAGCATTATTTTATGAGGCAGTTGATTTCACAACAGAGGAAAGCACTTAATTTGTTGCAATTAGTGCCCTCTGACCTTCGCCCGCTTTACGAAAATGGCAGCTGGACGGGGCTGCTGCTTCTTTACTCACCGTCGCGTTTTGCGGGAGTGCACGCGGAGTGTGCGGGGAAAGGGAGCATCAATCAGTGCGGTCGTCGAGCGCTGTGTGCCTCTCCTTTCCTACGCGCCGCGACAGTAGCGTCCTTCGAGCGGTCGGGGAAAGATGGAGGGGACGTCGCCTAAAGCAGCAAACGCTCGCTCCAATATTTATGGTCGCCCACCCAGCGGCGGCTGTCATTAAACAGATCGATCGGTAGACGACGGCGACCAGGTATGCTGCCCCGCGTGCTCCAGTGGCCCCCCAGAGGCGGCGGTGTAGTGACCGTCAAAGTATAACGTCGATTGGTCCTCTCTTGTCGACTTTGTGTCGTTCGTCACCCGGCAGCCACGTGGGACGCACTCTCTGTAGCACTGCGACTGAGCTTGGCTATTAAACGTCATTTGGAAGTTAAGCGCTTGAATGTATCTTTGCATATTGCGTAAGTCCGGAGCTATAAAGATAATAATTATGGGTTACCAACTAGCCCGAACCAACGCTTTGGTTCTGTAGTCGCGAATTAAAAGCACAAAAAAGGCTCAAGAACACACGTTTGAGGTGTGGTGGACGTGAATCAGGAGCACACTTGCGACCGCTCGCAATATGTCATGAATAAGTGTCACCACCAGCAACGGATACTACGCATGTTGTAAAACTTAATCGCAACTGCTTGCCCACGACTCTTGATTTGAACACAGCATATATCGAACGTTGTTAGAAAAAAAGTTTCTGGTCAGTTTTCTAGTGAAAACGCTCGCACACGTATGTACACTTCTTCATTCCAAGTATGTGAACAACCTTTACGCACAAGCTCTTAAGCGAACTTAAAACCTTTCCGGCTGTCCACCTTTCCGAATCTTGGGCTTTTTACAATGTTTTTTTTTGTTATTTTGAATATTTATACGTTAACCCGCTCAATAACCGTGCTTTACGCTGACCGAAGTCTGCTCCATCCCGTATATGTAGTCATCAGTCACATTGCCATGTCCACATAGACGGACATGCAGCTTTGGTTGAGCGTCCGCAGAGCTTCTGCGGACGCCCAATTAAATTTGTCTATTGTCTTGCAGCCTGCGTCCGCATCGCATCTGCGCACGCCCAGTTAGAGCTGACCTATAAGAAACGTTACGATCGTGCTGTGTCGCGCAGTCAGGAACACTGCAGCGATGGAACGCTCCAGTGCAGCCGTGACTGGGGTCATTGACTGTCACAAGTTCCCTGGAAGATCCTCTAACTACCTTTTCCGTTGCTGTCATGGTGTCTGTGGTATTCACACACCTCGGCTGACAATTCTGAACCACGGCCATACTGGAGAGGCACGCGGGCAATACGCCCACGCGCCTCTCCAGTATGGCCGTGGTTCAGCATTGTCCACTCACCTCCTATCCTGCCATCTATGAACGAAAGTTTTTTTTTCTTCTACGTGGTGTCTCCAGCTGTCCATGCTGTTCCGTTAAAAGACAAAAGCTGCGACCGAAAGCGTAATTATTGCACACATTCATTTAGCAATTGACTTAAATTTCGAGTAAATACTTGAATAAAAGCCGGGCGGAAGGCTAGAGATATTAGGGCCTTTTATGCGATCCTAAATGAAGCACACTTAGTTTTCGCTGGTTGAGTTTGGTGCTCACTGTGGAACGTTGTTATATGGATACTTACGTAAAGAGCGGACACTCCCGTAGGGCCCTGCGGCCAAGCTACTGCGCTGCTTTCAGCACCACGAGCAGCTGGTCAGACCGGTAATGCCTTCGGCATAAATAAATAAAACAAGAAAAAATTTCTTTCTCATGCTGGGATGCGAACCCGTGCCCTCATGCTCCGAAGGCGAGTGTCTTGACCACTAGACTACACACCCATGCTTTGTCAACGTGAATACGTGTATATCTAAACCATATGAATGTGTTGCATTCACGGTGCAAAAGAAATTTAGAAAGACAACACTTTCTACGCAGACTTTACTCATTTTTGGGGAGTAGCGCATTAAACGTCCTCTGCAGGACACGATGTAGAGCCGACATGGATGAGTGTACACATCAGTAAAAATTTTCCGTTGAAAAAAATTTAATGCCAAACGCGTTTCGGTGGCCCTTCTGCGGTGGCTATTAGATGTGCTGATTAACGAGTGGAAGCGAGCTTAGGTACGCCATCTGGCGGTTGTTCAGACCCTTGCTTGCTCGGCCGCGAAAAGGCTCGAGTGGCCACCCTTTACTAAAGTATATTTCTCTATGCGCTCGGTTTCAAGAGTGGAATAGCACCAGCACGTGTTGCTTCCCAAGAAACTTCCGGTCTCTACCACCGAAGCAGAAAGCTTGTTTTTTAAGTTGTGCGAGAGTAAAGAAAAACTCTTTTTCCGCTTTCACGTAATAGGAAGGCACTTAAAGTGAAGGACTATCTCTTATAATGTTGCGTTTAGCTTAGAAGAAAATATATTTGAAATATTTGGCCAGTCACGGGAAGAAAATTGGTGAAAATGGGCGCTACTCGCTAAGGCTTTTGTTCCCCGCCAAAGCTACTAGGCTGCGTTGGCGCACAAAACCGGAAGCCGTCCAGGACCTGTGTTGTAAACAGCGAAAGGGTCTATATATATGAGAGTACCAAGTACTCTCGATGGTCACCCATTTTTCTAAGCTCACTAGCTCTCCCATGGAGAAGTACGTAGCACTTTCAGTTGTCCTCATTTTTTTTCTTAAGACTCGGTGTTCATCCTTCCTGTGTGGCAAAAGAAGTAAGGGCTGTCTGTCAGTTGGTGCCTGTCAGTTGGTGTCAGTTGACGGGAAAGATTATTTCTTCGTTCCTACGCATACAGATAAAAACTGCGGAGTTCCAAGCTCTCTCTTAAAGGCGTTATATCTATGCTACGTGACAAGAACGAGCCTTCCCTCTCGATCAGCGACCACTATCGGTGCAAAGAATCTTTCTGCGTGGAGACACTATGCGGTCCCCACGCGAGCTCTCGTCAAACACCGAGTCACGGACCAGATTGTGGTCGATACGGGCAGGAGGGCTCGTGTTTTACGAGCTTCTGAGGCGATCGCAGCGCGATGCTTCCCTCCAACTGCGCACTTAGATTTTGGCGGAACCCGGACGATACAGAGACACCGCCCCCTCCACCCTGCACTCTCGCCTAATAAGTCAAGATGTAGTTGAGAGTCCCGTGCAGCGCTCGTCCTAGAGCCAGGACCGTCGCCTCGTTCTTTCTGTAGCATGCCGTAGCACGTTCCTGTCGTGCGTGATCCTTAATTCTGTTTGCGTGCCTTGTTTTTGGAGAGGAGTCTAGGAAGCATATTTAAAAGGTCAAAAGAGCCCGTCCGGGAAAAATAAAGCCAAGACAACGCCACAACGCGGCTTTTTGAAGGTTTCCTTTGTTTAATAAGAAATTGATCACAATACGAAGTGAAAACGCTTGCGTGCGGACATGCTGCACGCCAGCATAGGGGACTTTTTGTGGTATGATTGCGTGATATGTTTGCCGACATCGTGCACGGCACGATGCATCGTTCCATTGTTTGCAACGTTAGCGCTTTTAACAAACATGCGCTAACGCTTGTTTGTTTGTTGTGTCGGACCGCGGCAAACACGCTATAAGAACTCGCTTCGCATTTGATTTGTTGAAACGCCAACGCTCGACTGAACCATTATGTAAGGTGTGTACTGCGACGACGTCAAGCAATAGGTTCACGACAGAATCTAGTTTTCTTATGTATTTCAAAAACGCAAGAAAAACGTGTGTTGAGGGTTCTCGTCGTAATGGTTGAAACAATAGCAGGGATAGCGGGTTGGTAGTAGTAGTAGCCATATTATTATTATTATTATTATTATTATTATTATTATTATTATTATTATTATTATTATTATTATTATTAATTATTATTATTATTAGTAGTAGTAGTAGTAGTAGTAGTAGTAGTAGTAGTAGTGACGCTAAACTTACTACAGCCTTGACCTTTTAATGCCTTGAATTATGAAACTGCCCAAGAAAAAAAAATTAGTTTTTCATTTTTCAGCTTTAAATAGCAACTTATACCTAATTACGCAGTTCAACTGTCTAAAATGCAACCTTAATACATACCTTTAGGCACTTTGCGAATTCGCGACAACCGGCACTTAAGCCAGTATGTGGGTCAATACAGAGATGTGTTCAAAGCTGAACCTTGAAAAGACAATCCTTGTGTGGGTTATAGGGCGACGGCTTGTCGTCACTGTTGTTTAAATGCAAGCTTGACCTGATTCTTTCCACAACGATCACGTGACATCGTGTTAGCGACCGTGTGGGGACCATAGGTCGGCAAAACATGTGGAGCTCACTCAGGCCCGTAGCCATGCCCCCCCCCCCCCCCCCGAAATTCGGAGGGGGGGTGTTTTGCCAAGACAAAGTAATAAAAATAGGTGGTTTTCGAGGTTTTCAACAGGTGGGCCCCCCCCCCTCGAAAAAAAATTTCTGGCTACGGGCCTGAGCTCACTCATACTCACTCATGAAATATGTTTTGCCCTTGGGACTCACTCGGACTCAGATTCACCAAACTTTTCCTCAACCGGACTCACTCGAACTCAGATTCACGAAAATTTTTCTCAGCCGGATTCACTCAGACTCAGACTCACGGCTCCATCTGAGTCTGAGTGAGTCTGAGTGAGCCGACTCATGAGTCCATTAGCGTACAATTGGCTTCTTCAAACTTGGTGTAAATGCTCTTTAAACCAATATCTCGCGTAGTCGGTGCTGTACTTGGCGCCTTTTCATCTCGTACCTTATCAGTGGTTGCAATCCAGTAAGGACTTTTTTTGTTTGAAAGAGATAACTCACATGAAATATTTTTATCAAAAATTCCCGGGAAAGAGTTTTCAGGGGCGGGGGGGGTGTCACGGCACACCTCCCCCCCACTCCGTAACTCACGCCTCTGATCAATAAATATTGAGCTGGCGTATGAACGTGGTGCTTTGAAGTATGCGTGAGTCGGCATGAGTATAAACGTGAACCTACGTAAGACTAATAGTAAAGATAAGTTGCGTAAGTAGAACCGTAGATCGGCAAAAAAGTGTAGAGCTCACTCAGGCTCACTCAAGAAATACATTTTGAGCTTAGGGCTCACTCGGACTCAGACTCGCCAAAATTTTCCTCAACTGGACTCACTCGGACTCAGACTCATTAAAAATTTTTCTCAACCGGACTCACTCGGATTCAAACTCACCAAAATATTACTCTCCCGGACTCACTCAGACTCAGACTCACGGCTCGATCTGAGCCTGAGTGAGTCTGAGTGAGTCGACTCATGAGTGAGTTTGCCGACCTATGGTGGGGACCCTAGACTCCGCCGCTCAAGAGAGCCGACTTCTTGGGTGTCGAAAGAGTGACGTGAATGTGGCGGTTATCAAAAGCAGGGAGAGCTGGTCTCGATTCTTCACCTACCGGCAAGTATAATTTTCAGTCCAGAAGTCCAACAGCAGTCATCACTAGAGGCCGGATTTTTAGGCACTAAAAAATCGGGTTTTAGGCGCCAAAAATAGGCAGGCAAAACACAGTTTTAGGCCCCCCTAAATCGTAAATATAGGCACAATAAATTTTTACAAAAACTCAAATTTTCGAATAAGGACGTGCGCGACCTGGTCTACGACAGGAAAGCAAACAAATGTTATATTTTATGATTGTACAAAGGCGTTAATGATTTAACATAGCCCTGCAATGGTCCCTTTTCGGGCACGGTTTCCAGAACATGGTCTCTCCTTTTATTGTCTAGAATGGTAAGTGTCCACCATCGAATAAACGCGCTCCTGGGTCTGCTTCTTTTCGGCATGGCTGGGAAGGGCAGCACAGGATTGAATAGCCAGACCACTAAAAGGCCAGAAGGGTCTGTTAGCCTTGTATTGGCGGGGTCTAATAGCGCAGAGTCAATTTCTCCTCTCTGTGTAAACACCACAAAGGGCCCCTTACCAGGTTTGAGCGTTTCGAGCTACAAGTGTAATGCATGCATTGCGCTAACGATCACGTCTGCCAAGATTTGCAGCGCTATGCTCCCCGGAAGGAGGTGAAATGTCAGACTGAATGCCTCGTGGCCTTTATCTCACGGGTGCGCACACCAGTGTGGGGAAGGTGAAGTTCAACAAGGAATGGTCCTGTGTATGTCACAGTAGTACATGAAACTGCGAGAATTATTCGAGGCTACATGTGTAATTTGTGCAACTGTTGCTTGAATAGAAGAATGAAAGTTAATAGAAATATTAAAACATACAAACGAAATGTGTGCGCACTTTTCTTTAGTTTTTTCTTCGAATCGAGAGCTATGCGAGACTTAGCTGCCTATATTTCTTTTGTGTTCGTGTTCTCGCCGTTCCCGCGTCGTGCCGGCGCCAGCCCTGACAACGCTTAGCAGGTTTTTGGTGCATCGTTCCTTACAGCAGTTCCAGCTGTGCGACGCACTGTGTCGTGGTAAGGATGCAGCATCCATGCCAGCCTCTCCAAACGCATAGACGGATCCATCCCACAGAAACAGGCAGTACACTATAGAGCGAACGCCGAAACGATACAACACCGCTTGTGCGCACGACCTGGCTTGGGCATGTCATGTGCACATAGTGTAATATTGCGTGCGCATGGCGTGTTGATGCGTCAACGTCGTGTGATCTTCCGGCTCCGAGTTTATCTGATACCGAAGAGGGCAGGGAAGGAATATGGCTTGCGAGTGGCAAAGGTTTCAAGCTCATCTACCGGCATCATGCTTTCGCGGCTCGTAATGAACCAATCAAAAAGTTCTTGTCGTACAAAGCTCTTCATTGGGCACGCGAACACTTCCAGTATCTGACTAAAATTTCTAATGTGATCTGGTGAAGCGCCCTTTAAGAGTAAATTACAAACGAAACAAAAGCCATGTGCACATATGATTTTTTTTACCTACTTTCTATTTTCCCCTGACGGCACTCCATGGTTTCGCATTCGCTCTCCATATTCCTGCTGCTGCGCGCAGGCACCTCCTGTTTTCTGCCCCCCCACCACGCCCATGTCTTCAAGGAGGTGCTTCAATTCCATGGGAACACTGGACTGGAAAACCGGCGGTAAAAGCCGCCCGCCACGTCCTCGGCCATAGACGCCACTCTCCTCTTCTTTCCCTCTCCTCTTCCCGCCTTCCCGCCTGGGACGTGCTCCCATTTAGGGTTGCAGAAATAGCGTCCTTTCCTCTCCCCTGCTCCAATTGCTCGCGCCATGTCAGTGCGGTGGGGTAAGGTGGCCGGCGCGTACCGGTTGCTTCCCGGATGTTTGTTGAACTAGGGAACAATAGGTTGTTGCACCTCATAAAGTTCCTAAACGTCAATTTTGCCCGGTAACATGAATTACGGTCTCAAACTGTACTCGAAAGCAAAATTCGAGGCTAAATAGCGTTCATATAGGCACCAATTTTGAAAATAGGCATTTATGGACACTTATGGACATTTAGGCACAAACCCCAAAAATAGGCATTTATAGGCACTATAAAAACACTATAAAAGCCCTCCTTTACCCCTAATTCATGCTCATATATCAAAGTGGCGCGATAGGAACGCAAGGAAAAAAATAGGCATTTGCCTATAATCCGGTCTCTAGTCATCACCCTTCGCGGCCGCCCCACCAGCCGTAGCTCGTTTCGAAGGCTCAAGCTTGACAAATGCTTCTAAACGATCTATAGAGTATACGTTTAGGAAGGTGCTGCAGATAAACAGTGGACCTGTGGTGCGCAGGCGACGTCGTCCTTCTGTCCGGCGTGTCCCAGTCCCGTCCCGAGTGGGTCCTGCTTCGGGGCCTACGCACGCTGGCCATTCTGCGCGTCTTCCGCAGCCTGGTGTCGGTGCGAGGCGTGCGCCAGCTGGTGCTCATATTCGCAGCCTCGGTGCCCGGCCTTCATCAACATCGCCCTGCTTCTATTTCTCGTCATGTTCGTCTACGGCGTTCTGGGAGTCTCGCTGTTCGGAAATCTACGCTCCGACGACAGCTTCAGGTGCCCGACTGTGCGTTTAGTGGCTCTCGGGAAGTAACGACGAGCCAGGCTACGCAGGCAACTTTTTTATGCCAGCGCCTTGCATATAGACTATTTTACGGGTGGGTTTGAGTGCCGCCATATTGGGCTGTTAACCTTTGTGTTTGTATCCTTTGACAGCTAAACCGAACAGTGTTACGGTAGATGCATACGCATGAAAACGGTTGGGTTGGTGCATACGATGTTTCATGACCTTATTAATTCACGTCGCGATATGCAAAAACAAGAAAACATCAACTTAACAACCCAAGATGACGGCACCCAGATGCCCTACGGAAAATAGTCTGTAGACGCGCCGATTTTACGCATAAAAATCACGGTTCCACTGAGATGTGTCCCGTGCGCTTTTAATTTGAGAACCTACGCCTCAAGTAGCGTTGGTTATTGGGTCAGTTCTTGCATCACTGTGAAATCGTTGAGTGAAATGGAACACAGTACAGGAAATTTTGTAGACAGGATAGAGGCTCCTGTCCATAACGTTTCTTCCTGTGCTGTAATTTCTTTCGCTGAACGATTTCGCAACGATACACCTTATAGTCGCTTACAACTTTAGAAGTCCGCGGCATTTCTTCCCCAAAGGCGGATGTACACAAGGCTATACCAATGGACGCGCAGCCCAGGCTGACGTCATGAACCATGCGGCAGGTGCCCCCCGCCTTCGGAGAAAATTGCGATGCGCATGAGCGGGACCTTTCTTCAGTCGCGGAGGTGATCGGCTGCCGCTCTTCGGTCAAGTGGGCGGAGCTTCTCCGGTATTCCGAAGTTGCGTCCTATCTATAGTAACGTATGCCGCGAATGGTATCTGAGGTACGGTTTTCGTGCTGTGCAAAATGAACGCGTTGACGACGATCTAGGTATTCTACCAAAATACGCCCCACGTGATTGGAGGTGGGGTGAATATGAATGCTACTGCTTTGTTTGTCTCCCGGCTTGACCACTTCGTCCTCATCTGCGCTATTCTTTTTTTTACGTAGCGCCTATAAAGTGGTGGATGGTTTCGAAACGTGTTCTGGCTTTCTCGATGGAGGTCGACGCTGTGCTCAGTGGCGCATGGCATCTGCTGAGCGTGTGCCACTAGTCCGTTGATATGATATGCCACGTCGGCTTCGACGCGACGTTATATTTACAAGGGGTCCTGAAGCACACCTCGTGCTTGGTGAAAGAACCCACACACAGTGGAAGCAGAAGTTACTGTTAACAGCTCGTAGCAAAATATTGCGCCTGCGTTATACGTTTGATTGTTTGTCCGTGTTTTTCCTAAATGTTGCGCTGCTGTTCTCAAGATCACGTAGAGTCAAACCAGCATTTATCAAACTTGGAAAAAAAAAGGAATTAGTTTGATATATTGTATAATTCGATATAGAACTTTTAAGGAATGTACCGTATTTTCAATGCGAACTTTGGTGCGCAAGATGGCTTCACGGCACAGCTTCACAATAATGCAAGAAAGGCGGCTTCACGGCAATATGCGGGAACTTTTTTCTCGTTTTTATTTTTCTGCGGTTTCCATTTGTGAATGCGGTTTATATGCAGGGGCGAGTTATACGCGAGAAAATGCGGTATCTGTGTAAACAGCATCCACGCTCCCAAATTCATGCGCGAAAGCACCCATCTGCGAGAAATAGCCAACTCTTTGCGAGGCAAAGCCAACTTCGCAGGGCGTTTCGCGCTGCCCGATGTTCGATATATGAAGTGTTCCGGCTACTTTTGTTCGATTTAGCTGCAGATTTTCCTATGCATTGGCGTTAAAGCATTTTCCTGTTGTAAAATGGTTTGATATAAAGGATAATTCGATTTAACCGAGTTCGATATAGTCGGGTTTGACTGTACAATCAACTAGCCCGCCAGTAACAGCTAAGTAAGTTTTTCTTACGTTAGGCGTCAGTGTGTAGTTCCTGGCCTGCATTCGCAACACATTTCGTACACAGCCTATAGGGTTTCCTACTCCTTCCATTTATGATAGTGGACTCCAGAGACTACCATCATTGCAGTTATGAATCGCACATGAACAGTAGCATTGTAAATACAGATATATTTTAACGGACATTAACCTCGAGGACTATTGGGAGCATGACAAGACTGTGACTGGCGCAGCGGCCTGGTTAACTTCGGACAGCTTTGGCGCGCACTGCTACTACTCTTCCGGCTGTCGACATCGAGTGCTTGGAACGAGGTGCTCGTCTGGCTTGCTGCCGGCCGGCAAGGGTCTCGCGGTCGCCTACCTCGTCTCCATACCTGTTCATCTCCGAACTTCATCATCTTCAACTCTTATGTCGCCGTGTTGCTGGCCGGATACGAACAGGTATATACTTTTAGAAGAATATCATCGTAAGTAGCGCAACCAAAGGGCGCAGCAGAAACGATGACGAACACAGGCGTCAACTGAGTTTATTGAAGGCATATCCACAGGTTTATATATCCAGAAGCTGCGCAGGCGCACCGTCACAACGACCAAAGAAGTAATCAAACAGGAAATTATCAAACCACGCGCGAAATTTGATTTCTGCATTGTACGGCGCAATCGATGTGTCGCTTACACACTCCTCACCTTCTTTCCTGATAAAAATATTCATTAGACGAGCTGTTTCTTGCTTGCTTCGGCAGGATTCTTGCGCGCCATAAACGTGGTCCACAATCGGAGCACGCCATGCGGGGGGTCAACAAGATAACTTCTCTCCTTATCAGTCAGATTCTTTGAGAAAGTGAAAATATAGAAAGAAAAAGAGAAAGAGAGAAACAAAAATAAATAAATAAATAAATAAATAAATAAATAAATAAATAAATAAAGAAAGAAAGAAAGAAAGAAAGAAAGAAAGAAAGAAAGAAAGAAAGAAAGAAAGAAAGAAAGAAAGAAAGAAAGAAAGAAAGAAAGAAAGAAAGAAAGAAAGAAAGAAAGAAAGAAAGAAAGAAAGAAAGAAAGAAAGAAAGAAAGAGAGACTTTGGGGAACACATTTGTTTGGGCGTGCAAGAGGAAAAATGTGTATGGCCTCGTTTGTACCGGTGCAGACCATACCTACCAATGTGATGCCACCACCTCCGCTGTTTAACCAGCCTTCGCGACGTCAATTCAGGGAAGCTGCTTCAATTATTTTTATCGCATGTACAAATCATTGATATGGTTCAGATATATTACGTTCTGTTAGCGCAGGTGTGTAGCCCAGTCTTTAACACACTCACCTTCACATCGTGGGGCGTTCGGCTCGAATCCAAGCACTCTAAGATTCGTTTTTGTTGGTTCACATTTCTTTCTTTACAGCAATTCGTCTTATGTGACAGAGGAATTGACGGACACAGTTTTCTGGTCGATCCGGCATAGAAATGCTTACGCGCTTTAAGAAGCACATTGTTGTATAATGGGTGTTGGTTTCGGTTTCGAAACTTGCTGTAGTGCCCTCAGGGGAGCGCTGTCAGTGTATATAGGTTATCGTTACGAATAAAATTGTCGCGTCGTTCGGCACCCGGCTGCGTCCCCTTCGTCTACCTCGGGACCGCTGTCCCGGCGTGCCCCGTTCCTCTGTTCTTCGGCGTCGGCGTCCCAGGTGGCCGCGCCGACACCACACCAGTAATACTTGATTCTGTTCATATATCGCCGCATTGAAACTACCTCCACGGTGTGCTAGTTGCTCATCCTTAAAACAGCACAACTACACAGTTAAGCGACAAAGGCTTACCTCCAATTTTCTCAACATAACGAATCTATGCGACAATGAGCACAGTTCCTTTAATCAAACCAACTGATACATGCATCTATTCTTGGTGTTTTCGGGTTTGGATACGTCTGCTTGGCCGGTTTCTATGTATTTAAGAAGGAGCCTTCCGAGCTCAAGGTTCCCCTGGTGTGTTCGCTTCACCGCAACAGATTTCCAAAAGCAGTCGAAAATGCTGCGCCCCTTATCCACCCATAATACGGCTCAACCTTTGTCTGACGTCACACCAAATGTCTTGTTCTGTATGAGCTGCTGCAACGCGCGATCCGCATGCCAGAACAGGCTCTCTGGCAAAACAAAAACAAACAAACAAACAAACAAAAAAAATGGAGAGAGGGTCGCATTAGCAGCAGCTTCGACACCATTTCTACCAGTCGCGACAGGAAGATGGCTTCCCAACAACACAGACCGTGGGAAAATTTTTTGGGCCGTTTATGGCACCCGTGAAACGACAAAGACGCAATAGTAGGTCCATCGCTGCAAGGTGTGACGTCAGACGAAAGTTGTGGCTTATCATGGCTGACAGGGGCCTCAACTTTTCCGACTGCTTTTTGACGTATTGCCACGCGTGATGCTGCGGACTGGTTATCTTGGCCAGCTGTGTGCCTGCACTGCTATTGACCGTTTTAGATGTGAAGCATCTTATGACGAAGCTTAATCCGGTGGTGGTGGTGGTGGTAATGGTGTGCCGCGTGACCACCCTTACTGCGCATGCGCAAACCCTTTCAAAAAAAAAAAAACCTCCTCTCCCCTCTCTCTCTCCTCTAGGAATCCCTCCCTGCGTTAACCACACCCTCACTGCGCATGCGCCTCTCCTCCTCTCTCCCCTCCTACGCTCCGCCCTCTCTCGCCTCGCGACGCCGACGCAGGCAGCGTCTGCTAGCGAGTTTCTTGGTTGAAAAAACCGACTGCTCGCGCTGCACAACCGTTCACTGGCCACCCCGTATATATGGCACTGGATCTTGACCTGCAAGGTGGTGCCGGTGGGAGATTTCTCCTGTGCGTTGTTGAACAATAAAAATTCGCAGCGTGCGCGTTAACTAAAAGCGGACTGCGGGTCTCTGTGTCCAGTCGGAGTCTTCTGTCTCTCATTGCCCATTAGCAGCGATTGGCATGTTCCAGTAGGAAACACCGCTTCATCACTGCGTGCTTTGCGCCTCCTCAGTTTTCTCTCCTGCGCAGCGCTGCGATGAGCGCCAGCGTCAACGCCGCCGCCAGTGTAAGCGTTAGCGCCCGCTGCTTCGCATCTACACATGGTTCCCTTTAGCGGGAGATGGTGTAGTTTTTTGTGTAGTGCGGCGTTTTCAGATAAACGGGACACATGGGAATGAGTTCTGCGCAGGCGCCGATCTCAAGCCCGATGACGGACATACGTGAGGGCGAGGAAGCGTGTGCGAGCTGTTTTTGGTGTGGCTTCGAACGACGGCAGTCAGTTGAGAGGCTACGCTTCTTCTCGGCTGTCTGTCAGCTACAGTGTGGTTCCTTAGTTTTCCTAGCATGAACACAAGTTCGCTCAAATAAAGCCTTCCCTTGGTCGCTGCTTTTACGCTACTCGTACCTGCTTCCGCTGGTACGTGACATATGCTGCGGTGAAGCGAACGCATCAGAAGAGCATTTTGCTTGGAAGTTCTTATACTGTAAGTTCGTCGCTGCAAGGTGTGACTTAAGGCAAAGGTTGAGCCTTGTAATAGCTTATACGGCCCTCAAAAATTTCGACTGCCTTCCGACGCCTATTGCTCTAATGCAAACGCGCCAGGGGAACCTTTTCAGCTTGTTTGTACATACTACGTAAATAATCAAGCATATGACTGGGCTTCGTCGGTGCGCTTCAACCAAATTTTCAATTATGAGCGTAAACCAACTGGCCCAACTCGCCATCTTGCTGCGATGACTGGGCTGTTCCAGATGCTGACGAGCACTGGACAGAAAATGAATGGCGCCAGACCGACGCCGCGGACAGCAACGTTTCACTGAACGCCGCTAGCAGAGAGTTCAAATTCTGCGCTTACACATCACTTCCACTGCTCCAAAGGGTATCGCGTGTAGAGATTCTAAATGAGCGAGCATTTCTGTGACAACTCCACAAAATATACTGTCCGTTCGTCCGGCCCTCTGTCACGTCAGAATGGTAGCTATAAATAAACAAATTGATAACCAGAATAAAACGCTTTTGGTGGTGCTGAGTTTCGAAACTATGGCCCCACCCTCCGTAGGCGAGTGTCTTACCCACTGGCTTGCTTTCAGTACGTCCAGCATATCTGCATCATACGCGTACGCACAGGGGGGAGCAGGGGGGGGGGGATCGCACCCTTCTCTCCAATCATCCAGAAGGGCGGGAGGGGGCGCGATGTCTGCCCCACCCTTTTGTCTAAGGCGCAGGGTTATGATTATGCAATTTTTTGACGATAATTGCGGCCTATCTAGGACCCCTGATGTTGCATTCCATGAACTGTCACCCTCGCAAAGCCGGAGACCGAAAGGCAGGCCGGTGAGAGCAGCACGACATCGCTTCAATTTCATTTTATTACGACTACAATTATACGGACGCACTCGGCGGGTTTACGTCGTCGGTTTGCAGCGTCACACGTTACAAAAACGCTATGAGGTGTTCTTACCCGCATTAACGCAACCCGTACGCTTGCTTGCAGGCGCTGAACACGGAGCTAAGCGGGCTGTCAGGACGCTGACCTGGTGGACTTCGCGGCCGCCTGGGCTAAGCTCGACGTGGCCGCGCGGCGTACTCTGCCGCTGCGCGCGATTCCAGTCCTCTTGGACTCGCTGCCGCGTCCTCTGCGGCTGCCGCGACCAAACACACTGGCGCTGGCCATCATGGACGTGCCCTTGCTCAGTGGAGACAGGGTGAGACGTTTCTAACTGATTGATTGATTCGTTGGTCGATTGATCGAACCGCTGATGTCTAGGTTCATTGATTTATTGTTTTTAAGGCGGAACCCGTAAGCGTCTAGCTGCGCTTACGGGTTTGTCAGTGCAAGAAGCCTGCTACCCGCTTGTGTAACTTCACGCATTACCAAGTGCGAAGCAGGCATTCACCTTGAAGTGTTACAGAGGGTTCAACATGCTGCCGACCAATTTTTTAAACACGAAAGTGCTTCATGCGAGAGCCCACCGAGAATTCACTGACGTATTTCCACCACGGAAATACGTCAATGAAATGAAGATGACAAAAAAAAAAAACGTTTAGTGGATTTGGGTGACCTGGGGGTTGACTCCACGACCTCTCGGTTCGCAACGATAAGTTTCGGGCGCTCTGCACACTGCACGTTGATAGAGGCGTCACAAGCGCGCCTAATATCTCTCACACCCCTCATCGCTTCATTCATGTTTTGAACGCTTCGATTTCATAAGTAGTACTGAACGAAAACCAGTGTCCATACTTACTAAGCGCGACAATGGTCAAAAGCTCTAAGAAACAGCGAAGCGTTGAGCTAGGCCAGTTAGCAGGGGCGTAGGCAGAAATTTTTTTCGGGAGGGGGGGGGCACCTTCTTAGTGGGGGCCGGGCAGGCAGATGTGGTCGAGTGCCATTTTGTGCTCTATATCTTAAGTCAAAAAAATTGGGGGGGGGGGGGGGGGGGGCACGGGCCCGGTGTGCCACCCCCGGCTACGCCACTGCCAGTTAGTATGTGTTAACCGTTGAATATCGATCGGGAAAACACGCGGCGTAAGGACGAAGGAGAACGAGGCTTTTGTGAAATACTTTCTGATCAGCTTGAAACATTGTCACAAAAGCAGCTCAGAGACCGTTTCTAAAAAAATAAATGTGTAGATGTCCATTGGTGTGTATGTAAACCCCTTAATTACAGGCTTCCGAAAGAAGAGATTGCGAGTGTGAGACGTGTGGAGATTCAACAATGAATAGCTGAGGGCTTGTTGATGATGGGCTGCCTTATAAACGATTCTGCTTTTACTGCGGCTTTTGGTTAGGCGCTCGCCGAGTTCCTCTTTCCGTCTGGGCGGGGAGGTGTCGACTAGAATTTCCACATGGGACTTGTTGGCACAAGACAATAAAGGGAACAGCCTGTAATATTTTTCGCGGGTAATTGCCAGTGCGCCAGCGTTTCTTGTATCATCCCTTTTTGAAAGAATGTCCTAAGGGGCTTTCACTGCTGTAATGAGGAAGTCACAATGGGAGTCACGTCTGAAAAGGGGCGACGCAATTTGCGCCGTACAATCCATTGCGTAGCACGACGCCTCACCACACATATGCGGTCCCTACACCCATTAGAAAACAAAGCTAAACAAAGAAAAAATATGGCGACCCACTTTATTACTTGCAAGTGTAATTTGTACTTAAGGGAGTCAGCATAACGCAAGCAATGCTTCTTCCCAGATTTGAAGTAAACAAAATTGAAAGCGAAGTGCTAAAGACAAACAAGGCTTAGCTCTGCATTACTGTGGGACGTATTTTTCTTTCTCCTGATTTTTTTCCCGCTTTTCCGCTGTGGTTCTGATGATAATACCTAACGTATGCATTTCTTGCACTTGGTGTTAGTGTGATAAAGCTTTTCTCGTCCAATCGGCTGCAGTGTCCTAACAATACTTTTAGCGCAGTAGTTTTCGGACGCGGAGTCGTCAGCACGATTACTCACGCGTCATTAATGAAAACGCCGCATTTATCAAAGTGCGCCGAGAAAACGTTGTCTTTTCATATAAGGAAAGTGACAGTCTGGTTGGAAGAGGTTATGCTTTCGCGCTTGCACGCAAAAGGGTGAAAATCTGTGACGCTGCGCTTGCGTCAGAGATTCGAGTCACTGCTGCAACTACGGTGCATCGCAATACAGTAGTGACGGCCATGCCTCTGATGCTGTCTGTTATTATATAGAGCGGAAACGTTTCGTATACATGTGGCCTCGAAGCTGAGGCATACATTTCGATATGCTTGCTTTACGTCGCTTCAGTTTATTGCTAAGCCATAAAACTGTGTCGCAACCGTTCACGTCCGTGAATTAGGGGCATAAAAAATTTCGCGCCCATTTGCGGCCATGAATTACGCACCACGAAGAGGTGTCCCATATCGCGAATAATAAATTCCGAGTTCGCCGAAGCGGTAAATGTTTCTGGAAATTGCTTCTACACGTTTAGCGTTCAGGGACACCGTTTCTTTTCGTTCTTTTTTTTTTTTTAGCCTTAAAAATTAACTTGCGTGCAGCGTATGAAGTGCGGGACTCTACGGCAACAGTAAATACTCGCAGCATTTCTCGGCGAAGGTTAACAAAAGAAAAATAGAAAGAATCTTTTACGGTGAATCATCAAAAGGAATGATAAACATCTTACGGACCGTATCATGTTTAACCACGTATTTCAGCTTATAGCAATAGCAAATATAGAAGTGACTTTGACAATGTTACGAATTTGCTTTTTGTGATATTTTTTAGGTTTAGAAGGAGCGAACATGCTCATCAGTATATAGAAGTGATCATTGCTTATGCATGAGAATGAATGAATGAGAGATTTATATTGAGAAAGGGAACAGCCTCACGATCGCACGTGGAGACTAGGTGGGCAAATGGTCTGGGTTAGAGAATCCGGCATATATGGACTTCTCTTCGATCCGTGTTCAATAGGTCGCTTTCGCGTGATCCGGCCGACCTTTTATACATCACTCTAAACGGGCAACTACCGCATGTCATGGCGTCCTTTCACGCTTCAATATTCATCATCATCATCATCATCCTGGCTACGCCCACTGCAGGGCAAAGGCCTCTCCCATGTTCCGCCAATCAACCCGGTCATGTGCTTCACTATTAGATGGAACCAAATTTCGTCATGTCATCACGTCACCTTGTAGTCGATGCTGGATTTACGGTATCCTCCGTGATAAAGCTACGCAGGTCCAAATGAAGCGCTCTAAATTTGCTCGGCACAGCGCCTGACAATATGCTAATCGGGCTGACGCATTTGCTATCGAAGGTTGTCCCGCTAGGAGCCATTTGTCAAGTAGGTACTACGTGTGGCGTGCACGCAGCGTTGACCATGTTCAAAATGATATGTTGCCGTCGAGTAAAGCCGCCCTTGTCGTTTGAAGTACACGCTGCATGCTGAAGCTTCCAACAGCCTCTTTTGCTGTTTAATGATGTACATAATAGGGGCGTTTTCCTGAACGTAAGCCATAGTTGCAAATTGAATAGTAGTCTCGTTACGTGTTCATGTCAGGTCTTGTTTTCGCACTCGTTGCGAAATATGTCTATGATGCTATTACACGCTTCAAAGCAGGGGGAGAAAAAATCATTCGCTTGCTCTTAACGTAAGAGCAGGCTCTCCTGGTTATAAAGTTTGGAGCTCACCCCGATGCTGTGTGCCGCTACATCGTCTTCGTCTCAAGCGCTCGCCTCTTATGTTTGCGGTACCGCACAGCATTAAAAACCAACACACTACTTCGAGCACTGTTGTGAATCTCAGCGGAAGGTCTTTGATAAAGGTTTGTCAGACTTCCAAATAAAGTGAGTCTATACCTTCAAATCAGCGGATGCTCTTGATATAATAGCAAAGCTTACATCATTACCCAATGGTTTGGAGACACTCGTGACCAATTTATTTAACAAGCTAGAAGTCTCGTCATGTAACAAATCGGCCTTAAACGTGAGCAGACAGGACAATTTAGCGCTATTAATCCTTCTTCGCGTCGTGGAGTGCGAGCCTTTTCTTTTGTAACATGTAACATGTACAACATAACCTGATAGGAACTGAAAGCACACAAGACGTGGACGGAGGACAGCGCTCGTGTGTCTCAAGCCTCTTCTCTGTCCTCGTCTTTCGCGCTTTTATACTTTTAGGGGCGAAGCTCCTTAGGGCATAGGCTAGTCCGGCGTCGTCCTGCGCCGTTGTCGTCGTCGTAGCCACCCCTGTGCGATGACGATGACGCTGCCATCACGGCACAGCACATGGAATGTACCCACTATGCGTCATAACGATGACGCTGATGACGCTGATGACGCTGATGACGATGACGATCGCGATGCCATACAACACATGGCATCGCGATTTGGTCTCACATGCATATCGTTTGACCACATGCAACCAACCACCATCCGAGGAACCTGCATCGATCTCGTCTTTGCAAACTTTCGACTACGACCCATCCAGGAACCGCTCTCTCTCCATTTCACCGACCATAAAGCCGTTATAATGAAGGGGGAACGGAAGCCACGGCCTATGTAAACGGTAACCACGACCAACGAAGAAACGAAAACGAAACGGAAAATCACGGCTCACGAATAAAATATAAATTTCTTGTATATATACACACAGTGTTTGTCACGTCTTTGATGATGTACTGGGCGAATTTCACGGAAGATTCACGGTTTACCGATGAACCTCCGGAGCTTCGCCCACTCACCATCATTCACTCCGTGGATATGCTGTGATTTTTCTATCATGTCTTATCTTCTATCATGTCTTATCAACATGTCAAAGTAGTCACCGTAGTGAGCAACATAACCAACTAACCCAGTTTTAATACTATTACTCTAACACGGGAACTACTTTTAGAGGAAACATATGGCGACGACGCGTCGCGCTCAACGAATACATTAAAATAAAATATGCGGCCCAACTAAGAAATTGCTCATGGCCTCGCAACGCAGGTCCACTACGTCCACCTGCTGCAGTCCCTTCTGCGGGTGCGCATGAACATGTACGAGCCCCTCTGCGAGCCCCTCCAGCGCAGCCTGGACGCCAGCGCGGCGGCCGCCTACCCGGAGCTTCGCAGGCCCGACATGCGGCCCGTGTCGGACACCATGAAGCGCCAGCAGGAGCAGCGTGCAGCTCTCGTCCTGGCCGAGTTCTTCGTGCGCGGATGCGAGCGGCTGCGGCTGGAGCGCGCTGCTCGCACTGTGCAGAGGGCGTACCGCGCCCACCGATGGCGTCGCACCGCCACGCTGGCCAACCGTCTGCAGCCGTTCCCACTATTCCTGCTCACCCAGACACAGTTGCAGTACTGGTGAACGGTCTTGGTTCTGCACGCCGCCGTATGAAGTGATCGCAACTGTGCGATTCTTCGACTGTGGGATCGTGCGAAGAACTATCTCGCGAGCAGCAGAGCGGGACATTGGTTTGCGTTACCCTTGGAGAGATATAGGCTTTGTGCTCACTTTGTATGCAGACTGACGGCACCCTCGAGGCCTTATAGATGTTAGCGTGTCTTCGTGAGCTCTTTAGCAAAACGCAAGCTTTTATATTCTATTCCGACTGTTAGACCGGCTGTTTGACTGTATAGGGTTTCTGTTATAGTATCATTATAGGTTGTTATTGTTGGACTTTTCTAGCTGTCTGCTCTTTTCTCCGTTATGTTATCCTAATGTTCCTTTAAAAATATCTCCAACGGAGTTGTTTCAAAGTTGTGCGGCAGTTTCCTATTTGTTTTTGTTCCTAGATTTTTCTCAAACGCTTTCTGATTACCCCATCTGTCGCGCAAGTATTGTTTTCTCATCATGACAGTTTAATTCTACAACGCCTTTTCTTCATGTACCTATACATGTTAATGTTGGCTCTAAAAGGCGCGTTTAGTCACTGTCAAGGTATTCAAAATGCAATCAATGACTTCGTTCCTGTAAAGTGCTGTGTAGTGAATCAATCGGATCTGGCTGGACAACAATAAACCGTGGGCAGTGCTCACACTTTCTTTTGAAATCATAAGTCGATTAATTTTCGCTCCGTGTTCAGCCGGGGTTCGATTATTTTTCCGCGCCATCTCGAGGACTCCAACGAAACATATCGCGCTGAAGATTTACGATTGCCTTTTGCAACTGGAGAAATCCGTGCCACTTTTCCTTTTCTGACCCGCGCGTTTTTTTTTCTCGCTTTTTTTTTTTTGTCCTCCCGAAAGAGTGCTTGCCTTTGAAGAAGAGACGCACATTCGATGTGTCGTGATGTCACACCCGTGTAGTATTGTCTTTTCCTTTACCAAATACGGCGAGGAAGAACGCGGAGGATTGGGAGCAGGCGTTACGGCGTAACTGAAAGTACGGACGCCGTTACTAAGTGCGCTCCAATTACGGCCAACTTCAACCGTTCCACAAGGACGGTCAATCTTTTTGCACCTGTGCGCGAAAGAGATGCATGCAAGGAAACGAAACTGGTTACTTGTTCCAACACATGTACAGCACTCACGGATTGAAACGCGAGAATTCAGGGTTATGTAACGCAGGTACTTTCGTTTCCAGCATTTACAGCTCGTGTCATATCGACGTTATAGTGACTCAACACTTGCATCAGAGCCAAAATTACCTTTAGAAGCTGAGATTTGCCGCGACATGACGCGATTACCTCGAGTAATCACTCACAGTACTCGTTATAATAATAAAAAAATAATAATAAATGATGCCGCGCTTCAATCCGCGAGTACAGTACCTGCACCCAGGGTGGCCAGGCACACACGGGTACCACGGCTGTCGCTGGAATGAAGAAGTAACGCACAGCGTGGGTCCTCTCTTTCTCTAACATCCTTTATTTACCCCCGTAGAATAACAGTGTGTTGTTTAGTGTATATAGCATCTCTGTACGCTCCGCGGAGAAAGAGATAGAAACCGTTAGAAGTCCCCACGCTCGTCGGTCGCCTGCGCGCTCGGCGGAACACGGTGGCCCGCGCCGCACCGGTGAGACAGGATGGCCCAGAACCTCGCCGATGTATATACTTCACGGAGCGACTACTCACCGCCGTTCCGATCGGGAAATATCTATATAGGAGCTTAACGTCGTGTTAAATGCACTTTGCTCAGTCTTCACCAGCGGTTGTTTATCACAACGCTGCGACAGTGGAGGGTGATAATTGTATACACCGTTATGCTTCACTTTAAGTTTAAGGCTTGCGCTCATAGCCGAAGAAGCACAGTGGCGCGTAGAGAAGCGAGAGTTTGCGTGCTTTGATCTTTTGACGACAAATCACCGCGACATACAGAGTCGTCGCCCACTTCCTGAGATCATGCGCTTCCTTTATTTGCTTAGAATGAAACTTTTCGCGAAGAACGTGCACTATAGCCGCGAGACGTCGCCCGTCCACGAACGTCGGACGTAGTGCACGTGTATGGGGTCGTAGGGAGAGCGTTCTGCGGTTCTTACTCGCAAGCTCCCCGCACTACTGCGTGTTTGAGACTTTATGCCCGCTAAAGAGGTCGCTGGCATCGGCGCATTGACGTTGCAGCTGCTCGAAACGCCTGAAAACTGTCACGTTTGCCATGCGAGCTGCACGGTATCCTTCAATATAACCATGCTTCGTGTCAACTCTACTATAGGGCCGACATATAATTTCCAAGTAAACGTTCGTGACTGTTAGTGAAATGTCGGTGAAATACTTTCTTACTCCGTGCTCGGTTTACTTGTCTGTGGTTTAATCCCATGGCATAACAGACGCCATCTTCAGTGGCGTGGAGCTTAGGCGCGTCATTGGAGTGGACGACGACTCGGTTGAAGGAGGTGGTTATTGCGGTCGTATTGGTTTGTCCGGAATCGGTAATTAATACGGTAACCTATTCGAGGCTGCACTTCCCGAATTTATGACGCCGACGTCATCGTAATCGTGAATGGGACAAGTGCTGAAGGAGTTGCGTGCAATGAAAAGGAGGCGCGATAAATGCTTAATTGGGTGCAACCGCTCAGCGAGTCGCCAGTGGCTTGGAAGAATCGGAGGACTGCGTCGTTGTTCGTGCATACGGAATGCACCGAAGTGTACGTTCGTTAATCTACTGTTCTCGACGGGAAAAAAACTCTGTACTGGTCGGCGTACAAAAACGAAGAACGCGCGACTCGTATACAGACCGGGTGTCTATGTGTGGCAGTTGAGAGAACGTTGTACTATGCTGATTTAAAGAAATGCTATTTCTTGCCCATTGCGGCGTCGCGTGTAGTTGAATCAGTTCACAGGAAATGTGTTTGCGGTACAATACAGAACAGCAACGCCAGAAGGGATAGAAACGCGAACTCCTAAAACGTAGTGCTTCTCTCTCTAAATGCGCTGCTTTAGGACAACGTCTTACCCAGACTAAGGGTGCTCGGTTCAACACCGAGTTCCGTTTAAAATGCAAAATTATAGTTGAAAATGCTTCCGCGCCGCTCAGTTTTATCGTTATGCCACTCTCCCTACAACCCGCGCACCCTGCACGCAACTTATCCAATCGGAAACGCTTCGATTAAATAATGCTTCGATCAGCATGTGTTTTGCTTACTTCAAACGACGCAGGTTCGTTGTTCAGTACGGAGCAGGATAACCACAGTTTCGTGATAAAAGCCTGGGCCCTAAGTGAATGGCTCTCCGTCAAACGTTGCTGATGCAATTTCACTGTCTGTTTTTCTATGCCTATGAACATCAAGAACTCGAGTGATACTCCACGCTAGCGCATGCCTGCGTTCTTTCGACGTTATAATTGCCCCTGCAGTTCCGCAGTTGAAAACAATGCGACACTTTGTCCACCAGACTAGTTGCCCATACCTTGTTCCCCCCACTGGAACCAGTTTCACGATGTCCCCTAGCGTACAACACTCATTATCATCTCAACATTTTATATCTCTTAGCAGCTCATAACCAGCAGTAACAGTTCCCCACAACGGCACCGATTATTTTAGCATCATTAGAATACATGTCGGTGCTAAACAGCGATGCTATACATTAATATATTTAACTCTCTAGAAGCAGCTTGGGGCAACAAGATTCTGTAGGCACGCTGTCACAGGCTGAGTCTGTCTGTCGGGTCTTTCATGGCGTGGGTGTTCTGGGCCCGCAACTCTAACCAAACCACGTAGACCGCACTAAGCCTTTGAGTTCTGAATTGCGACGTCACTCAAAATGGACCGACAACTCGTACAGAGTTATGACGACGAGGGATAGTAGGCGATTCCATTCGCTCTCGTGTATACTTTTGTCGCTGCATGCGTGGGAAATGGTACCACAATTGTCAGTATACTTGCGTGACGTTGCGCCTGTAAACTGACAAGACTGGGCGTTAACTAAGCGCTGCACTCGCTCCAATGCGGCGCGGCGAGCGAGTGTATTACATGACCGCCTCGAAAAGAGCGGGCAAGGCGTACGTGTCTTTTAGCAAGCCCTGAAGAGCGTGGAGACTTCGACGGCGGAGCACTGGCCTAAGGCACACCGACTGCACCGAGGACCGCGGCGGCCGCGCCTGCACATCGGAGGGCGGCTCACCCAACGTGAAAGAAAAAGAAAAAAACCGTTGAGCTTGCTCACTGTGCCACCTACGAGCGTACCCCTGAGTTTGGGTTTCTTTGAATGGGCAGTCTCGAGTCAGGGCAGCCGACGCGCGAAGCAGGACCCGTCGCCGGTTTTGTCATCGAAAGGCTTTTATCAGCTTTCTTCATATGATCGCTCAGATGCTTGTTCTTGTAAATACCAAAACGTCTCCGGTAGCATGATTCCAGATAAACAAACCTGTCTATACATGGCTGATGTTTGTGTCGATCATAGCAATCATCAGTGAAGGCACGCTAACTCTTAAAACGGAGCTGTTTGCACAAGTCAGAGTCCGAAAACTGCTGTCCTTCCATTTCGTTCGCGGTCAGGCACAGTCCTTCGATAAATGTTATCGATGAACATCTGTGTCAGCTGAAACGATTTCTTTGTTTACATACCAAGAGAGCATTGACCTAGTGGTTAATGGGCTCGCTGTCAAACTACAGCGTCGCACAGGCACCGCATGACTTTCGAGAAACCGCGCGGCGACGCCTCCACTACGCGTGGCGACCGCACTTTTTGTGGGCCACGAGATGGCCTTCTTGTAACCTGCCGGCCCTTCTGATGTGCTAGCGCTGCTGCCCATTGATGCCACACCACTTAAGCACAACGCGGCTCTACGACGACTGCCGATAAAAAGCTGGTCGTAATACGTCTTTGCGGATAACTGCTTCACGATACGATCATTATCTAAGCTTCGGAGATGTTATCGCTTCGCCGGTGCTTCTCGGTCGGAGGTATGTTCTCCCCGATCGTCGCTTTGTGTGCATGTGAGCGACGTAGCACGCAGAGGCAGAGAGGGAGGCGCAAGCGAAGAGCTCAATGCTAACATGCCCCTTTATCTAGCGTAGTTTTCTTCTCATAGAAGTTACTACGCCGAATGACTAACCCTTAGCGTAGGCTTCTTGAATGTTTATTGGCGCAGCCGACTAGGGCAGTTCCGTTTCCTTTGCTCCTACTAGCGATGTGCTGTGCGAATGGATGTGACGATTAAAATTGTTCCGCGATAAAAGAAGACATAAACATGTGTTTTGACAGTTCATATAACGCTGAAGCTGACATTAGTGATTTTCTCGGTATTTTAGGTGTCCCGGGAACAGACAACAGTTCTTTCATTTACGATTACTTCGGAAGTTTGTACGAAGTTTTCTGTCGCAGTCGACTGACCACATTCATTTCGTCCTGTATCATAGCCCGTTCTGAACCATTATAATGAGCAAGACCATTTAATAGCTCGAAGTATTAAATAAATCTGGTACTGGGCAGAAACTGCAATATTCCTCTTTGTTCATGCCATTTGACTACCATTAACATTGGCAGTTAGCTCTTATGCTAGCTGCTAGCGTCTGTGTCGGTGCAAAGCACGTACTCTCCGGCTCTTTTAATTCGGCATCAAAACTTTGCAGGCGATTAGTTCGAACTTCTCGAGTAAGGAAGTATTTCCTTGTTATCTGCAATTTCGCTTATTCTACGTTATATTTAACCATTTCAGCGACGGGGCTTGCCCGCTGAGCGTACGTTGCCCGTCCCTCTCTAAGCTTAAGTGGCATGGCACTCGGGGCGCGATTGGCCGCCGCGGCCTCGGCTGCACGACACTCAATACTGAACTCGGGTGGACGACTCTGTGGGAAGACTACGGGAAGAGATTGCCTATGTACAGACACCAGGGGGTTGGGAGGGAGGGCCCCTCTTTGGCACGTTCTCGTCACGAGGCAGCCTCGGGCGCAGCTGCCTGCCATCAGGCGTCGTTAACGCCGCCTTGGTTTTCGTTGTGCTCGTCCGCTGGACCCCGCGGGCAGCTCCGGGCCGTGCGTCCGGTACTCGGTGTCTTGTATCGGCTGCTGCCTTACAGGGCGCGAGTGGCGGCTCTTGTTGAGCGGGGGCCGCGGGGGTTACTTTGAAGGGTCGTCGCTGCCCTCTCGCCGTGTTGTCGTCGGGGGGCCGCGACTGGCCTCGGGGACCTCCGACGCGAAGGGGGCGACCTTCGCGCGGAGGTCCTCGTCTCGTGGCAATCAAGCCTCCACTATCTGGAGGAAGCCGGCGTCTAGTTGACGTCTGGTACGCGCCTATGACGCGCGCCTCCTCGCAGCGCCCTCAGCGGCGATCCCAGCAGGCTCGGGAAGCCCGCCATCTTGGAACGCAGCTGGCTGCGCAGCGAAGTCCGCCGGCGGTCCGGTGAATCCGGTTGGAGCAGAGGCGCTCGGTCCTGCAGCACGATCTTGGGCGACGAGGCGCTGACCAGAAGGTCGGATGCACCGGGCGCCACGCGGCAGAAGGCCGCTTCGAGTAGTGCTTCGGACTCTTCCTTCTCCGGGATCGGTAGCAGCAACGTGGGCCGTCGCACGTGCAGGTCGCGGAACCTCTCGAAGCGGGACGGTGGCCGCGGCTTGGGTGGCGGCGGCCGTACCGTGAGCGGCAGTACCGTCGGTGCAGTGACGCTTCCCGCCGGACTCACTCGGTGCTGGCCACCACGGCGGCTGCGCACCTCGGCGGGCGGAGGAGCCAGAACCACGCTGGATAACGCCGCCGGGCAAAGCACCGCACCGGCATTCTTCGCCGTCGACGACGGCGCAGTTGGCGAAGACGGCGACTTGACCGGCGGTGGAGGCTGAAGCCTGGGCGGGGAAGGCCGGTCCGGTGACGTCTTGGCCGGCGCATGAGCGGCGCGTTCTTTCGGTGATCCGGCCGGACTTTTCGTCTTCGTAGCGGCAGTTGGCCTCGGAGGTGGCGTCGTCGACTTGGCCACTTCTTTCTCTGGTGTACCGAAAGGAGACTCGGGAACTGGGGTCCTGGGGCTTCGCGCCGGCAGTGGTGGTGGTGGACAGGCGGCCTTAGGTGGCTGCGTCGGTGGCGAGCGAACGGGTGGTGGCGGATGCACGACCGCTCTCGTGAGGCCGCTGCGGCGTCCTCTGGGCACCTCGGGGGCGTCCTCGGGGCTCGCGGGGCAGCTCGACGTCGGGCTCGAAGCTCCCGAACTGGTCGGTAGCGGCGAGGAGACGCGGCGGCCGATAGATATGCTGCCGCTGCTCGACGAGGCCGCCTCGGGCGACGCGAGCGTGGAAGAACTGGCCCCGGAGCTCCGGTGCCTGTGGAAGCGACACGCTTCGGCACTGTGCCGATAGTGACTGGCGGGCAGCGGTTCGACGGGTCCGCGCAGGTCCTGCGGCCAGGGATTGGTCGGCCGGGTCTGACCCAACGCTTCGCAGGGTGCCAGCAGGGCACGTGCGCCTGGCGTGACGGGTGTAGCGTGTCCATGCGACGAGTGCTTGAGGCGAACGATCTTGGTGCGGCAAATAACGCAGCGCAGGGGCAGCACGCGCTGCGACACGGCCACCTGGATGGTCTTGACGAAGCACTTGCGGCAAACGACGCGGTGGCCACACGGGAACGTCTGCATGCTAGCCTTGGCTGTCACGCAGACCACGCACTGGGACAGAAAAGAATGCAGGGATTTAGGCATACTGCTGCAAGTACATTCGCAAGACACCCCTGCTGCAATGGCTCGATGATTTGTTGCTTTTCTCGTTTCTTAATTTTGCTTTTAGGCTGAATAACTAGCAGGAATGGGAGGCTATTTTTTCTTTTTTGCGGCTAGATTTGCTAGTTGGTTTTACAGTTCTACCTGGTGTGTCTGGATATTTAAAATATAACCCTCTTTATCTTATAACAGTGATTCATAGATTGTATATTGCTAAAGACAACTGTCTTGTTCCTGCGTTGAGCGCGTATCGTTACCCACACGCAAACCTCTAATACCGTCCTTTGTATCCACTATTCGGTAAACATAGACACTCTTTCTCTGTTCAAGTTATTAATTTAATCATGGTCGACAGGCATTTTGCCCCCCCCCCCCCCCCCCCCCCCCCCCTCTGTCTCTTTCTAGCTCGAATACCAATTGGGTAAGGATATGTTGTGGTCTGTGCCACACTTACCTCCTCTTCTTGACTTGTAGCCAACTCCGGCTCATGCTCCTCCAGCTTCGTGAGCAGTTTGTCCTGCGCACAAATAACGAAGTGACATTTAGTCAAGAACGTGTTCGCATCATCAGGTAATTATAAAGACCAAACAAGCTCATTCGTGAACAACTCAGTGTTTGTAATACTAATCATGCTCGACGGAAAGCCGATGCCTATTGGTCGTAATACTTAAGCCAGTGTCAGCCGCACAGCGTAACAATTGTCATTACACCACCTACACTCCCTTCCTTTTGTTACTTAGCAAGGACTTAAAGTAGGAATGGCGCACATTTTGGTAGAAAATTTGGATATTTTCGAAGTGTCACGCATTTCTTACTGTACAGAGTCTGCTTTTGATGCGAATGCGCTTATAACTTTTAGAGCTTGTTTTCTCACGTGAGCAGTCGTAGTAACAGTCAGTTTTTACACGGTGATTGTCTTGTGCTCACATAAGCAGTTTGTCCATGGAATTGTAAATGTACATCCGCGTTGACGTTGTCCCCCCTATCTATATGCCAGCAGCAGGGGCGAAGGCTATATTTTTTTTGGCAGGGGGGCACCTCCTTGAACTGAAGGGCACCTTGACCACTTGCCCGGCAGGCAAGTGGTCATTTCGCGGTATATGTGCCATGGCGAAAAAAAATTTCGGGGGGGGGGGGGGCACGGGCCCGGTGTGCCACCCCCTGGTTACCACTGGCCAACAGTACACACAAACTTCAATTACTCAATCGAAACCATCTCAATGATATTGAATAAGTTGAATTGAATTGACATGAAATAGAACGTCACTCAATACACGCACTATGCATGAGCAACTCTAGAAGGAAAGAAATAATAATATCTGGGGTTTCACGTGCCAACCACGATATGATTAAGACGCTCGCCGTAGTGGTGGGCAGGGTTGCCAGTTCGAAAAGACAGAAAATAACCAGGAAATTGGAAAAACTAGTAAAAATAAAACTAGCCAACTTCAGCGAAGGGCAGTAAAAGTAGCCACAAGAATCCACGTGTGTGTCAAAACAAATGCCGCGTTTTACTAATTACAAGTGCCTTTTGCTGCAAATGTAAATACGCTGAACAATAAACCTTGAAAATCATAATTACCGAGATTAAAGCAGGAATTGTCGACTTTAGCAATTATTTCGTGCATGAAAACGAAGTTTCTTGCGCTGTTGCAGAAATGACATTCTCTTCACGCATCTTGCATGACTTTTCTTTTTTTTTTTTTTTTACAGCGAAAGCTCTTATAAGATCACAACAAGGGTCGTTTCCTGCGCCTTAGTTGTCCGCCGCCGCCGTCGCCGCCGGTGTCCGTAACCAGTATCGCACGAAATAAGAAAAAAACTAACTAAATAAAAAACACCTAGGACAGAATGGGAATCGAACCCGGGCCCTCTGCGGGGCAGCCCAGTACTCTACCACTGAGCTACGCCGGTGCTTGAAACTGCGGTGCAAACTGACCCTACGCAGGCTTCATATCGGGTAAGGAATCGCGTTAACGTGTGTTGTAAAGCGTTTTAGAGCAGTAAAGTAAGAACCAGGCGTCACACAATGCGAATTGCGTAACGAGTGGGTCATTCAATGCTCCAACCCAGTACAAAAGCCTGAGGCATAATTCTTCATCGTCGTCAGCCACAGCATCAACAAAGTGCACATAATGCGTTACCAGTGTGTATAGCGGGTACCTCGCTTTTCCGAAGAAGGACGAATAATGGCATAGTAGACGGTTCCCCACTACACAAAAATTATGATGATTTATGGCGTAGTGGGTACCATGCAAGTGGGCTTGTAGTAGTTGCCCCAAGAGTGTTTAAAAAAGGCTCTAAAAAAGGCCGCTCTCCCAGCTTTCGCTGTGGCTGTGCTGCGCGTGCCGCGCAGGCCTGGCGGTTTTTTTTTTAAGAACGATACTTACCAGTCCTGTGGCGAACCATAAAAATGAGTACTGCATGAGTGTGCCCAAAATCACAGTTGCTGAGATTCAGGCATAAACTGTAGTCACTTTCGCAATCATTACTTGCGTGATGACGAAATCAAGGAGATAATATGTGCGAGTTGGAATCCGTACTTACTTCTAAGAAATAACAAAGGTACTTCTTCAGATGTTCTTGCAAAATAGGCTCTTTCATGACATTGGATGATTTTCCAATCCAATCCAATCCAATCCAATCTAATCGCGAAGTCTGCGGAGTTTTTTGGATGCGGAGCGCTTTAGATTGTCCTGTTCACTTCCAATTACAGCATACAGTCGTGTTAAGATAATAATAATATCTGGGGTTTAACGTCCCAAAACCACCATATGATTATGAGAGACGCCGTAGTGGAGGGCTCCGGAAATTTTGACCATCTGGTGTTCTTTAACGTGCACTGACATCGCACAGTACACGGGCCTCTACCATTTCGCCTCCATCGAAATGCGACCGCCACGGCCGGGATCGAACCCGCGACCTTCGGGTTAGCAGCCGAGCACCCTAGCCACTGTTCCACCGAGGCGGACACAGTCGTGTTAAGAGATAGGCCCTTTGCAAAATGAGGCCCCGCGCAACAGTTCTTTCCTTTAGTCTCAGCCGCGTATCCAAAAGCCTTTTGTGTATTACCAGCGGGAAATCCAATTTCGGGAGCTTGAAACACGCCTTGGTCGTCATTCTTTATCACCGCATATTCAAGCGTAAGCGGCTGCGACATCGCAAGATATTGATAATTTGTTCAAGTCGAGGGAACAAGAAAATAGCCAAAAAGTAGCCAAGTAGCCAAAACGTTTTTTTCTGCCACCACCGGTCTAAAAAAGTAGCCAAATTGGCGCAATGTAGCCAAACCTGCCAGAGGGTTACAGAGATTTTGACCATCTGGTGTTCTTTAACGTGCACTGACATCACGCAGTACGCGGGCCCAATAAGTACAGCGCAAGAGCACAAAGTACAAGAGCACAAAAACAATATCAAGGACAGAAGTGGAAGCAATCTGGCAATTCACTGTGCCGAGTGTGGATGCACTCCCAGTTTTTGAAGAGGCGCGTATCTTACGCAGATATCGCGATTTCCACGCCCGGGAAATATATGAAGCGCTCACGATTCATTCCATTGGGTCATCACGTGTAAGCGCACCGTCCATCGCACTAACCGACAAGGATATTAATTACCTCCGTGATTGAACTTTGCATTTTCATGTACTAGACGAGACGCATGCGCAGGGCTTCCCTTGCCTTCATTTTTTCTTACTTTTTTGGCTTCCTCCTTTCCAAGGAAGCGTACATATTCGTTCACACGAAATAAACGCTCGTGTTGTTAGCCAGCGCAAAGTCCTGTCTGTCTCTCTGGTCCCGTGTGCCCGCGCTGTTTTTTACGATGGGGCCTCTACCATTTTGTCTCCGTCGAAATGCGACTGCCGTGGCTGCATGGGATCGAACACGCGACCTTCGGGTCAGCAGCCGAGCACCGTAATCGCTACACCACCGCGGCAGACAAGGAAAGAAACAGTAGAGAGGGGAAAGGCTTTCCGGCTCAGAATAACCGGCATACTACCTTGTGCCGGGGAGCAACCGCGGAGAAAACTGTTATAGCGTATGCTGTCCATGAGCTACAAAAGTAACCAAATAAAAGTGTGAAGGCGCCAAGGAGGAAAAAAAAAACATATGTCAGTGATGATCAGAACACCAACTACGCGTCGACAGCGGGTTACCAGAACTTGCAAAATAGGCTCTTTCAAGACCTTGGATGACTTTCGGTCCACTTGCTTAGATCACTTAGTCTATATAGTCGTGCTTAAGCAACTGCCACAATTCTAATATATTAGCCAATCGCGAAGAACGCAATAACCGACAATTCGAGATTACACGCGATCGATAACAAGGGTAGCAAGAACCCTTAGCAGAGCGCTGCTACTTTCTTTCAGTCTATGCGCATGCGTCGTTCAGTGGAACGACCTTGTTATTGACTCGTGCGGGCCGCTGTACACCTGTAAGAATGTTTGCCCAGCCGCACAACGTTTCCAGCACTTGTTCGGATCTTACGCGTGGCACCTGGGATGCTTTACGAAGATTGCCCCTATAGAAAAACACGACGACCACGTCACGATGGTCCTTCTAGGAAGCTCTCCCGATAATCGATCCACCGCTTGTTGTTCGGCGGCCATACGGCGCGTTCTATTGCTGGACCCAATTGATTGCAGGTGCGATACCTGGTCCTAACAGCCACCACGTCTGGGTGGATACAAAAGCTGAAGGCTAGGTAGAGGCACATGTTCGTATACGTACGCACGAACATCAGCCGGCACTTCTCTGCGCATATACAGAGCCGCACCACGTCGTGTCTCAGATAAAATCGCCGTTCCTCATTACAATATAGAACGCTGACGTAGAAGTGGCTCTCACAACATTGTGAGTCATGCGTACGCTCTAGCCACATTTTCCCGAATGACTCACTCGCAGTGGCTAACTCGCGCAATCGCAGAGACGAGGGTTTTCCCGCGCAGATCGGTGATGAGTCAAATCAATCTGGTCCGAGTCCCCCCTGGGTCGACCCCGAGCTGTTTTAGATTCTCACTCGTTACGTACACGCAACTACACCATGACTTAACGCGTCTGTTGTATATTGAGTGCCAACCTTCATATTTCTTCTAAACCAATATGGCGGCGAGGCCCGACCATGGCGCGTCGACTCGCTACATGGCTTCTCGCGGAGCGCGATCTTGCGGCTTTCACACAGCGCGCGATTGATACACAGCTGGTCGTAATAGGCTACGGGACGCACGGTACTTTTAAAGCAATAAGAAGCCGAATTTTCGCGAGTAAAGGGCGTGAGCCAATAGTGCTTATATAAAAATAGAATTTGTATTAAAATTTTTACTACGTTAGGTATGTCTTATGCAGATTTGCCACGCTATCGGGGCCTTATAGTTTTCAACGGCGAACGACACTAGGAGCATAGGTAGGCAAAACCTGTGGAGCTCACTCAGACTCACTCATGAAATATATTTTGCGCTTAGGGCTCACTCGGATTCAGACTCACCAAAATTTGTCTGAGCTGGACTTACTCGGACTCACACTCACGAAAATTTTCTTCAACCGGATTCACTCGGACTCAAACTCACCAACACATTACTTATCCCGGACTCACCCAGACTCAGACTCACGGTTAGATCTGAGTCTGAGTGAGTCCGAGTGAGTCGACTCATGAGTCCGTTAGCCTAGAATTATCTTTTTCGACCATGGTGTCAATGTTCTATAACACCAATATATCACGTGATCGGTCCTCTCCTTGGCGCCTTTTGATATAGTAACTTCGAATGCGAGTTATGAGTGCTCGTAAACCAGTAAGGTCATTTTTCTTGAAATAGATGACAACATGAGATAAATTTATCAAGAACTTTCTTGGAAGAGTTGGTAAGGGGGGGGGGGGGGGGGGGGTCAAAGGCACTCTCCTACATAATTCACGCCTCTGATCAATAAATATTGAAATGGTTTATGGAAGACACTGCTTTGGAATACGTGTGAGTAGACGTGAGTATAAACGTGAATCTAGGCAAGGCTGATAGTAATGTTGAAGATGAGTAGGTATGACCATAGGTCAGCAAAAAAACAAGTGGAACTCACTCAGACTCACTCAAGAATTATATCTTGCGCTTTGGACTCACTCGGACTCCGACTCACCGAAAATTTTCCTGAGCCGGACTCACTCGGACTCAGAATCACGAAAATTTTATTCAACCGGACTCACTCGGACTCACACTCACCTAAATATTACTCACCCGGACTCACTAAGACTCACCGCTCAGTCTGAGTCTGAGTGAGTCCGATTGAGCCGACTGATGAGTGAGTTCGCCCACCTATGACTAGGAGTGCAGCGCTTTTGTTGTTTTTAACGCTGGAAAATTCTTCATGAAGCAGCCAAATTGCAGCGTTCAGAATGTATATTGACTCTGGCATTGCCATACTAAACGAGAGAAAGAGAGAAAGAAACGAATGAGAAAGGCAGCGAGGTTAACCAAGCACATGCTCGGCTGGCTACCCTACGCGTGAAAGGCGGAATAATAGATAATAAAGAGAAGAAAAAAAAGGAAGAACACAAAAATAACAGATGAACAGTTGGTGTGAACGCACAGAACATGAATAAGCGCTAGTATCGAAGTGTGCTGAAGTTGGATGCGCGAATAAATTCAACGAATACTTGAGCGGCTGGGTCTCAGACAAGACCGTCTATCAATATTTAACTAAACCGAAGAATACGAGGTCTCTCCCAAGGGCTTATGCAACGAGTCTGAAAAGGAAAAACAAAAATTGGGAGAGGGTGTAGTGGCGCCGGTCTCTCGCCCGTCCCACTTGAAAGGGCGCGGTACTTGACCTCTAGTATATGAAACGAACTGCTGTACTCCAAGGCAAAGTTTTATGCGTGCATATGTTGTTGTTATCCGTCGTACATGCGACTCTTGTCTACAACGGGTGATCGACCAAGAAACGGGTTTTGTAACCAATTTCTCGACTTTGTCGAAATGGAGATGCACGAACAGACGGAGCATTGTGTCAGTATAAAAAAAATATTCTTGCTCAGTTGAGAAATAATGTCGCAGAAATTCATCACATGTTGCAAGACGCTTACGTAAAGGAGGACGTCGCGAAGGAAAGAACTGCGTTCGAGAGAATCCCGCGTTTCTGGGGAAAGACCGCGAAAAGCTCAAGAACGATGCAAGGTCAAGGCTTTCCTCGACTTCGTGCCAAGATGAAAACGTCGATTGCGTACGCCACCTTCTTTGACTCAGTGACATCCCACTGAATGTTAGAGTAGAGACGATTTTACGAAAGGCATATGGGCGCCGCCGTCTGGAGCTGTTAAACGAATGTTTTTATACGACGACGTGAATTAATGAGGTCATCAAACGTGTAATGCGCCAACCCAACCGTTCTCATGCTTATGCATATACCTTAGCTCCGTTCGTTTAGTTGTTTAGATGCATAGCAGAAAGGTTAACAGCTCAATATGGCGAAACCGAAACCCATCCGTAAAATAGTCCGTGTAATGGCAGAAGCACTAGGCTCGGGGAAGGTCTTCCTCTCACCGCAATTAAACTGAGCTGTTGAATTTGAGCAAGAAGGCACGGAAACTGCTTACTTCTGAGCAAGAAGTTGGGACGATGATAATCTGGCGTTGATCGGAAAAATTCAGACGGGAGCAACGCATTCTTTATTTATTATTATTTTTTTTTCGCTGTCGGCCTTTGGTCTCTTTGTCCGCGGTAAATGATAATATTGATTACCAACATGGCCGAGGACATGTTCTTAGAACTTACGAACAAATGACTTTGTGAGTTCGGGCCCTGGTGATCTTTATCAGCAATAACTAACTTGTTTGACATATTCTGCTTAATAGATAGCGCAATTTCGTCACACCGGAGGAATTAATCGAGGAGTATACTATACCGCAGTGTGACATTGCTTCGCAAATTATAATCGTAGTTATTTACTACATGGCAGATGTCGCAGTTGCGTAATAGAAGGAAATAGTAAGGACATGATACTAATTCCTGAAGTTTTATGCGTAGCATGCTAGATAATAAGATTATGTCATCAAAAGTAATTGCAAAGCGCATCTTTATTTCATCTGTAGTGCTTGTCATTGATTCCTGTTCCCGTAGTGCAAAATCACTTCGTATTGCGTCAAAACGCACGGACACGTGAACAACGAAAGGTGAATGTTTTTTTTCTTTATCAATAAGCACGCCCCCCTCGCGTGAAAATATAAAACGCGCATACACGCGCATCGAAAAAGCGTACTTCGAATAAACAAACACCCGCGCATGACATTATGTCTACCATTGCCTGTGCTCTCGTATTTACAGGCTGTGTACGTTATGGCGCTGCTGTCGGTGCGGAAAGTTCCACTGCAGCTTGCATTTTGGCCCCGCTCATACGGCTGCAGTACACGCCAACGCCAGCGCAATATAAGCGAATCACTGCGCGGCGCTTCTTTCCGACTCTCTCGACTCTGTTATTATTTTCTTGCGGTCTGCTCGGCCTTCACGGCTGCCTCTCGAGGAAAGAGCACCGGGCTTGGCCCCGCCGCTGGTCTTCGGAGAGAGTGAAACATACCGCGTCATCGCAAAGAGGGAAAGAGAGAGTCCGGGTCCGCGCACCATCAGCCGGGAGAGCCGCGTGCGTCGTCCTCGGAGGCAGGCAGCACGCGGCAGCTGCCCTGCAGCGTCGCGGGCAGCCGCCTCTCTCGAGCTCCGATTCCACGTCGGGGCCAAAGCCGAGAGCCCGGGCTTCGCTATTGATTCCCCGGACGGGGAGGGGTGGTGACGTCAAACGGCGGTGGGTCGAGTCACCCTTGCCTCTCCCCCTCTTTCATCCGTACCCCCCCTCCTCCGATTCTGGGGACACGCTGCTGATCGAAGGCCAGAGCTCGCGCCTCTGCTGCCCCTCCTCGGCACGCGTCCTCTCGGAGCCTCTTTCCTCTTCAAGCCTCCTGCGCCCCCCCAACCCCGCGTCGACTGGTGACCCTTAACAGAAGCGCCACCTGTCGACTGGAGCGGCGGCGGTGGCGACGTTGAGTGGCGCCCGTACCACCCGAGACTTTCCCGACCGCCGGAACAACAACACGACCAAAATGCACTGCCGGAGGAGTTTCTCCTCTGTCCGCCATTGCGACCAAAGCGTGTGAGGGATGCCGGCGCGTCCTTGCATATCGTATTTCCAAGGTCTCGGACGGAACTCTTCTTCTTTCTCGCCACGCTGAGTGTAGCTGTAGGGAAGCATGAAACAGAAGGAACAACGAGGGCGATGTCGGATGTTTGAATGAAAAGTGATTTACGACCCTGGACGCTTACCAATGACAATTATTTATACTTTTAGATGATCATACGGAAGTTTGAACATTATTGTTTTTAACCGCGGTTGGGCCTGGTGAATCGCATGGCAGTGAGACTAAAAATGAGAGCTACGAAGGGGATACAGACTTGAAATGGACGTTGAGTAGAATTCGTTGGACTCACCCAGACATATTTTGGAGAGTACGTAATAACTAAACGGAATGATCAAATTAATCATGAGAAAGCGATATAATAAATATGCAGTATACGTTGCATTGCTAGCTATGAAACGTTCATAAGAGAGGGAGAGAGAGAACCAAACTTTATTGTCATCGCAAGAAGCGGGCATCGCAAATGGTCGGGGCCCCTATTCCAGGGCCAAAGCTGATCCGCAAAGTTGACAAGATAAAGCTGATCCGCAAAGGCCGAGCTGGATAGAAGTGCCTCCTATTGCTCCTCTGTGTTGTTCATGCTGTGGTGTTTTTCGTTGTGTGGTGTACACTCCCAAGCAATGTGAAACAGAGTTGGTGTGGTCCCGCACAACGCATATATACAGGGTGTCCCAAATATCACGCAGCACGATTTAAAAAAGAAGAGGAACGTCGTTACGCGGAGCACACCTATAGCGCATATTGTTCTCAGTGTACTGTAGTAGCCACTACTAATTTTTTTTGTTAATGAGGTTTAGTTTATTAGTCCTAATTGTTTCTAGATCGACAAATACTTACCTAATCATTAAAATGTCAATGAGGCATACGTAGGCATGTTCAAAGGACACCTAACTGCGCTATTTTCAACAACCTACTAATTGCGCGCTCGCTTTTTTAGGGGCGAAGCTCCTTATGCCGTGGGTCGTGCGTCCCATGTTTGTAGTAGTAGCCACCTGCGTGATGACGATGACGCTGCCATCACGGCACACCACATGGAATGTGGTGTGCCGTGATGACGATGACGATCGCGATGCTATACAACACATGGCATCGGGTCGTGCGTCCCTTGTAGTTTGTAGTACGTAGTAGCCACCTGCGTAACCAGCAGTATCTCCCTGTGTGATGACGATGACGCTGCCATCACGGCACACCACATGGAATGTACCCACTATGCGTCATAACGATGACGCTGATGACGATGACGATCGCGATGCCATACAACACATGGCATCGCGATATGGTCTCACATGCATATCGTTTGACCACATGCAACCAACCACCATCACGTCTTTGATGATGTACCTCCGGAGCTTCGCCCACTCATCATCATTCACTCCGCGGATATGCTGTGATTTTTTTTTTTGCTAATGAAGAAAGCCCACGAAATCTGAAAAATGACACGTCACTAGACTGCAGTGCGCATCAGGAAGCAGCGCCTTCAAACAGGATCATTGTGGGATAGCAAGTCAAAACTACGCTCCCACCTTTTGCTGGTGAGAGTGTAGTCACGTGTTAGTTTTCATATTCGCGCGCTTTCTTTATGAGCCGGAAAAAATGAGCACGTAATTAGTACGTTGCTGAAAATAGCGCAGTTAGATCTCATTTGAACATACCTACATATGTCTCATTCACATTTTAATGATTTGGTGAGTATTTGTAGATTCAGAAACATAATTAGGATTAATTAACTAGACCTCATTAACGAAAAAAGTTAGTAGTGGCTACTACAGTACACTGAGTACAAAATGCATTAGGTGTGCGTCGTGTAATGACGTTCCTCTTTGTTTTTTGAATCGTACTGCATGGTATTTGGGACACCCTGTATATCTCTGTAGGCTGTAATTCTACGCAAGTTTCTTCAATGACGAGGAAGCTTTCCCATTACTCTGAACATACCCAAGGATCACATCTGTTATTGGCGAATCTTGACCCAACCAGAAATTGCATCATAGCCCCCCACGCAATGCCGCTTCTGCGGAGAATCCGGGTCATTTCATCGTATGGTAGCAGGCTGCAAACAATACTCACTGACGCCAAAATTAGCGAGTATATGAGACAAAATTAGCGAGGAACGTTGTTTCTCCTCATCCGCAACAAAATTCACGCTAAAAGACTGGGCCCGCTTGCACCCGTTCAACACCACAGCACAATGATAACGTTCAGAATGGATCGTACAAGGTTGGCAGTTCAGTGAAGACTCCGTCCATCACTTGATAGAAAAAAAAAAACATTAATATGGCACCCCAAAATCCATACCCCGATACGATAGCTACCAAAGATAAAAAAAAAAAATAAAGTGGCGCTACAGCCGAAGTGCCCGAGAAACGGTTCAAAGCAACTCGTCCCAAGATGCACGAAGAAAGTGGTGTAATGAAAAAAGGAAAAGATAGACAGCGATCAGCATCGCTGTTCGCATGTCGGCGCCCTTCTCGAAACGTGTACAGCGGCGGTCAATAGCGTCAGCGAGATAATGCATGCCCCGACCACTCGAAGCGATGACATCGCGAAGGCCATCCGCCGCTTGAACTGCCGAGCACGGCGCAGTCAGACGGAGATAAGCGACGCCGCTGACAGTGCCCAGTCCGCATGAGAATGCGCAAAACGCGCGGTGGGTCCGAGAGCGCAAGTGTCGCGTTGTTTTCTTACTGTCTGGTTCAATAATTTCCAAGTCACTGTTATGATCGTCAGACCACGCGACATTTAGCGAACGTTGTCGATGATTCCGTTTGAAGCAGATGAAAGTGATGTCACGCTGAGTGGTGAAAGAGAGAGAGAGAGAAAGAAACGAAAGAGAGGATAGGAAGGTTAATAACAATATTATCTGGGGCTTTACGTGCCATAATCAGGATATGATTATGAGGCACGCCGTAGTGGAGGGCTCTGAAAATTTCGACCACCTGGCGTTCTTTAACGTGCCCTGGTCATCACACAGTACACGAGCATCTACCATTTCGCCTCCATCGAAATGCGACCGCAGCGGCCGGGGTTGAACCCACGACCCTCGTGACAGCATCCCATCGCAGCGGACTCTTAAATTTGAACACCTAGAGGGTCTTTTAATGTGCACCTAAATTATAGTGTTGCTTTGCGTTTTGCCCGCATCGAAATGCGACTGCCGTGGCATTTCGGCCTCCATCGAAATGAGACAGCCGCTGCCGGGATCGAACACGCGACCTTCGGGTCAGCAGCCAAACACCGTAACCACTGTGCCACCGCGGCACGCACGCACGCACGCATGTATGTATGTATGTATGTATGTATGTATGTATGTATGTATGTATGTATGTATGTATGTATGTATGTATGTATGTATGTATGTATGTATGTATGTATGTATGTATGTATGTATGTATGTATGTATGTATGTATGTATGTATGTATGTATGTATGTATGTATGTATGTATGTATGTATGTATGTATGTATGTATGTATGTATGTATGTATGTATGTATGTATGTATGTATGTATGTATGTATGTATGTATGTATGTATGTATGTATGTATGTATGTATGTATGTATGTATGTATGTATGTATGTATGTATGTATGTATGTATGTATGTATGTATGTATGTATGTATGTATGTATGTATGTATGTATGTATGTGTCAAACATGCGTGTGTGTTTCTATTTGTGTGAGTGAAAGGTTAGCGGACTACCGGGGAACGCTAAAGAGAAAGAAATCTGTCTGAAAAGCTATTAGTGGCTCAGGTGAACATTGAAATTAAATTCTGGGTTTTAGTGCGTGAGAACAATGACATGAATATGAGGGATACCATATCAGGGGAACAATCTTTATCACCGGGGTTTCATTATAATGTGCGATGATATGAAGGTAAATTGGCGTTTTATATTTTGTCACCGGCTTAGAATGAAACACAGTGCTCACTTTTTTTTTCGCGGTGTGCGAGAGCGAACAGGCAAACAAACAAACAAACAAACAAACAAACAAACAAACAAACAAACAAACAAACAAACAAACAAACAAACAAACAAACAAACAAACAAACAAACAAGCAAACAAACAAACAAACAAACAAACAAACAAACAAACAAACAAGCAAACAAACAAACAAACAAACAAACAAACAAACAAGGAAACAAACAAACAAACAAACGAACAAACGCTAATTAATAAACATACACGCGAATGTTTAAATGAATACTTAAAAAATCACGCCATATCCACGAAGTGAATGATGATGAGTGGGCGAAGCTCGATCGTTTTCATCCATGGCAGAAAAAGAGAATGTGTGCTCTGGAACGCGCTTATACTTCATGGTCATCAGCGTCATCGTCATCGTTATCACGTGTAGTGGGTACATTCCACTATACTGGAACGCGCTTATACTTCATTCGTTATCACGTGTAGTGGGTACATTCCACTATACTGCGTCATCGTCATCTTTATCACGTGGAGTGGGTACATTCCACTATACGTTGGCTATCTACCTACCTACCTACCTACCTACCTACTACTACTACTACTACAACAACTACAGAGGAGGGACAGACCCACACCCTTAGGAGCTTCGCCCCTAAAATAAAAACAAGAAAGGAACCGGATCTTTGAGTCGTGTATACTAAGTTTATCATTTCAGCATGCGAACTGCCAAACTGTTTTTGTTTTCGATTTTATTCAAGCTGTAGACATTATTTAACTCATCGACTGCTCCTGCAAATACTTACGCACCCATCTGGGCGCGTGAGTGGCCTAGTTTCACGTTCACACAAATAACCAATTAACCACAATTGGCAATGACTATTGTTGGAAACTCTAGGCGCAAGATAACTTTCGCAACAGGAACGTTACTCATTGCCGGACATAAAACAGGGAGTTCCAAAAGAACGTGACGCGGTGCTGGCGCATTAGCGGACAAAAGAGGCGCGCTCGCACGGAATTAGGCGACTGATAAGGATGTCACCACTGTGCGCTGCGTACGGCACGTTTTTGTGCACGACGACCGATAAGGGCCATGAATGTGTAACTGCTGCATTAGCTCAAGCGGCGACGGCAGAGAGATAAACGCTTGCCGAGTTGGGCGGTGTGGAAAGGAGAGCTTGCGTTTCGTGGAAGCGTAACTTGCTTGTTGCGTGGCAATTATACGATTATACTGCGTTCCATACGTGGCAGTCGACGTTGTGGAGGCTATCAAGTTTTTTTTTTTTCAGTACATCTGTTTGTACCAGGAAATAGCTCATTGTTGTTTCGCGTCCACTATGTGATTACTTTCCGTTTTATGTGGAGTAATAAATTGGAAGCTTTTGTGGCTCAGAGACAAACAACAATATTATACGGCTGCGAATATGTTGTTCTATACCGCTTAGCGTTTCGTTGTCTCCGTTTCTGAGTCTTTAATTTTTTTTTTTATTTGAAGCTTCGCGACGCTTCAGGCGTGTGCCCTTGCTCCGCTCGCACGAGCACTAACAAGGACGAAACGCGGTTATGAGACGCGCGGAGTTACACATTTTGCTGACCGAACTTCTTGCTTAGCCTCCGCAGCGTTAACGGCTATGCATGGGTCCGCCGCGGTGGCGTAGCAGTTACGGCGCTCGGCTGCTGACCCGAAGGTCGCGGGTTTCGATCCTGGCCGCAGCGGTCGTATTTCGATGGAGGCGAAATGCTAGAGTCGTGTGTACGGTGCGATGTCAGTACACGTTGAAGAACACGAGATGGTCAAAATTTCCGGAGCCCTCCAACCATGGTGTCCCTCATAATCATATCGTAGTTTTGGCACGTTAAAACACCAGATATTATTATAGCTATGCATGGAACGGTGTGTAGGCAAAAGCATGTGCGCACGAGCGCTCTAAACAGATAAAGCCTGTGCCCGATCTTTACGGTTGGCGGAAACGGGGCATAAGTATTGGGTATATATAACATCAACACTTTTTGTAGCTGATTTCGAGTTGACGGTTATGGCAGGAAGACCAAATGATAAACAGCCTGACGCAAGCGCTAACTTGTGCCATAATGAAGCTCCGAATAGCCCAAACAGCTGCCCCTAATGTATCGCGCCGAAGGTGCTACGCATTGCGCTAACGGAGTGCCAACGTGCTCAAACAGGCTACCGCTAATGGAGTGTGCTAAAGTAGTAATGGAATTGTGCTAATGAAACACCAACAAGGCCCGAACCGCTACCATTATAGTTAAAAGTAAAAAAAAAATGCTGCTGACATAACGTGCATCAATGATGTGTGGGCGTGTTTCTATCCTTTTAATTAAACTTATATTAATTGCATATGTGTTCATGGTCTAGAATACCGGCCGAATTACTATATGTTGAATTATCATGGTTATAAATTGAGAAATACATCCATTAAAAAAAGTAAGAGATACAAAGAGGAACGCTTGCTAGATCTGATATGAAGAACTTTTCGGAATTTTACATGCCGGAGCCCCGAACTGATTATCAGGCGTGCACGTCAGAGTGTGGGACTGCGGAATAATTCTCGTTCCATACAGTTCCGTAGCATGTACGTAAACTTAGGTGCACCAGCATTTTTTCATTACACTTCCATCGAAATCCGGCCGCATTTCAATGGAAGTGATGGTGCAAGAGCGACAACCACGTAAACGTTTCACTGGGTCTGTATTATGGGACTATCACTCTTAGAGATATCTCCGTAATATCGCTTTCAGTGCGCGCTGATTGGCTGGTATAAAAATGACGGGCGGGTAGTCGCTTCAGTCATTGCCCACGCGAGATTCTACGTCACGCAAAGCGATGCTACCACCCAAAGGGATAGTTTTAGAATACGGCCCCCGACCAAGAAAGAAAGCATTGACATAAGTTCGAAGTTCGCCTAACAGCAGTTGTATTTTAACATAATCTAACTTAGAGGAGCACGCACTACATTTTCTTGGCGGGCTTCATAAATTCCCACTGATTTTTACGCAATAAATCTCACAATCACTTTAACAAGCGCTTTTCTCTAGTTGTCAGCCAGTGCTCGTCTTGTATATTCTACTCCGCGCAGCAAAGACGATGACAACGAGGTGCAAAAGAAAAAAAAAGACATGTGAGCTTAAGTACGTTGTATATTTTTGTTTCTTCTTCGTCTTGCAGACTTTGTAAAAATTTTCGTTTCGCTGTGCATCTCCCACTATTTCAGGTTTGTTTCCATTATCACACACTTATTTTCCGGGAACGAACCTTCGAAGCGTGCTTTGCCACAAAATGACTATTTATGCGGAGAAGCTAGCCTTCGAAAAAGCGAAAGCTCGGAGAAACGAAAATTGCACGCTACGACGTGGGCCAAGGCCATTAAGAATAAATAAAGATGCAAATTTAGACTGTTTTCGTCAGTGTAGTTCAGTAGGACCCGGTGGTGGCTGTTCATGAAGCCGGAGAATATAAATGAGAAAGAAAATTGAAGAAAACGCTAGATGAAAACGAAAAGTGCAGACAAGCGATGTGGGGAAACAAAAGTTTATGCGTCCCCTGAGTGTCATCACAAGCTTGCAGCACGCAAGTTAAGCCTAAATAATGATATCTTAGACTAAGCAAGTAAACACAGGAACAAGCTTGGGCATCCGGCAATACCTCCCGCGGTAGAGGCACTCACAGAGCTGATGCACTGCATCCCACGGATCGGAAACAGTTGAGTGCAGTAATGTTTTCTTTGCCATAGCGCTTTCCGAAAGCAGCAGGGGTAAAATGTCATCAAGAACGAACCACTAAACATAGGGACACAAAGAAAGGCTTGCGGTGATACAAATGCACTATTTCACAGTTACACTGATGTGTTCCAATGTACGTCCCATTTTGCGTCATTTTCTTTCACGCTGCTTTACCGTTCTTAACATTAAAAGCAACTGGCTCAGCCTTCCGTCCCTTGTTAATGCAGCGCAAGATATGAATTATTTTTTACGGAGGCTAATTACATATCCCTACGATTTCTTTACGTCATACATCATGCAGCGTTTAGGTAAAAAGTTATACAAACGGAAGCACTAACAGAGAACAAAGACTTTCAGGCGTAAACCATAGAGACAAGAATGTAGTGACATGGCTGAGAGAGAAAAAGAGAGTGGCCGATTCTTTGGATAACATTAGGAAGGAAAACGTGAAGCTCTTAATGAATTTGTTGTAGGGACGAGTCACCAGAGGTCTATTAATGATACAGCATTGGTCGCAAGGAAAATTTTCAAGGACAAAGCGGTGCCAACTTGTCCAAGACGCAAGTAAATTGGAGATAGCTATAAGCGGCAATTGTCTTGCAATATGCATGACGGCGGTGATGACGAAGATGATGATGATGATAATCAGAAGGAGGAGGAGGAAAAGGAGGACCAAGGATGTTTACTCAAAGGCACCGCCTCACTTTGTGTCTTGTTCTCACAAGTACTTTGAGTACACCTACTCGAAAGCGACCTTCTTCACGGACATGACCCCCACAATCAATCAATCAATCAATCAATCAATCAATCAATCAATCAATCAATCAATCAATCAATCAATCAATCAATCAATCAATCAATCAATCAATCAATCAATCAATCAATCAATCAATCAATCAATCAATCAATCAATCAATCAATCAATCAATCAATCAATCAATCAATCAATCAATCAATTTCTATTCTTTCACAACAAACTGTACAAGGTAAGGATATAAAGGAGGAGGTCCCGTAAACTGAATTGGGACCTCTTGTACATTATTAAGATAAATATTTTATTGCCAACAGCCGTAGCAAAATCAGCACTATTACAAAACTATAGATTCATCCAGCATCGGAAACGTCGCTAATGGAAGTATACCAGTGATGACCATGGCGTTTCCAGGCCTCTGGTGCATCTTCAAACGTGAGCTGTTACTTGGGTTTTTCGTTTTTTTTTTTTTTAGATGCGAAGCATCTTATGCTCGGGGCTCTGTCCCTCCCGCGTCCCCCCGTTCCCCGTCCCCCCGTCCCGCGCGTCCGGCCACTTTCATGAAGTAGGGAAGCGCCCATTATGCGAACCAGAACATTGTAGTAATATGAAGGCCGTCAACCCTAACACAGTCATCAGAGTCATGACCAAGAACACAGAGAGGCTGCTTAGCAATGGCTAGGCAGGTGGTGTCTGTCGCCCAGGTTGACCCCATTCCTTAATCTTGCTTGCATGTGTTTGGAGGGGGGCTTAGTCCGTCCCACACCACCACAGCGCGTGCCGTCCCCCCTCTCTCTCCTACGCTCACCCCCCTTTCTCTCCTCTAGGAATCGTCTACTCTACGGAGCGGCCCCCCGCGTCCTCTCCCCCCTCTCTCCTCTAGGAATACTCTACTCTACGGAGCGGCTCCGGCGTCCCACATCCCCACAGCGCATTCGCGTCCTCTCCCCCCTCTCTCCTCTTGGAATCCTCTACTCTACGGAGCGGCTCCCGCGTCCCACAGCACATGCACGTCCCCTCTCTCTCCTCTCCTACGGTCGCCCCCCGTCCTTTCCTCTAGGAATCCTCTACGGAACGACAGGTGGTGTGACAGCTGCATACTCCGCTGGGGGGCGCCACGGTAGTTCCGCGGTATGAAAATGACGGAGCGCGCGCCTCATTCTCTCTCCTGCGCAGCGCCGCGATGAGCGCCCGGACCACTGCCGTGAAATGAGAGCGGCGACTTTCCTCCCGCTCAAGCTAATTATGTCACCGCTGCTTCGCATCCACACATGGTTCCCTTTAGCGGGAGATGGAGAATTTTTTTTTCCTTTGTGTCCGTTCGCTGGGGACTGACAGTGACAAATAACATGTTTTGTCCTGCAGAACGCTGTCGTTCTCATTCACAGGACTAGAACATCTTTTCTTTTTTTCAATGTCGTGGCTGCAGGGGCCACGAAGAAAGAAGGCGTCCGATGAATGCAACATCGTTTATTTCGCTCGCTAAAATGTGCGCTGACAGGCAAAGGAAATGAAAGAGTTCTGTGTGCGGTGAACAACAACAGCAAGAAAACTACGATAAAATCCGGCACTCACGCGCTGCTGAGGGAAAGACGGTGCGTATAAGTCTGATGTTTTGAAACGGTTTAATTAAATGGATCGACCATCCCGCGTTCTCGGTACCCGTGGTTCTTGCAATGCCCCAATGTGTCCATTTGCTTTTCTACGCCCCTGCCCTGAAACTTCTTTTCTTTTCCTATCTTCAACGCAGGTACGTGTGCCTTTCTCTGTCTTTCTTTGTTACAAAAATAGGTTCGTGCTTATGGTTCAGAAAGGAATTGTAACGTAGGAGCGCAGTAGTATGTGTGCGTTAGCTTGCGATAGTGTGACAAATGTTGTCTGGTAAGAATGCGAGCCCACTGCAATCGCCACTGTTGCGCTATTAGTGACAGAAAATAATCCATCACAGTGCGTAGAAGTCGTTGTTGAACCATTTATAGCTGTTTTAGGTGAACGTTGATGCAATTTCACGAGTGTTCATTTTTGAAGTATTGTCCACAAAGAGGCAACAGCTATATTCTACTCGTGGCAGCTGCGTATTTATGGCTGCTGACAGCGGGCGAAGACAGACTAATGACTGAGAGTGATTCCTTAAGGATTGATTTATGTACATACAACGACATCTGCCCAGCTCATCAGTCAACAGCCGTGTACACGAATGCCCCAAAATGTCTATTGTTGCTGACGGCATCGCTCATGCGATTCCCATATAGTCCACCGAAGTGTCACAGCAAATTGTCTCTATGTGTCCGTGCTATATTTAAGACTACCGTGTCATATTTAACAATTGGTTGCTGCAGGCGCTGTTCTAACTCGCCCTACAGGGCCGTGAAAGCACTTCCGTGCTCTCTGAGTGCGACGGACCCGCCGTGGCATAGTTTACCAGCTAAACATGTTCCGGCCTTAGATCGAGGATGTGGGTTCGATTCCCGAACACAACAGCCGAATTTCTATGCGGGCAAGACGCAAAAGCGTCCTTGTACCTAGATTTGGGTGCACGTTAAAAGGACTGCAGGTGTTTAAAGTTAGGAGTCCACCGCGGTGGTTTAGTGGTTACGGTGCTCGGCTGCTGTCCCGAAGGTCACGGGTTCTTTCCCCATCGCGGCGGTCGCGTTTCGGTGGAGGCGAAATGCTAGAGGCCCGTGTACTGTGCCGTGTCAACGCACGTTAAAGAACAACATAACGTCTAAATTTCCGGCGCCTTTCACAACGGCGTGGCTCATAATCATATCCTGGTTTTGGCACGTAAAACCACACAAATTATCAGTATTATCATTCAAAATAAGGAATCTCCCCCTACGATGTGCTCCATTATCATGTCGTGGTTTTGATGCGTAAACCCATGAATTAAATTCAATTTGGTTCAATTCAATTTAATTCAATGCAGGGCAGTGAGACTGACCCGGTGTCAGAGATGCCGTTGCCGAGCAGAACGCAGCGGAAGCGCACGGTACACAGCGCCCTTGTCCCAGACACCGTTCGTGTCACGGGCCGCAAGAAAACAAGGCCACCACCGGAAATTCGGGGCAACCGAACAACTGTAGGCTTACAAATGACTGGAACGATACACTGCCGCGGCACCTGTCCCCGAAAAAAGAAAGCTACACGTCGTTACAACTTCGGGGCACGTCGTACCCTTCTATATACGCACAAGGTCAGCGTATACATAGCCCCGGCCGCAACCAGCCGAGATGGGAGACGTGCTCGCCCAGGCGTGTTTCCGTATCTAAGGCGGTGACGGCTCTACCTCGAAGCTGTCGTGTATCTCTCGCTGGAGATTGTCTACGCCCGCCTTTCCGCGTGATTACGGCGGCCGCACCACGGGGCTTCATTTCCGTCGCCTTATCTCTCGCCGGCACCGAAGAAGGGCGGCCCTGCACTACGTACGCGATGCGTGCGCCCATCGTTAGCGCCAAGCGCACGTCGGCGCTCGACCTTTAACGTCGCTGCCCGCGTATCGATTCTCTCGAGCGAAGCTTCTTGTATATCGGACGGCCCAGTTCGCGTGTGTATATCTTCGGCCCTGCCCCGCGTGTATAGCTTTTTCTTTTGAAACCCGTCATCTTCGCGAGTGCGGTTTGATCAAAACATATTTGCTTCAAATGCGAACGGGCGTGTCGGGGCTGCGCGTGTGCTCCCGCCTCGACTCTGCGCCAGTGTGCGTAGGCGACGTTTCTATCGCTCGAGCTTATATGGAATTGAACCGAACTCCCGTGTATTTTTTTAGGGGCGAAGCTCCTTAAGGTCGAGGCTTGTACATCACTCCCCCGGTGTAGCCACGCTAGTGCGATGACGATGACGCTGCCATCACGGCACAGCACATGCAAGGTAACCATTATACGCCATGACGATGACGATGACGCTGATGACGATGAAGAATAAGCGCGTTCCAGACCACACGTTCTCTTTCTGCCATCACAGCACAGCACATGCAAGGTACGCACTATACGTGATGACGATGACGATGATGACGATGAAGAATAAGCGCGTTCCAGACCACACGTTCTCTTTCTGCCATCACAGCACAGCACATGCAAGGTACGCACTATACGTGATGACGATGACGATGCTGACGATGAAGAATAAGCGCGTTCCAGATCACACATTCTCTTTCTGCCAAGGATGAAAACGATCGTGATCGCGGTCTCACCCACGAAAGGCAAAACGGCAACGCCGACCAACAATGGTAAAAATACATTGTATATACTGTACACACGCGTTGTCACTCATTTACATGCGCGAGTGGGCAATGTCACGGGTGATTTACGGTAAGAACGATCCCCAGTGCTTCGCCCACTCGTCATGATTCACTTCGTGGAAATGCGAATTTTTTTTTTTTCATGCAGCTTGCAGCGAGATTTCAAAAGTGCATCGGCAGCGGATAAAAATGACATTTCCGACTGTTCGTTTGATTACTTGACACAGTCGTGCGTACACGCGCGCTGTGCAGCGCTCGTAACAGTGACGCCCGCGTGAAGCCTTAAGACAAATCGGCCTTAGATATATTAACCACCTGACGTATGTATAGGCATGAGTAGTAGTGTCTCGCTTTGGAAACGCTAAAAAAAAAAAAGACTCTGGTAAAGAAATGTCGCATTCGATTTTCTTTTGGATATGTCGGTGACTGCCTTTGTAGCTGATGCAACTGGAATGAATTGTACGCATATCATTCACTTTTCTTTCGGGCATGTTTGAGCAACGGCACCTATACTACAACGCGGGCACGTCTATTTTAGGTCGTCCAACGGCTACGCCTCTATCGCGAGAAATAGGTACACTGTACAGTGTACGCACTTTAATCGCAGTAGCCACACAGGACGCACTCTCGTCGCGATTACAACGCGCTTATCGCCGACCGTAGAAAGAACGCTGCAGTACAGCGCGATAACGCGCCGACATCGCGTCAGCGGGATGTTTCAGTTCAATGCGTGCTTCTGTCGTAGCCGATGCTTCAGCAGTTACATGCTGCGATTACAGGAAAGGCACAATCAGAGCCTGTATATGGTACCAACAGTGACTTCCTAAACCGTTTCTATAGGCACCTTTAAAAAAATATATTAGGTTTTACGTCCCAAAATCCACGTAATCATTATAAGGGAGGGCTCCGTAGTGAAGGGCTTCCGGAAATTTTGACCATCTGGTGTTCTTCAACGTACAGTCGTCATTTTTATGTCGGGAGTTTGCATAGGCTCCTGAGTAGCTCCCACTTTTCGTGAAATTTTTTTTAGCAGAGTGGACCGGCTGTTAGGTAAAAGTCATCATCGACTTCACAAGCGTGTCTTTCGGTATGTTGATGATTATTTAGTTTTACTAGATAAGCAAGACTACCCATCGACATCCTGAAAGTTCTCATGGAGTGTGGTTCTGGATTGAAGTTCCCCTTTGAACTTCCCAAAGGATAATGAATAGCAATTTCTTGACCTGAGGCTGCGATTTTCCTCCTCACATGTACGTCGGGGTTTTTTTCCCTAGGGTCTACTAAGCCACTCCTCCAGTATGGATCGGCTCACTCGAGAACTGTAAAAAAAAATGGCATAGCGCTTTCATGTATTAAGTATTCACTCTCAAAAACGTGTCCTCGTTCTGTTAGTGTCAGCTTTGCACTACAGATAAATAGACTAAAAGCCGCAGGGTTCCCTGATAACCTGTTGAGCTCTTTTTGCGAGAAGCTAGCCAGATGGGTAAAACTGGGTGCCTTTTAGTGCCTCGCAGTGACAAGGTGGAAAAAGGGAAGGGGAAGGTCGCAGTTGTGTCTTACATGCATAAGACTTCGCTCCGCTAAAAAAAAAAAAAGTTGCGAAGCGCTTCGGCGTTGACGTCGTTTTCCGTGCGCCTAACAAGCTCTCGCGTGTTTACCCTGCTGTGGAAAGGAAGGCTGATAGGACAAATCAGATTATGGATGTTGTATAGAACATGCGAATACGTACGTGCCCTGCCGTGTCGCTGTGGTGTATAAGATACCGACAACTTGCAAACGCTCATACATCGGTCAAATGGGGCGATGTGTCGATATACGCCTGCGTGAGCACGAAATGTCTTTGAGGACTGACAAGCTGCCGCCCCTATCTGCTCATTGTCAGGCCTGTGGGTGCCAGTCTCTGTTTAAGGAAACATGTATTTTATTTTCGAACCGAGATCCAGAGGACTCGAGAAATTGTTGGGGCCGCCAATATCGTTAAAGCGGGTGTTTCGTGCATAAGCTGTCCTTCGGTAGCGCTATCAAGCTGCAAGGTAGAATGCCTTGATGTAACTTAATCTGGTGGCCTAAACGTGCTTGGTGTTCTTCATATGCATACTCATCCTGCGGTTGCTTGATTATTAATCTTGCTTTTTTTTTTGTAATGTGTGCGTATATTTTTCTACGCTTCTGATTAAAACTTTAGTTGCTAGTAGCACGTCGTCCTGTCTCTTTCGTGCCTGCGTGCATTGTTTTTTTTCGAGCTTTTTTCAAACATGAATTTGCCCTAACTCGTCCAACTGTCCCCGTTAGCACCCCTTTTTTCATTTTTTTTTTTTTTTTTTAGCGCTTCGTATTGCGATAGCAACAATCCGAAGTTGCGACAGCTACAGTCCTTAGCGAAAACGATTCTTGTTCGCTGAAACGTCCCAACAAAAGATGGATGTCAAAAGGAAAGCGTAAAATAAAGATAAACACATGCGTGATGGGAGTGTAGGCAGTAGAAGTAACGACACCACTCTTTCCTTTTACTTTTAACCACTGCGCCGCGCCACATGTGCGGCACGAGGCTATTTGTCGCGCACTCGCGTGTTCCCTTTCATAAACATGACGGCTGTACACTGACATCGCACAGTACACGGGCCTCTAGCATTTCGTCCTCCATCAAAATGCGCCCGCAGCTACTGCAGGTATCGAAACCGCGACCTTCGAGTTGGGAGCCGAGCACCATAGCCGCTATACCACCGCGGCGGACGCGGACCTAGGCATCTTTCGGTGAACTATTCCAGAGTAGACTGCGGCACCAGAAAAGAAAGAGCAGTTTAGCGAGTATTGAAAAAAGGAAGGAACAAACATTAGGCGGGGAACTTCCGTCGCTGATCGCGAGGCAACAGCTTCAGAGATTTGGAAACGTCCATGTGCGCATGCTCTGCATACAAATGCACATATTCACGGTTCAGGCAAGTCGTATTTAAAAAAAGAAATAAAAAAAGTAAGAAAAGAAACGTCTAACGCTAGGATACCTACGCAAGTGAAACTTGAAGAAAGTTGTGACGCTACGATAGCATATGACTAACTAAGCTGGCGGGTGCAATCGCCAAGAGCACTTACTAGTTTTGAGAACACGGCCCAAGAAGCAGGAACATCTTGAGCTTGAGCTCAGGTGATCGCGCGCTGCTTAGCACTGACATGAACGACGAGTGGCGTCTTATTTTCTTCGCATCCGTAGTGGTCGGTGTCAGCAACACTGGGGGGCATCAATGGAAACGCCGTAACGCCTTCTGAATACAAGGCGTCAACACTACTTCGTCCTTTTTTTAGGATTCGTACTTTCACTGCGTTAAACATCCCGCGTATACCCCAAAACCACAGGTGTAGCGACATGGATAATGTCTCGGAGCGTGGTATTGACTGTTGGTGACTGTTCAGAGCTGCATGCGCACTCATTCCACGCGCACACACTTGCGCACGCACTCACGCGTTCTTACGCGTGCACATACACGCGCGAGCGATAGCGGTGATACATTATATCAGTCAGTGATTGCGCCAGGTTTAAAAAGGGTACCAAGAGAAGTAAGAAGAGGGGCCCATCAACTCTTGAATGTTCGCCCATAAGCACTGAGGCAACGACATAAATAAATTTTAGCCGTGAATTATTTTCATTTGATAAAGTTTATGTCTTTGTGCAATTCTAAGAAATCTGAGACAGTGCAATCATGTGGGTTCCTTCCATAGTCTGCCACGGTGGATCAGTGGTTACGGCGCTCGTCTGCTGACCCGAAGGTCGCGGGTTCGATCCCGACCACGGTATTCGCATTTCAGAGGAGGCGAAATGGTAGAGGCCCTTGTACTCTGCGATGTCAGCGCACGTTAAAGAACACCAGATGGTCAAAACATTTCCGGAGCCCTCCAACTAGGGCATTCCTCATAATAATATGTTGCGGTAAAGACAAAGAGGAAGATCGCTCAGACTCGAGGAAGACGACGGTTGGTTTGCCATCGTAGCGGCAGGCAGATGACGTCCGCTGCGAAGTTCCGTACTGGTACCCCGCACCTCCACCAAATGTTGCACGAAGAAAACAGGCACACGAGTGCAGACTGGCTGTATTTAGAGTTAATAGATCTTTTGCCCCAGCGGCGATAACAGACGTCGTCTTCCTCGAGTCTGAGCGATCTTCCTCTTTGTCTTTACCGCAACAATATTGGGGTTTTGGCACGTAAAACCCCTGAGATATTATTTTATATCTACGTATACCTTTAGTGTCAGAAGGCCTAGCCATAAACCACTGTCTAAAAAAAAAAAACGAAAGCAATAACACTACCAACGCAACGGACGGTACGTGAGGTTTACCTACCAACGCGGACACAACGGAAACGTAACTATACGTACAACTACGCGTGTCGCGCCACGCCTAGCGCACGTTTCGAGCAGCGCGCCCTTTCTCTCCATCGTAGCCGATGAAGATTGAAAGGCCAGGCAAGAGTGGACAGGCGGTGACAGCGCCGTGTGCGTAGCGAAGCGAGATTCAATTTGCCCCCCGCACAGTCATCGGCAGTATCTGTCTTCAAAAAGGCACCGCGTAGAGTTCGTCCCACCGATGAGGGCGTTACGGTGGCCTGTCATGCGCATCAACCGTAACTGGGACCGCTCCGGGTTTGCTGTCGCGAACACGATTGCGGCCGGGCACGAAGGTGTGCACTGCGGACAAAAGATACAGCTATAGTGTAAAACTGTAAAATGTGGTTTCACAAATGCTCGTTTCGCGCTAGCGGACCGTCAGTGCGTAACTCTTCTGTTCTCTCTAATACTCTGTCTCTCTCTCTGTACTCTACTCCTCTGCTACCACCCTTACTGGTTGCCGCTATTCAGGTGTGAGCAGTTCTCGCTGAACAGACAAAGTGCTGTCAGCAGTACTTTTCCTCTCTCTTTTCTTATTTGACTCATTCGCGTATATGTAATTATCTAAACAAACCACCATTTACGAATTAGCGTGTGCATGTATTTAGATAAAGAAAAAAAACAGGGGGGGGGGGGGGATCTCCAGAATGCCGAATCTCAAGAAGAGATTCGGCATTTGTCAACTTTTACGACTCTTATTATCTGATGCTCCCATCATATTCAAAGCCGCAAAACTCCTGAAACGAAGTCTTCATTTACGGATGCGGTGAAGTTAATACATCGGCACTCCATTCGAACGAATCTTGTTTTAAAAAAAAAGAAAAAAATTCGGTAGCGTGCAGTGACGTCAGCAAGCTGCGAATAGACGTGCGTCATTGTCCTCGGGCAGCTATGGGCTTCGAGGCTCATAAAGTGACGCAATGCCCGTTGTGTTATTATATACACAAATGGCTCTAAACAGCGCATCCTGCGCTTCATATCGGATGCTGTTTCTTCTTTTTCTTTTTTTTGTCTCCTCCGCAGAGTGGAGGAGCACCCGAGCGGTTATAAGGAAGTGCGGCTGTCGAGTGCCGGGGCACTGCGACGGCGCTCTAACGGCTTCCTTCCTTTTGTCGACTCGGCTTTCGACGCCCCAAACGACGCTGTACACTGCGCACGCTGTCTTTTGCACATTTATATTGCCGCCCCAACCGCTTCGGGGTTCGTTTGAAGAAAGTAACGTTTCCTGGAACTGACAAGCGCCCCCGGGGCTCTTCCTCCACCATTGTGGCGCGCTCTTTTAGTATGTATTCGTTTCAGTGGTCATTTCATCTTCCTTATGCTGCTTTTCTTTTTCAAGGATTTTCGGACAATTCTTTCTTGCTTCACCACAGTAAACACACACACACACACACACACACACACACACACACACACACACACACACACACACACACACACACACACACACACACACACACACACACACAAAAAAAGGGAACGTTATTTCTTTCTTGTGCATGAATAGGGTAGTTGGAGGCATCGTCAGCGTCAAATCGTGTCGTTTGGTAGGGCGCATGACCACGTATAACAATATCCAGCACTCTTATGATTAAATGTCCCTTACTCTTTCAGTTCGCGTCGATGAAACGTGACAGAAAATCGCCATTATGATACTTCAGATACTGCATAAAAGTACAAGTACAAAGTCATATATCACGACACAGATCTCTGACAAGACTTTAGGTCATACTTCTATTATATAAGTTACGAACTTCAGTTTCCACAAATGGTGAGGGGTGAATGGTGCTGATGTTAGAAGTTTGACAGTATGCACTTGCACTGACGACAGATCGTGCGCCAATACTTGACAATTATTGGGAGTTTTGTCTATGGAAACGGATGCGTTTCCCGTACCCATGTTTCCCGTAGGTCCATGCGTGCCATCTAGCCTCCTGAGGCATCATGCAACTGGTTTATTAATATGCTGAATCATCGGCGTATGTGTTTACTACGACCACGTTTGATGAATAAAGCGTTAGGGGAAACCATGGACCTTTTTTTTACCTTCTTGCAAGCCTAACGTGATCAGATTAAGCGTCTCGCGGAAACGTATGCGGGAATTTTAGCATTACCTCAGTAGGCACCACATACATGACCAGTGCGGATTCCTTGATATAAATAGAGTCGGTTATCTCACAAATAAATTAATACGCGAAAAAACAATAACAAAAGATACATGCTGGTCGTTACACATGTACGAAGGCAAACAAGGGAAAACGTCAAGTGCACGAATCTCTGGGCTGATACTTTCGCGCTGCTACGTGGCCCCGATTTCAGCTTCCAGTAATCAGTTCAAGTTCATGCGGCACAAAATACGTACATACAACTACGCAATCTAACCTGTTTGAGCCACGTTCAATGAGAAAAATCTGGCAGACGTTGGTTCGTACGCGAAGTCCCTTTTTCTGGCAGCTCACCAAGAACTGGGGAGCACGGGCAACACGGTAGAGTTATGTTCAGGACACGCACCGTCAAGCGTAACGCTGACAGGTACGTGCGATACCAATCACAAAGAAAGGCAAAGATAAAAAGAGAGGTTGGGACGAAGGAAGGAAGGAAGGAAGGAAAGAAGGAATGGGAGGAATCGGAGATGTTGATAGGTAAGGAAAAGCCGTCTTCTAGACGTCTCAGAGGCCTGCCTCCGCCACAACGCTATGGACTCCGATCGTCACGTATAGCTCGACCCTGCGGCACGATGCCCCGGGAAAAAAAGAATCACTTCCCGGCCAGCCGCGTCGTTTTTCCGTGTGCGTGTCTCGTGTGCGTCGTTGTGGTGTCGTGACCCCGCACCCAGCGACGGAGCTGACAGCGCCGGACGCGAGGAGACCGGCGGCCGATGAGCCTACGACACGCCATGGACCGTCACGCGACGTCGCCACGCCCCCCCACCCTCACGTCCACTGACTGGGCCACCATCCCTAGGCCGGGGTCTCCGCGATGACGCGACCGCGGCTGTCACTGTGCGACTAGGTCTGCCGCAGTCTATAGCGACTCCAAGGAGAAGATGCGTGGACTTCTAGAGACGTCCACATTGAAGGAAAATTCTGAGGCTTTGTTACACTCCGTAACACTTGAAGGCGCTATGAAGGAACGTTCTGATGCATGTTACACTCTCTGTAACATTTGAAGGTGATTTGAAGGGAACATACTGAGGCATGTGACGCTCTCTGTAACATTTGAAGGCGATTTGAAGAAACATTCTACGGCATATGTTACACTCTCTGTAATGTTTGAAGGCGATTTGAAGAAACTTTCATCAGCATGTTACACTCTCTGTAGCATTTGAAGGCGAGAGCCTGTTTCGTACTTGATCGTTGTGACAGCACGTCGCCAGAAAGAAAGCTCAAAGTTCCTGCACGCCTTAATTAACTCCCAACCGCTGTACCTGCTCAAACAAATACTGTAAGTTTGCTCAACCTTCCTGTACTCGTAGCTCACACAATCTTAACACATAACGAGCCATGTTGTGGGAGACACGAACTGAATTACCTTAACGTTGTTAAATGAGAACTTACAGACAATGATGCAAAGGGTATTGTGTTTAACAAATGTTGCGTTTAACAGAGCAAAACGAGCCCTTAAGTTCACACTTATTTCCTTCGTTCTTAACGTTGTTAGTCGATTGTATCGTTCCTCTACCCCAACACATGACGTCGGGATCACGTCAAAAATTGCGGCTATCTGTGTGGTCGGGATCACGTCACATGATGACGTCAGAGCATGACGTAATTAGTGAAGTAGGTCACGTCGGTTTTTGTACCGCTTCATTCGCCTGCATTGTTTCGTTCAAGGGACCGCGTCACGAGGCACTTCAGACTTTCTCTTTAAAAACCTTTTTGTCAGACAACCTCAGTGAAGCAATTACGGCTAGGACAAATGTGACGATTCAACTTCAGTAATACTCATTCTCGAACTTCTCCCTCTTTTCCGGCACGGGGGCTGGCCGGCTGCGAACGGCGGATGTAAGCAGGAAACAATGCCTGTGTTTACGAAAGTCTCCGCAACCATATAGTAACCATGATAGGGGAATGGCTCTCAGACCTCATCCTAGAGTGAAAACCTGGACATGAGTTTCGAAAAATACGTGCATGTTCTCTCTCTGTCTCTCTCTCTCTCACGCTAGAACTATTCGTAGGAGAGAACTACAGCCAATTCTGACGCTGGATGCACGGTTAGCAAAAACGGCAAATGCACTTACGGACGAGTAACAATATAACAGTATCTGGGGTCTCACGTCCTAAAACCACGATATGATTATGAGGGACGCCGTAGTGGAGGGCTCCGGAAATTCCTGACCTTCTGGTGTTCTTTAACGTGCACTGGCATCGCTCAGTACACGGGTCTTTAGCATATCGCCTCCATCGAAATGCGACCGCCGCGGCCGGGATCGAACCCGCGACCTTCGGGTCAACAGCCGAGCGGCGTGACCGCAACACCACCGCAGCGGACTTACGAACGAGTAGTCATAAATTACGCTCCAGAATAATGCAACAAGAATACTCACATTATACTGGCCTTTTCGATGGTCTTGTCCTCAAACACCAAAAAAAAAACGAAGGTGATTTTTGGTGTAGACTTACATCAAAACAACGGTATTTTTATTTGAAAATCGATTCTGCGGAATCCCGCAAGTCGACGAAAGGGCGTTCGTCCCGGATTTGATCCCCTGGACCACGACGAGCCTTTCTTTCTTACAAATCCGTATGAATTTTTTTTTGTAGTTTTCTACTACAAACGGGTGTTTTTAAATTTTCTCTTTCGTAATATTTTTATTTGTATCATGATCTGTGACCGAGGCTCGCATTCACAAAACTTTAGGATCCGCACAGAGGAAATTTAAATGTTTTCTCTGTAAGTGATATTTATTATTGGCCGCCCATCTTTGTCACTCACATCTGGCACGACGATTGAATGCGATCCGCTCTCCGACTAGAAGTGAAAGAAGGAACCTACTTTTCATGAATACGTACACCCGAAGGCGCTTACTCATTTGACTGCCCGCGGAATTGAAGATCGTCGGGCTATCTGTCTGTTTATCACACCGATGGCGCTCGTGATTGACTAGGTCTAGGACGGCGCGACCAATGGAGGAAACGCCCTTAAGTAGGAGAAGCTTGAGACCACTAATGTAAACTAACGCCGCACGAGATCGGTCAGCATTACAGCGATCGCGTCGCTGTCACGATAGAGATATATCACCTCAGCCTCTCCACGTGGTATCTGGAGCTACAATCGTTCAGCTACCGTAGGACCAATGGGTGTTATACGGATTTATTTAAAATTAGTGCTACTGATAATTCAAACGTTGTTGTGGCGTTTTCTTTTAGGGACGAAGCACCTTAGGGTCTCGGCTAGACGGCGTGCCTTGTCGTCGTCATGGTCCATCATAAACGGGTATGCGCCACAAAAATTGAATAAATTTCACTACTCGCCACCGGTATATACTATGCATAATATGAGTGATGTTACTGCCTAAAACATTACGTTTCGGCTTAGCAGCGGTGTCAGAAGCCCCGACGGAATTTACCAAGGCGCTCAAGTTTCTTACCTAAAACCAGAGACACAAACGTGCATCTCTACGGTAAAGTAATATATTTGAAACACCACTTCTTGAAACATATCTGCAAAGTGATGGTGCGTTAGAGGACCGGTGGCGAGTAAAGCAGTAAAGAGTAAAGATCTTGCTGTGGCAAACACCGGCGCACACTGCATGTTTCGCCCCTCCCCAGGTTTCACTTAGTGCAGCTGAAACACCCTTCCCTACATGCCTCTTCGCCACATTTTTTTTTTGCGCTTTATCTTTCTAAATTTGCTGACTATTATAGTTTTCAACATACACGACAAGAAAGAAAATGTACGCGCACATTAATATAAACGTTGCGGAATTTGTGGCACTTGTGTGCAAAATGAACCTGGCCAGGTCACGTCATAAGAAGGACCGATAACCGATGGTCAATTATAGAGCGTCGCAATGGATACCAAGAGATGGTAAGCGCGGCGGACAACAAGAAAGGGTTCGGTGGAACGACGAAATTATCAAATTTGGAGGCACAAGATGGAATCAGCTCACGCAGTACAGTGTGGGTTGGAGATCATTGGGAGGGGCATTCGTCCAGCAGTGAACGTAGTATGGGTTGACAATAATGGTGTTGTTGATGGTGATGATGACTTGTGGAAGAAAATATAAATACAAAAGTGTCTTAAACGAGATGAACGTAGAGAGAGGGTACAAAGCTTTTTTTTTTCCAAATTCCCGCGCGCAGCCGTGACGTCTAGGCAGCCGTATTTGTACCCTCTGGGACACCGAGCACGAGAGTTCCATCTAATATTTTTTGTAGTAAGTTGTGCAAGATCGTGAAAATAGCTTTCGTGACCATGTTAAACGAGGGCCAGTGAACAAAGACACGTGCGTAATACAAGTTTTCTGTACACGTGCCAAGATTATTTGTTCTTCTTTTACAACTTCTGTACGACACAGAAATGTGCAACACGCACATAAAGCGGCAACCAAAAGCAACGGCGTTCATTTAGCGCTGCACGAACTTGCACTTTTTATGTTTTTAATACTGGCGCCGAACAACGTTTAATGCGGTCGTGACCGATCCAAGTGGGAGGCTATGCTCGGAGCGCATCGTAACAACGTGGTTATCGCTCGGCGCTAAGTGAATGCTCCGACGCAGGCAGCCATAAAAAGCTGCCGGCGTCTGTGGCAGTCATTATAAACTTTCGTGAGCAGTAATACTTTATGTAGGTCCATATATATCGTTGGATGGGGGATCCCGCCTTCGCCATTAAGCCGCAATGAGTAACGAGAACCGTGTTCGCTTTCCAAGGCACGTGCACGAAAAAAAATAATAAATAAACCTCTTATTGGCTCCCATTTGGAACAGGAGCACTTACAAGCGCAGCGGCCATAGAGGAAGCACGCGTTATCGTCGTACCGGAAAATAGATGCGGTGCTTATCACCCAATCTGCCCCACGTGAAGCGGATTACTAAGTAAAAGTGTGCTGATACTGTCATTTATTACGGGCATTGGGTGGGACCTTGATTTCCGATACTAATGGGCTCCTCGCGAGTCAGCCATAAAGACCTTATAGAGTAGTATGGAATCGGATCACTTCCGGAGCGAGTGTCTTTTTTTTTTCTTCTCTCTCTCTTTCTTTACAGAGCGAGCGTACGTCGCAATGGCAAAATGGGGAGCGTGGGCTTACATATGGGCTGCTTTCCGGAATAGGAAAGCAGCCCGCGTTGTAATGGCACTGAAATGAGCAGCATTCTGGGCTGACATTGCCTACTATAGAAGTTCAGACCACTGAGCTACAGTAAGTGGTCTTCAACCGGAAGTGTTTGTGACGTAAGGGTCTTTCAGTAACTACTCACTGCAATTCGTAGTTACTCTGCTAAACGATGCATCAGGAAAGAAGGTAAGACCGGCAAAACACGGGCTCAAGAAAACAGAACCAGACGGCAGAAATACAAACGTTTGGGCTCTCTGGTTCTCTTAAGTGTGCATCAACACCCGTTATATACTTTCGTGAGGGATCCCTACCAACTAGTTCAACTTTATCTCGTTCTACCATCCAACGCCAGAATAGCATCGGATGGCTGACTGCAGCGTTGAGTAATCGCACCCGTCGACTCATATTGCTTTTTAGTTCGTTAATAAAATGTATGCCGATAGGAAAGAGTTAAAAAAAATTGAACCTAAGTGCTTCCAGTTTTGACAACAGTCGCGAATCGCTAACGTTAGTGCATCACGCATGAAATCTGAAAAAAAAAATCTTCTTGTGTTCGTTGCTCACTGACTGGGCAATGCGCCAACGGAGTTCTGTACTTCACGAGCCCGGGAACGTGTCTTGTTAACACAAGAAACATTTCTGGGTTCCGTCCAGGGCTTTCGATTTGCAGCGCTTTAAAGTGTGAGAGAGGTCTGCACATAGGTTTAGTTTCAGGATTTTGTTTTGCTCGTTGGGGACATTTACCTGTCACCGACAAGCTACAACGAAACAAGCGATGCAGAGGTATCCGGGGAACGAATTACTACGCGTGTCAGGGTAGCCTGTCAGTTAGGAACAAGCCTAACCATTCGGGATTCGTAACTGCTTCACATATGCTTCCGAAAATACTACCCTGTTAGTGTTACCGACAGTCGAGTACCTTTAAATACGTGCGGTATTCCTTGAACTGTCCTGGGTGGTTTCAATAGTCTGGCTAGTCGCAAGTGACATTAATAAGCCTCAGAGATAATGCATAATTTCAAAACAAGAATGGACTGTTGGGCGAGTTGGTATTCCATTATCAAGAAAACTGCGTGAAAAACATAGACGAAGCCAGAAAACAATAGCACAAGCGTATATTAACAACTGAAACTTTTGTTGAAAACACGAAGAATATGAAGAAAGAAAAAAAACACAAAAGCACACGCGCGTGCTCAAACACCAGAAAACTCCTACATTTGCGCATCAAGATAAGCAATCTCTGCTTGGTGTAATGCCACGGAGGGCTTGGCGACACAACTATCTCCGGCTTTTAAAATAAAATAAGCTTCAACAAGCTCACGAGTCGTACGTTCTTTGTGCCGTGCAATGACTGGTTCCTCGGAAATCCGGGATACAATTACACTCACGACAGTGCAATGACCAAGTTAGTTGAAGGTTGTCCTTTCATAGATAATCGGTGATTGTTCAACATTTCGTTGAGACAGCGGCCGGTCTGACCGGATATATAGTTGTTGCCACAAGAAAGAGGGACAGAGTATATCACCCCCCTTACCACAGTCTAATAGAGCGTCCATGTGTTTGACTTTACACTCAAACCACTTCTGCGCAGTGCTCTCCATCTTTCTTTCAACAGCCCCACACATTCTGCTTAACTTATTCCTCGCAGAAAATAGCACGTGAATGCCATATTTCGCGCCCACCTTCTTCAGGGGGGCGCGACACACCATGCAGGTAGGGAATGCTGACGAGCGCCTTCTTATCGGGATCTCTCGCAACACGAGCCGAACCTTTCAACTCGGATTTCAAGCTGCGCAGAATCCTTTCGCATAGGCGAGCCAGAATGGCTGCAGGAAAGCGTGCCTCCCGAAGTCGCCCCAGCTGCTTAGTGAAACTCTCTGCAAGGAAGTGAGGGCATGTTTTCTTTAACACCAAGCAGAGATCGGTGATCTTGATGCGCAAATGTAGGAGTTTTCTGGTTTTTGAGCAACGCGCGTGTGGTTATTGTGTTTTTTTTTTCTCTTCCTTCACATTCTTCGTGTTTTCAATAAAAGTTTCAGTTGTAAATATGCGCCTGTACTGTTCTTTTCTCCCTTCGTCCACGTTTT